>CM070007.1:21569722-21967222 GCA_036247105.1 Cirrhinus mrigala | reverse complement strand
GATTTCTTCATGTATCTCTCCTTTAGTCTCTAGATCTAAGCTTTGGTTTCTCTTATGTGTCTAATTAAAATATATTTCACATCATTTTCACAGTTAAGCTCCTAAATGCCTCTCTGAAAAATCACTTTATTATTCTCAGAAGACAAAATGATTAGAATCTAATCTTCAGTGTGATAAGTAGGAAATAATTCAATGAGAAATAATTGCCACAAGGAGAACACTTATAAAGTGCCTTGTGAGCATGTGTCTGTGACATAGTTTGACTGCCACCTAGTGTTTAGTATATACAAGTGCAAGCAGTTAGCCGAAACACTACCACAGTGAATATGGACTTGAGTGTGTTCTGCAGGTGAGTTTGGGGAGGTGTGCAGTGGCCGGCTCCGTATCCCGGGAAAGAAAGAAATTCCTGTGGCTATAAAGACTCTGAAGGGGGGATACACTGAGCGTCAGAGACGGGACTTCCTGCGAGAGGCGAGCATCATGGGACAGTTTGATAATCCTAACATCATCAGGCTGGAGGGTGTGGTTACAAAGAGTAAGAAACTTTTTGCCTTCTTTTTCATTCTGAAGATTTAAACAGCTATTTAATATGTCCATGATTATATCATTCAAATGTCTGAGGTCAGCAAGATTTTTTATGTTTTTAAAAGAGACCGTGATGCATTTTCAGGATTCTTTGATAAAAGGAAAGTTCAAAAGAACGGCATTACTTTAATGCTTTAATGCTACTATTTACTTTTTTTGTAACATTATAAATATCCTTACTATCGCTTTTAATTAATTTAATGCATCTATGCTGATTGAAAGATATTATTTCTTTCAAAAATAAAAAAAATCTAAGCACAAACCTTTGAACAGTAACAAGTTTAATGCAGCTCCAGCAAAATCACTATGTTTGAATAGCATGGCATGCAATAAATAAATAAATGCGTAAATAAAACTAAGGAAAATTGACATTTTGATATCGATCACTGAGGATACAAATTGTTTGGATGAAACTGATTATAGAATAACTTCATCAGCCAAAAGCTGTTTTCTTTCTGTGAGAAACAAACATGTTTGTCTACTAAGTTTGATCCACTCGCAGCTTCTGACACGCAGACAATCACTGATTTCACGCTACACATCAAACTGCCTTCAACCTCCAGAAAAAACTCTCTCAGCACTTGATTCTAGTGTTGTCTCATGTCTTCCATCTATTCTACCAGACAGTGCATGCTACTAGAGATTAGCTGATATTTCAAGCTGTTTGGAGTAGTTCAGATAAAATTCTAGATGTACTTGAAAGAAACAGATGTTAATGCAGCTTCTGGGTTTGACTTGTAGTCATACAGAGACACAGATGAGTAATGTGGCAATATCTGTCCCATTTCTCGCTGTTTCTTTCTGTATAACTTCGTCCATTACTTACAGGTGTCCTGTTTTCCTCTTTGTAGGTCGGCCTGTGATGATAGTGGTGGAGTACATGGAGAATGGCTCCTTGGACTCTTTTCTGAGGGTACAAGAACTCAATTCATCATTAATATGACACACCACACCTGGCATTCCTCATAAATGCACCTATCTGGAGAGAGCATTTTGTAATTTGCCAACAGATCGATAGTTGAAATGAAATGCTTTTTGGAAAGTTGACATGTCCTGCAGTGTGACAGTCTGAAACAGAGGTTCTCAATCAGGGGGCCAGAGTCCACCCGGGGGGGCTGCAGCGAACAAAACAAGCAATAAAATAGTCCAAAAGGACTAAAAATCAAGATATTTCTTATTTCAAATAATCCACATTTAAAAAAAAAAAAAATTCAGACTGGCAATGTCATGTAAATGAGTAACATCTTATAACTCCATTAGCATTTTTATAGTTTATATGGCATACACCAAGCTCTAAAATATTTTAACGGGTAGAAATGGTGCATAAAAAAATGTTTTATCCAGGAAATCACAAACTGGAAAAGTCCTTGAAAATTGTTGTGTACAGTGGGTGGTCTTGGAGTCAAAAAGGTTGAAAACCATTGCTGTAAAGCAATTTTCAAATGCCATTTTGTTCATTCTTTTACTAGATATATGAATTAGTTCTAATTGTTGTTTCATAACTGTATTAACTATAACTGATTGTCGTTCCTTACCTGACAATAATATTTATTTGTTTTGAAGGTGAAATAAAGATTAGAATTTTTCATGCATAATAAATATAAAGTAGGGATGCACAATGCTAGAATTTTGCCGATATCCGATATTTGGCCAATAGCCAATGCCGATACCAATATATTTCCTTTTGTTTGGAATTAACACCAAGTACAGTATCTCCTCTGCAAAGACTATAAACAAATTCTTTTTATTTTTGGTTAGTTTTTAACAAAAACTTATGTGTTGAATTACATAAACAATAATAAAGTTGTTTTATAATAAGAGTACATTGAAAGCTGATAATTATAAATCAACTATAAATCTAAAACCAGACAGATCCAGTGGTAACCTATGGAAGCCTGTTTCCGCCACTGAATAAAAAAATAAAAAAAGGGGGTTTTATCTCACAATTCTGACTTTTTTTCTCAGAATTGCATGATATAAACTCGCAATTATGAGTTATAAAATTTTCTCAGAATTGTGTGATATAAACAAAATTGTAAAAAATAATTCTCACAATTGTTTTCACAAATGTGAGTTTCTATCTCGCAATTCTGACTTTTTTTATAAACTCACAATTTCGAGATATAAAGTCAGAATTGCATGATATAAGCTCAAAATTGTGAGTAATAAAGTCAGAATTGCGAAATATAACCTTATAATTCTGACTTTTTCTCAGAATTGTGTGATAAAAAAAAATTGTGAAAAATAATTCTCACAATTTTTCTCACAAATGCAAGTTTCTATCTCGTAGTTCTGACTTTTTTATAAACTCACAATTGCGAGTTACAAAGTCTAATTTCGAGGGAAAAATATTGATATGTTCTCAGAATTGCAAGTTTATATCTCAAAATTCTGACTTAACTCGCAATTGTGTGTTATAACATCAGAATTGCAAGATGTAAACACGCATTTCTGAGAAAGAAGTCACAATTTCGAGATATATACACAATTCTGAGAAATCTCACTATTCTGATTTTATAACTCGCAATTGGGAGTTTATATCTCACAATTTGCAAAAAAAAAAATCGGAATTGATAGATGTAAACCCACAATTGTGAGAAAAAAAAGTCAGAACTGTAAGACAAAAAGTTACAATTACCTTTTTTAATTTGCCCGTTTAGTGGTGGAAATGGGCTTCCATAGTAACCTTAACATTTTATTTGTAGATTTAACCTTTGTAGATGGTCCAAAGCAGGGGTGGCGAACGTCGGTCCTGGAGAGTCGCAGCCCTGCATAGTTTTGCTTCAACCCTAATCAAACGCACCTGAACAAACTAACCAAGGTGTGAAGGGTTACTAGAAAGCAACAGGCAGGTGAGTTTTAATTAGGGTTGGAGCTGAACTCTGCAGGGCTGCGGCTCTCCAGGACCGGAGTTCGCCACCCCTGGTCTAAAGCAAAAGGGTTGTAAAAATTCTGAAAATCTTTTAGAGCTCCTTGTATTTAAGTTTCCATAATCCGTTTGTGAAAAAAAAAAAAAAAACATATTACACATTAATGAATAATTCTGTATATATAAAATTATTTAAAGGAGTAGTTCACATTCCAGAGCAATAATTTACAGATAATGTACTCACCCCATTTTCATCCAAGATGTTCATGTCCTTCTTTCTTCCGTCGTAAAGAAATTATGTTTTTTTTTTTTTAAGGAAAACATTTCAGGATTTCTCTCCATATAGTGGACTTTTATGGTGCCTGCAAGTTTGAACTTCCAAAATGCAGTTTCAGTGCAGCTTCAAAGGTCTCTAAACGATCCCAGATGAGGAAGAAGGGTCTTATCTAATGAAACAATCAAAAAAAAAAAAGGATACACTTTTAAACCTCAAATCCTCAAAAGGGCATTTGACCTTATTTGCATGTTCACTTTGTAAACACTGGGTCTGTAGTTTTACAGCAATGTAGGACGATTTTGAAGTTGGAGGAGAAAATAAGATGGTTTTTCGACATACCCTAACTCTATTGAACCAAAATGCACAGTACACGCAGAGCTAGACAAGATGAGCATTTGAGGTTAAAAAGTATACAAATATCATTTTGCTAAAAAAGACATTTATTACTTAACTTGGATCATTTATGAGCCCTTTGGGAAGTTCAAACTCGTGGGCTCCATAGAAGTTCACTATATGGAGATAATTCCTGAAATGTTTTCCTCAAAAAACATAATTTCTTTATGACTGAAGAAAGAAAGATATGAACATCTTGGATGACAACGAGGTGAGTACATCATGTGAAGTGAACTAATCCTTTAATGTAATGACCTTTAAACTAACACAGACTTGTGATTTTGACATCAATTGCTACTTTATTTGATCAGAAACACAGTCTTAATGTTATTTGTGTGTATTTTACTTTCATTTTATTACAAGTAGGCCTACAGCTTAATCTTAATTATGATGTTTCATCCACATTCCACCACAAAAGCACCTTCAGGAACCATAAAAATAATAATAATAAATTTACAAATAAATAAGTAGCTGTTAGTTCTCAACCAATACACATACAGTCATGAGCTGAATTTTATTGAGACATGGAATATTTGTACTTTCAAAAGGTCAGGATTAAAAAGTGATGAAAAAGATGAAAAACATTCATAGCACCCAATGGATCATCTACTATCCAAACATAAACTATAATGTTCTTTTTTGTTGATGCTGTCAGGTCTGGTTTAAAGGTGAATGTTGTTATTGTTCATTGTGATAAAGCTCTCTATCTATTCTTCTTGCCTGTCCTCCTCTTCTCTTCTCTCTTCTTTTGTAGAAGCATGACGGACACTTCACCGTGATCCAGCTGGTTGGTATGCTGCGTGGCATTGCCTCAGGTATGATGTACCTGTCCGACATCGGCTATGTCCACCGGGACCTGGCAGCCCGAAATATTCTAGTGGATGACAACCTGGTGTGTAAGGTGTCGGACTTCGGTCTGTCCAGGGTGCTGGAGGACGACCCGGAGGCAGCTTACACCACCACAGTAAGCCACATACACCCGATTCAATATTGGTTCATTTAAATTCAGGGCTGTTCAGAGTTAATAACAATCTGTGCTCCTTAGACAGCCAAAGCTGATCCCGAATCTCTGGAGCTTAGCCCTACTCTGCTCGTTGTGTGTTAGTGAATGGGATTGAGTTTATCTAAGCAGTATAACATGAGATTAAGGCCTTACTCTGAGGAGTGATTGAGTAATTAGATTTATAATAAGATGCTAAATGTGCTTGAATACATCTGAACTTTTTGTTACGGAGGTCTGAGTGTGTCACTCTATACACTTACATTCTAAGAAAAGCTAAGTTATGACTCATCATTACATAAGCAATCAACATCTCCTTTGATTGCCTAGGAAACACAAAGTGATGGTGCTTGCTATTATAATAAAAAGAAAAGATTTTGTTTTGTCAGGGGGGTAAAATCCCCATCCGCTGGACAGCTCCGGAGGCTATTGCCTACAGAAAATTTTCCTCAGCCAGTGATGCTTGGAGCTACGGTATTGTCATGTGGGAAGTGATGTCATATGGAGAACGGCCCTACTGGGAGATGTCCAACCAAGATGTGAGTCACTTGGTCTATTTTAATCCTCCTAAATTATGAGCAATGGTCTTCTAAGGCATTTTTTTTTTCTGGCCAAAATGTATTTCAGATTTTTTTAAAGATATATTTGTAATATATATTTTCAGAATTAACACAGTTGAGGTCAAAAGTTTACATCCCCCTTTCAGACTCAATAAAAATGTTAATTATTTTACCAAAATAAGAGGGATCATACATTTTCATACATATTTTTTTATTTAGAACTGACCTGAGTAAGATATTTCACATAAAAGATGTTTACATATAGTCCACAAGAGTAAAAATTATAGATGAATTTGTAAAAATGACCCGGCTCAAAAGTTTACTTACACTTCATTCTTGAATGATCCACGCTGTTTTTTTTTAGTGATAGTTGTTCATGAGTACCTTGTTTGTTCTGAACAGTTAAACTGCCTGCTGTTCTTCAGAAAAATCCTTTACGTCCCACAAATTCTTTGGTTTTCCAGCATTTTCCTTTCCAACAATGACTGTATGATTTTGAGATCCATCTTTTCATACTGAGGACAACTGAGGGACTTATATGCAACTATTACAGAAGGTTCAAATGCTCACTGATGCTCCAGATAGAACCACAATGCATTAAGAGCTGGGGGGTGAAAACTTTATGAATTTGAAGATCAGGGTAAATTGAACTTACTTTGTCTTCTGCGAAACATGTAACTGTTTTCTGTAGCATCTGAAGGGCAGTACTAAATGAGAAAATGTGACATTTAGGTAAAAGTAGAAGAATGACACATCTCCATTCTGTTCAAAAGTTTTCACCCCCCGGCTCTTAATGAATGTTTTTTCCTTCTGGAGCATCAGTGAGCGTTTGAACCTTCTGTAATAGCTGCATATGAGTCCCTCAGTTGTCCTCAGTGTGAAAAGATGGATCTCAAAACCACAGTCATTGTTGGAAAAGGTTCAAATATACAAAAATGCTGGAACGCCAAAGAATTTGTGGGACCTGAAGGATTTTTCTGAAGAACAGCGGGCAGTTTAACTGTTCAGGACGAACAAGGGGCTTATGAACAACTATCACAAAACAAAACACAGCTGTGGATCATTCAGGTAAGAACATAATATTAAGAATCAAGGGGATGTAAACTTTTGAACCGAACTTCTTCCAATAGCATTGGCTGAAGTATTTCACACCACTGGTGGCATCCCTAAAATTGTGTTTGCAAACATTAGCAAAATGGTCTTGTAGAATTTGTATCCCAATAGAGTTGTGTGTGTCTTCCTGCAGGTAATTCTGTCTATAGAGGAGGGCTACAGGCTCCCTGCGCCCATGGGTTGCCCCGTGGCCCTGCACCAGCTCATGCTTCTCTGCTGGCAGAAGGAACGCAGTCGGCGACCACGGTTTAATGACGTGGTCAGCTTCCTAGATAAGCTGATCCGCAATCCCAGCAGCCTGCTCACACTGGTGGAAGATGTAAATAGGTAATTCACAATAAAATTTCAAAATCAACATTTTAATTGCTTGCTTTATTGCTTACTAGAATCAAAATGAGTGCCTGTGTTGAAATGATCATTTTAAACTGAAATTGTTTTGTTTACTGACAGATAACTCTGATTTAACTGAACTGTTGTCTCTTGGCTTGTATGAAACATGTGCCAAACTGTTTTATGTGTTGTGTTTAAACAGCTTCCCAGAATCCCCTGAGGATATGCCAGACTACCCTCTATTTATTTCTATCGGTGATTGGTTGGATTCCATCAAAATGAGTCAGTACAAGAACAACTTCATAGCAGCAGGGTACACAACCCTGGATTCCATATCCACCATGAGTATTGAGTGAGTGGAGTTAAAACTACTGCATCAAATCCTGCTCATTGCTTTTTTTTTTTGCACACATCATTTAGGTCCCAGGTGTTCTTTTGCAAGCAAAATGATCGTGATCACTCTCTTTAGTGGATTTAGTTCAGTTTTTATTGGCTTGCTTTAAAAGACTATTTTGATAAATGCTAAGTTGCAATTATTGTCTACCAAAACAAACAAATGCTGCATTTGAGTAGGGTACAACAGTATGGAAGCCCGTTTCCGCCATTGAATAAAAGCGTTATTGCAACTTTTTATCTCGCAATTCTGACTTTTTTTCTCAGAATTGTAAGATATAAATTTGCTGTTGCGAGTTATAAAATCAGAATTTTGTGAAATTCTTTATTTTTTTCCTCACAAATACGGGATTGTATCTCGCAATTTTGACTTTTCACAATTCTGACAGAATTGCGAGATATAAACTCACTATTCTGATTTTTTTCCTCAGAATTACATTATATAAGCTTGTGATTGTGAGTTATGAAGTCAGAATTGTGAGATACAAACTTTCAATTTCAATTTATAAAGTCCAATTTTGAGTCTAAAAAAGACTGATATGTTCTCAACTGTGTTATAAAATCAGAATTGCTAGATATAAACTAAATATATATGCTAGATATATTCTCAGCAATTCTAAGAAAAAAAGTTTATATCTACCAATTCTGACTTTAAAACTCACAATTGCAAGTTTATACCTCACAATTCTAAGAAAGACGTCAGAATTGTGAGTTTATATCTTGCAATTGCAAGTTTATATCACACAATTCTGACTTTATAACTTGCAATAATGAGTTTATATTTCACAGTTCTGATGAAAATAAGTCAGAATTGCAAGATAAAGTCAGAATTGTGAGAAAAAAGTCTGAATTGCAAGATATAAACATGTTTGCGAAAAAAATAAAAGTTAGAATTGCAATTTTGTATCACAATTCTGAGAAAAAAAAGTCAAATTTGCAAGTTTGCAGAATTGTGAGATGTAGACAAGCTGTTGCAAGAAAAAAAATTGTGAGATAAAAAGTCGCAATTACCTTTTTATTTATTTATTTATTTATGTATTATTTTGGCAGAAACGGGCTTCCATACAACAGGGCAAGAGTCACACCTTAAGCAAAAAAAAAAAAAAGGGCTATTCACTACTACCATGGTGTATAACTGCAGAAAAAAATATGAATGTTTTTCTGAACATAGATGGAGAAACACATTTTGTACGAAAGTGAATCATAAAAGTGTTTAAAAATCATTATAAGTGTATTGGGTAGCAGAGTTATATCCACTGTAAGTGTAACACTTGTTTAAAACAATCACTTCAGCAAATTTTGTACTATTTTCAGTTTAATTTGTTAAATAAAATAATTTACTTTTTATTTAATAAATATATTATCATTAAAATGTTCATTTTAAAACAGGAAAAAAAATAAAAAGGAAAGATTCTGAAAGTTTTTACACAGTTTGAAGGAAATCACATCATAATTTAGTATGGCTTTGCAATAGTAAAAATAAATACATTTTAACATAGGAAATATGATTAATTTATAATATAAGATTAATATTATTATTTATTTATTTTTATTTGGTGGTTATGTCTAAGGTATACACCTAACCTAATAAATAATACTGACCATCTGTCAACAGATGGAAAATTCAGCCAACTATTTATCATCATGTCAGTTATTGTGCTTTTGGCCTCAACAGTAGGAGCATTTTTTTTACCCCAAATACCATATTTTTGCATAGTTCTTTCAATTCCCATTTGCTACATAAATCTATAACATTTGAAAAGAGAAGAGAAAAAATAAACAAAACAAAAAAAAAATCATGAAATCTTGAAGATAGTTTCTGCAACTAAATGAAAAAAAGGCAACTGCAACTTTTTATCTCAGACGGACTTTTTTTCTTGCAATTGCAAGTTTACATCACGCTGTACTAAGAAAAAAAGAACTGCAAGATGTAAACTTAAAAGGAAAAAAAGTCTTGTGAGTTTTTATTTATTTATTTATTCATTCATTCAGTGGTGGAAACAAGCTTCCATAAATATTAGATCGAAGCAGCACAGAACCAACTTCGTGTTGCTGCCTGTGATTGCGTTGAGTATCATCCAAATTTCCACATGCATACTCGACGTTTACAAAAGCCACCTAGTGGTTAAGAGAAGAATAACATCAAATATGCCTTTTACCTTAGTGCTACATCTTTAGTCCGACTGTAAAAAAAAATAAAATAAAATAAATAAATAAATAAAATGTGGGTTTTTTAAGCAGTAAATTATTTTTAACCTGTGAATATAGTCATAGTCATATTCACTTTATACTGATCATGAACTTGTCAATGAATGGCCTCAGTTTCAGAAGTCTCATCCTGTTGTTTTCTCAACAGTGATGTAAGAAGAATCGGAGTGTCTCTGATTGGTCACCAGAGGAGGATAGTGAGCAGCATACAAGCACTACGACTGCAGTTCCTCCACGTCCAACAGAGTGACTTCCATGTATGAAAATCCACATATACACATACACATACTCTCATACAAACGCTTCTTACAACATCGCTAGACCCCTCGAAACACACACACACCCACCCTGCAGGTCTGGAGTGACTGTCCGTCATGAGAAGTGCTCCACAGCCTCTGTTGAAACACATACATAAGAAAGCAATGAAGAAACATGCTAAATGTCATGAATTGTTTGTCTTCTTGATGAACTGTGTGTAACAGGAAAATTGGACCATTTACCCGGAGGAACCACAGTAAACAATGGAACCATTCTGTTGTTACGAAGATGTCATCTGTCAATCATCCTGCAAGTTCTGTGATTGACTGGACTCCAAACCTGAGAACTCTGAATAGCATATTTGCTATTTTAATGTATTAAATTATGTGTCTTAAGATTTTCCTGGTTTATTCATCAAGCCTCTAAAACGAGAGACTGTGGATCTGTTGAATGTCTTCAGCTTTAAATGGCTATTATACATTGTTTATCACATCTGATATTTATCCTGATATTTATATGTATGTGTGACTTTGTTTCTTTTTCGGTTGCCTTTTGTTTAGTTCCTTTTCTAAGCAATATGTGCAGTCTTTAGAAAACCAAGAAAAGAGCCAAGGTAGGGAGTGGAGAGCTTTATCTTGCTCTGTTGAAAAAAAAAATGCCACACAAACCATTGACTTCCTCAGGCTGTCAGCAAGGTGGTGAAAGTCTGACCTTTCAGAAGACTGAAAGCCATTTTCTTACTCCTGTGCACCACAGTCAAATTGAACAAACTTAAACAAATCCACTCAGACCGAGATGTGAGAACTGCACACATTTGTTCAGTCTACTCTGGTGTACAGAATCTATAGACACCTCTGATATTTTATCAGTTTGCCTTGCGACTATGAAACTATTGTCATATAGTCAGTGGAGAATCATTGAGGTAACAGGTTGCAGTAAAATGTTCTCAAATAGAGAACATGACAATATAGCACTCTGCATGTTGGCAAGTATTTTTCCCAACACGGCAGGCCTACATACACGCATAACTTCAATGGCAACATACGCATCTGCAGTCTCTTTCGCTTCCACCAGACATACAAACGCACAATACTCTACCATGTTCATTAGCTGATATAGGCCCCCATCCTTCGAACGGCTCTTTGTAACTGAACACATGTTCGGGACGCTGAGACCACTTGACAGACTTCAAGTTGCAGTGTGCAAACGTCAAACGCGCAAGAGAACCGAGTGCTTACTTCGAGCAGGGCAAGGGAAAACTCTGGGTAATCAGGTCATAATGTATTGTTCATAGTAAACTAATTGTACATTATTTTTTATAATTTATAAAGAGTACAGAGAGATAAAGGTGATATAGGTTGAATGTTTGTAAAAATAAATGATAACAGATATTTGTGTGTGTCCTTTTGTGAGTCTATCACAATGAAAAAAATGATTTATTATAATATGGAATGCGGTTTCGCTTTCTAAAATATTACACGAAATCATGAAGAAGCTACATGGAAGGAACGGTTTGCCTAAAAATTCTAATTTGCTGAAAACGTCACCCTCGGGCCATCCAAGAATTTTGCATTACATCACTTGCTTACCAATGGATCCTCTTGCAGTGAATGGGTGCCATCAGAATAAGCTGATAAAAGTTTGCAAGTTTGAAATAAACAAATCCATCAATATCTTTTTACCTTTAAACTGTTGCTTCCAGCTAAAGCCGGAGTCCTCTATCCATATTATTGCTTTCGCCAGTCGTTTCATCTGAATCAGGAGAGAAATATGCTCAGATCAAGCACCAATTACAAGCAAACATTGCCCAACGAGTGGATTTTGATGTGTATATACAGTGAATTAAGAATGATTTGATTAATCGTCATGATTAAAAACTATAATCAATTGATAGCCAACTTCAAATTTTAAGGGTTTGTGTCTTACTAATTTAAAAAACAAAATCAAATAATCAAAGTTAATTTTCTAAGTATGTCAAGTTATGACAAGTTATTTCAACATCTAGTTTAAAGGAATAGGTCTCCCTTGAAAATTTGCTGAAAAATGAATTCGTTTCTTCTTGCTGTTTCCCGAAGGTGAAGGCATGATAAAAAATGGACACAAAATAATGAGTGTACTAGGGCACAATTATTCCTGGTTCCCTTTACAGATTGATAAAATTGATTAAAATTGATAAAAGTAACAACAACAACAACAACAACAACAACAATAACAACAATAACAACAACATTTTTTCAGATTTTAACATTTTAATAATGAGGATTATTAGGGGTTCAAGCGCATAGCAGACCAAACTGTATAGAGACTTGAAACTTGAAGGAATAATAGTACTCACACCGCCTACAACATGACCAAGGCTCCCTCCAATCAGCCTGACGGGGGTACTACAGTGATCAAAATTACGAAATCGCTCATAACTCCTAAACCAGGGGTGCCCAAACTCAGTGTCCTGCAGAGTTTAGCTCCAACTTGCCTTAACACACCTGCGGGGAAGTTTCTATTATGCCTAGTAAGAGCTTGAGCAGCTGATACAGGTGTGTCTAATTAGGGTTGGAGCTAAACTCTGCAGGACACCGGCCCTCCAGGACCGAGTTTGGGCACCCTTGTCGCAGCCTCAAGTGTTTTATGTCATTGGAATCCTTGGTTCACGCCGGGCAAAATGCACGCCTCAGATTTGATTGGGAACCTGGCGAAATTTGCGGGTACTTCGCATTTTTTGAAAAACCTACTTTTGTAAACTATTCTGAGGTTTTTTTTATCAAAAAAAAAAAAAAAACGTTCGAAAGGGGCAGGGCCATTTTTAGTAAAATGCCTATAACTCCTGAACGGAATGAGATACACTACCGTTCAAAAGTTTGGGGTCAGTACATTTTTATTGTTTCTTTTTTTTTTTTTTTTTTTTTAAGAAATTAATACTTTTATTCACCAAGGATGTATTAAGTTAATAATTAAAAGTTTATTAAAAGTTAATAATAAATAATTTACATTGTTATAAAATATTTATATTTTGAATAAACACTGTACTTTTTAAACTTGTTATTCATGAAAGAATCCTGAAAAAAAAAAAATTACAGGTTCCAAAAAATATTTGGCAGCACAACTGTTGATATTATCCAACATTGATCATTCTAATAATAAATCCGCATATTAGAATGATTTCTGAAGGATCATGTGACACTTAAGACTGGAGTAACAGCTGATAAAAATTCAGCTTTTCATCACAGGAATAAATTCTATTTTAAAGTATGTTAAAATAAAAAACATTATTTTATATTGTAAAAACATTTTGCAATATTACTGTTTTTTTTCTATATTTTTAATCAAATAAATGCAGCCTTGATGAGCATAAGAGACTACTTTAAAGACTATTACAAGTCTTACTGACCCCAAACTTTTGAACAGTAGTGTATATTCGCCACTTATGTAAGAGTGCAATCTGCTAAGAGGGAAAAAAACATAAAAATGGCTCTAACTGCACAACCATTTGTCCTATCAACATGAAAATCTGTGTGTACGGTCTTGAACCAGAGTGCCACAAGTGTCTACAAGGACATTTGCGTATCTCAAAAAACATGGCCGCCATTGGCCGATGAATTTTGAGCACCTGTTAGGCAAGGCTAACGGAGGCCATTCGGAACAAAACTCGATGGGCCTGGTCGACTTATGGCCCCAAAGGTCTGAGAGAAATTTGAAAGAAATCGGCCACTGTGGGGCGATAATGCATTTTTCAAGGGTGTAAACGATTGCACCTAGCACTTTTTTTTTTTTGCACATACACACAATATTTGTGCCATACGATAGAACTTCTCATTTCGGACTACTTTGCCTCTAGAACCACTGCTGTCAATCAAATAATTTGTTAAATGACAGAGAAGAGGTAAAAACCTACTTTTGTGAACTAGTCCTAGGGTTTTCACTCAATCTGGGAAAAAAAAACACTGCAGTATAATTCTCTGGATTCTCTAAGCCAATAATTGTATATAAAAAAAAAAAAAAAAAAAAAAAAAAAAAAAAAAAAAACACATTTACAAAAGGGGTCTGTCCGAATTTACCCTAAATCCTATAAAGCCTAAAGGAAAACTCAAAACTTCACAAAACCTGCTAAACACATGCTACAGGTGATTCTAAACAAGCATGCAAAGTTTTAAGGAAATCAGACCACAGCTGGAGCTGTAACAGTCATAACTGTTAAAAACAATATTTTTATGGTAAGTTATCTGGATTTGACAAAAATGTTGCTTTTTTAAAATCATTGATTTAGGTGGTTACAAGCTTGCTAAATAGTCTTTTTTTCATATGTGCTTAAATGCCTTAAAGCGCTTGCACCCCGGTAATTGCTGCTTGCAGCTATATTTCTAATTTGATTTATCCAGCAGTTGACATAGACCTACAGTTTTACAAAATAATTGTCTTTTTTTTTTTTTTCTTAAAGTCATGAACACTATGAATAACATTATGAATTTCACTCCCATGTAATTTGCTAGGCAAACTATCTTGCTACAGCTCTTATTTTCTCTATGATAAATACACACAATTAAATACTATTTTTAAAATAAAACATGCTTTTTCACTGACACTGCCAGACATTTTCACACAGTAAACACTGAAATTGTGTATGTTAAGATGACTCTTATTTTAGATTACAATAATTCATAACATCAGATTTTTACAGTTTGAAACTGAATGTCTATAAGATTGGACATTGGTATAAATAAAATCATGAAGGCATTTTAAAATTATTTATTTAAAAGAAAGAAAGTCAGCCTGTTGTCATAAAAAGAAAAAAGAAAAAGAAGTATAGGCTACCCATATTTTTTTAAAGTTGCGTTTAAAATCCACATGCTTCAGAAATCATGGCACTAATGTACGATTTCTAAAATTAAGTTTATGCAAAGATACAGTTCTGACATTGTCCATATGATGGCGCTATTAAGTAAACATGTGAGTCGAGAGAAAAGGCGTCATCGGTCTCCTAGCAGCGGTGTGTGGGAGAGTTTTACAGGGTTTCCAGGACGCCAGGTGAGTGTGTTTACGTCTCTCCATCTGCACTGAACGTACCATCAATCATATGAATGGTACTTATGCATGCGAAATCACATTTAACCAAAACATAGACAACATACAACTTCAGCGGAGCCGGAGCAGAAAAGTAAGAAAGATCTTTACATGTAAACCAGACTGAAATAGCACGTTAGCCAACCAGCTAGCCGTCATCTGCAACGAATATAGAAAAAATAACCATAGATTAGCAGAAAATATCAACCGTGTGTTGCATTTATATGGATGTGTTTGAGTGTTTAATAGAACAAATGCCAGATACGGAAGTGTTTGGATTATTTTCGCATATGTGAAGAGCTAGCCTGTGTGCTAATGAGCTCAGAGGATTACAGGCTGTTCTCGTAGATTACGCTTTTACGGTTGTCCGTTCATGTGCTTCTGACCTAACGTTACGACACTAAGAGAGATGGTTAAACACGTTATAATGCCTCTGTCTCTGCTGTCATTGGATTGATTGTTTGATGGAGAGTCGTGTAAAGCTATATTATGCAACTGAAATTTCCATTTCATGTATTCCTATACACAACAGGTGGGTGCGTTCTTTAGACCAAAGATAAGGGCATACACATACCGCGAGTTTACAGCTTCAAGTATTATGTCCAAAGTTACGTAAATAATTAGGTTCATGTACCACAGCCTTTAGTGCATGTTGCAAGCTGTTTGTCTGCTCGCAGCTCAAGTTAATTCACTTAAATCGGATTATTAAAAAAGAAGCGAACAAGCTCATTTTCTTATCAGACCAACCGCTAATAGCAAACGATGCCGATCAACATTAAGTATTAAAAGGTTTCAAATTTTAACATCCTTTATTATTGAAACAATTAATTAGTGGTGTTGTTAAACTATTTACAATTGTAGGCCTATACTATGTATGGAAAAGGCTTATATTTATTAATATTAAATATACAAATTCTAAATGAAGATACACAAATAGAAATAATGAATTAAATTACAATAAATAATGAAAAAACAACAACACAAGTGTAAACAGTCCTCTGCATCTGTGTGTGTAGATGTATATTCATCAAGGAGGCATTAAATTAATTAAAAAGTGACTATAAATACATTTTATTATAAAGTCATACTAGTGAATGTGAACATTTTATATTTCAAACAAATGCTGTGATCTTTTGCCCTAAGTGCGGTCATTCTTTTGTATTCACATTTGTCACAGAAATATTTGGCATGCAGCAAAACATTGTCAACATTGATAATAATGGGACATTTTTATTGAGCATCAAATTAGCATATTAAAATGAGTTTTGAAGGATCATGTGACACACTGAAGACTGAAAATTTAGCTTTTTCCTCTCAGGAATGCATTACATTGAAAATATATGGTCAATTATGAAACAATTATTTTAAATTCCAATGATATTTCACAATATACTGTTATTACTGTTTGTCTGATCAAATAAATGCAGCCTTGATGAGCATAAGAGACTTAACATAATCGTCTTCCAATTTTAAAATCTTACAAATGGATAACTTTAAGTGTCACAATTACCTGGAATTCATATTAAAAAAAAAATAAAATAGTAGTAGTAGCAGCTGTAGAGCTTAGTGTTTAATCTGTCTATCCGTCTATTTACCCATCTATCTATCTATACATACATACGCAGTTGGTGCCCTACAGAGACTGAAAAAAAAAAAAAAAAAGAGATGTTTATGCTGTCCCAAGTGTTTGTCAGCCTTTGGATGCAACTAATGAATAATCAAATGGAGCTTGCCTTTGATGTGATCTCTTTCCAGAAGCGTCCCATCCAGATAGGCAAATGGGTCTTTTTGACAAGCTTGCAGGCTGGCTGGGCCTGAAGAAGAAGGAAGTGAATGTGCTGTGTTTAGGTCTGGACAACAGTGGAAAAACTACAATCATCAACCAGCTAAAGCCATCCAATGTATGTCACTACTATTTGTGAACCCAATATGAGATAGCTTGGTTTTCAGTTTGTTTTTGAACATTCCTTTCTCTTCTTTGATTTCTGTTTTGTGTGTGAGCTCACAGTTGTGGTGTTTTTTTTTTTTTTTTTTTATTGCAGGCTCAAGCTCAAGACATTGTCCCAACTATAGGTTTCAGCATAGAAAAGTTTAAGACTTCAAGGTGAATATTTGAAAACGTTAACTGTAGATAATGTGATTTAATTCTTGGTGTTTGAAAACCATTTGTCTTACTAAAACAATATCCCTATTTTCCCTAGTCTTTCTTTCACAGTGTTTGACATGTCAGGGCAGGGCAGATACAGAAATCTGTGGGAACACTATTACAAGTGAGTTTCTCTTATTCAAGCTTATCTGATTAAGTTTTTGACTGACCATTTTTTTGACATTCTTGTGTATTTAATTGTGTCATGTTATTTTCAGGGAGGGTCAGGCCATCATATTTGTGATTGACAGTGGTGATAAACTTAGAATGGTGGTGGCAAAAGAAGAACTGGATACTCTTTTGAATCACCCTGGTACATCTTTCATTAATCTCTGTTTTAGTCAGCATTTTCAGATCTGAATTAAAGGAACAGTTCACCCAAAAATGTATGTTTCCTGAAAATGTACTCACCCACAGGTCTGGCCTTCTAGGATGTTGATGAGTTTGGTCTATCATGGGACAGATTTAGAGAAATTTAGCATTACATCTCTTTCTCACCACTGGATTCTCTGTAGTGAATGGGTGCCATCAGAATAAGGGTCCAAACAGCCGATAAACGCATCAGAAGAATCCACGTGACTTCAGTTCATCAACACAGGGGTCTCCAAACTCGGTCCTGGAGGGCCGGTATCCTGCAGAGTTTAGCTCCAGCTTGCCTCAACACATCTGCCTGGAAGTTTCTAGCATGCCTTTTAAGAGCTTGATTAGCTGGTTCAGGTGTGTTTAATTAGGGTTGGAGCTAATCTCTGCAGTGGCCTGTAGCACGAAGCCGGTTTTGGTTTTTACCCAGTTAAGTTCGCGTTTAGTTTGAGCAAACTCTAAGTTTTTAGGCTCAAGAAGGTGGATTGGTTTTCAGCAAGTTACGCTACACCGCTACCCTGCTCCGGAGCAAGTTTTATTCTGGGTTAGAGATCGCAAACCCAAACTAGACCAATCAGCTGTGAGCAAAGTGATGTATATCTGATGCAGTGAAGCCACTCCCCTGTATCTCTAGCTCCAATTAAAGCAGTTTACAGTCAAAGAATTTTAGCTTTTTTTTTTAAAATATATTTATATTATATTAATTGTAATTGATATTTAATTCATATAACATATTCATATACAATGCTGCTCAAAAGTTTGAGATCAGTAAGACTAATGTTTTTTAAAGTATCTTATGCTCATCAGGGCTGGATTTATTTGATCAAAAATACAGAAAAAAAAAAAAACAGTAATATTGCAAAATGTTATTACAATATAGTTTTTTTTAAATATACTTTAAAATATAATTTATTCCTGTGATGCAAAGCTGCATTTTCATCAGCTGTTACTACAGTCTTAAGTGTCACATTCTTCAGATTCTTCAGTTTTTTTGGAACCTGTGATTCTTTTTTTTTCATGATTTTTTGATAAATAACAAGTTAAAAAGAACAGCATTTATTCAAAATATAAATCTTTTCTATAACAATGTAAATTTATGCTATTAATTTTTTATTTAACACATCCTTGGTGAATAAAAGGATTTAATTTCTTTCAAAAAAAAAAGAAAGAATAAAAATGTACTGACCCCAAACTTTCGAACAGTAATGTATATTGTTAGAAAACCTTTCTATTTTAAATAAATGCTGTTCTTTTTAACCTTTTGTCAATCAAAGAATCCAGAAAAAAATTATCACCGGTTCCAAAAAAATATTAAGCAACACAATTGTTTCCAACATTGATAATAAATCAGTATATTAGAATGATTTCTGAATAATCATGTGACACTTAAGACTTGAGTAACAGCTGATTAAAATTCAGCTTTGCATCACAGGAATAAATTATATTTTAAAGTGCATTAAAATAAAAACATTATTTTATATAGTAATAACATTTTGCAATATTACTGTTTTTTTCTGTATTTTTGGTCAAATAAATGCAGCCTTAATGAGCATAAGAGTCTTCTTTAAAAAAACATTTAAAGAAGACTCTTATGAAAAAGTCTTACTGATCCCAAACTTTTGAGCAGTAGTGTAATTATTATATCAAGTGGCAATTAATTTTAAGCTTCGTATTTAAATTAAATTAAATTAAATATATATATACAGATAGCTTTCATTTACATACATATATCCAACTTTTATAATTACTAAACCTATGTTTTCCTTTTGAGCTCTGTGTAAAACTATATGTAAATAATTAAATTCAGTTGATTCCTTTGCATAGTCATATATTTTCTGTTTATTTCTGCCCTGTAAATGCATTTAAATTTACAAAATTTTTAATAACATCTCTTAATCTTCAGCAGAAAAGCGAATTGCACCAACTCTTGTGCGAAGTGAATTCAACGGACGCTTTGCTGACGCACTCCATGTTCCGTGTGATTGGCTGTTTGGTGCATGTGTCACACTTTCAGGTGCACGCGCTCCAGAGTGAAATCACAAACTCTGAGTTGATAGAGAACATTTATATCGAGCTTTGTGAGCCTGGTGAAACTAAACTAAACCAGGTTGGCTTTATCGGGTTTTGTCAATTCAAAACTTACTCTGCAACTCAGAGTTTGTTCATCTCGCTTCGTGCTACAGGCCCCTAATTTACCCCTAATTTAACAGGTTGTGAAGTAAAAAGCTGCATTTTAGTAAAAAACAATCTTACCTACAACTTACATGGCCTGAGGATGGGGTACATTTTCAAGCAGTCTTTCCTTGTGGGTGAATTATTTCTTTAAAAGCACCCTAATGCTCATTTAAATGTTTTTTTTTTGTTTGTTTGTTTTTTTTTTTCTGGGCATACTTAGATGTTAAGCACAGAAGGATACCTATACTCTTTTTCGCCAACAAGATGGACCTCAGGGATGCATTGTCAGCAGTAAAGGTCTCCCAGCTCTTGTGTCTGGAAAACATTAAGGACAAACCATGGCATATCTGGTAAGAAAATTATTTTTTGTTGAATTGTGGTCTGCTTACATTGAAATAATTTGCATAATTAAACAAAAATGTAAAGCACTATTCTGGCGGTTTATTTTCTAAGCAGTGTTTGAGTTACAATTATTAATTGCACATCTGCAATTTTCTATACTGATTTGGGTGAGATTGGGATCTCAGATATTATTATTGATGGGAAGTCAGAGGCTCTATAAACGTGAAAACAAGGCTGTGAGGGATAGACTTAAAGTCTTTACAGTGGCGTGCACTGAAGGTCCTAGATCGCATAATTTTCACAGTTCACAACTTTCAATGTTTTATGACATTTTTGTTTACCAGAAGCTAAACGCACTGTAGAATCCTTTGAATGCACTGTATTTCTATCCCTCTCAGCCTCATTTTCATTCTGGTCAGGAAAAAAAATAAAAAATAAAAAAAATCGCTACCCTGACTAAGGTCTATTTGTCAAGATGAGGGCAAATGGCAGGACTTAAAACAAACAAGGTTTATATAAGTTAAATAATGATAACATTATGCATATAATAAATTAAAAGGAACTCTTTAATTATATTACACAATTAATGGACTCATTATTGATTGAGTTTTCTATGTACATTAGATGGGATGTCAGAAGTACATAAATCACCAAGCTAACCCAGCAGACAGCGCATTAAGAGATTTAGCTTTAGTTACAATGTTCAACAAATGTCATAATAAATGAGGAAAAGTGTTACATACTGCATTGACAAGCATTCCAATCCAGACAGAATTAGATTTCTCAGAGGAACCCTGAGCTAGCCAGGGCAGGTAATTTGCTCTTTGATTTTTACAAAGGTTGTGTGAGACATGTTCAATTCAGATGGCAATAACACAATCACAAAGTACGTCTATGACGAATTTGCTTAATCTCCTCAGGGTAAACCTGGCCTGTCTGAATAATACTGAAGAATTTGCGTATATGTGTGTGTGTTTGTATGTAGATTTATTTTATACAATATATAATATATATGTTTTCTGTAATAATATATTTTAAAATGTAATGCATTACTGTAAAACAAAGCTGAAATTTCAGCAGCTATTACTCCAGTCATCAGTGTCTCATGATCTTTCAGAAATCATTCTAATATGCTGATTTGATGCTCAGGAAATATTTTCTACTGTTATCAATGTTGAAAACAGTTTTGTTTTTTTGTTTGTTTTTTGTGGAACATTGTGATACTTTTGTGGATTCTTTGATTAGTATTTTTAAAGTGGATTTGAAACAAAACATTGTAACAATGTGTCCTTGCTGAATAGAAGTATTCATTAAAAAAAAAAAAAAATGCATCTACGTTATACACATACAGTATACATATTAACTTCATATATTAAATTACAGTGCAAGTGATGCAGTGAAAGGAGAAGGTCTTCAGGAGGGTGTAGACTGGCTGCAAGGTAAATACACATATTCCATGTTTTATGCATCTAATTTCCTGTTTGTCTTTGAATTATTTGTTTCTACAGAGATGAGCTGAAATGATTTTTAAGAAGGGTGTCGGGGGAAAAAAAAATATGTATACAGTGTAATCTGTTTAAAATGTTCAATGCCTTTTATATTCTTGTGTTTTATTTCACCCATAGAACAAATTGCACAGTAAGTATTGAAGTTTAAGTTTCCAGATGTGTGATCCTTGGTTAATTGTACAGTTAAATTTAACTTTAACTGTTAGAACTCACTTTTGAGCTGTATTTATTCTTGCATGAATTTACACTTTATTTTGGCCTTATGAGAGAAAATTAAAAGGCAAATAATCTTTTGATGGTATCTCAAAGATTAGATACAGCCCAAATTTATGTAAAACTATTTCAGACTCCCTCTTCTTCTTGTAGTTGAGGTGCATTTGAGTTAGTCACTCACTATTAAATAAAGTTCACAGACGTCTGTTCTCCTCTACCCAGTGTTCTATTGTTTGGTCCAACAATTTAGGGTCTCACCTTTATCTGAAGCATTTTCAGTAAAAATGCATGAAAATGTACAGTGAGTCAAATCCTTGTTCTGTTTTTTTTCTTTTTTCCCTTCTCATTAACAGATCAAATCAGAGCGATGAAAACGTAAAACCCTCCTGAAATATAAAAAACAGCCAAGGTCACCAGCTGCAATGGCGGAGCCAGACGAAATCTTCACCTTTGGGCACAAAACCGGTGTCTGTGCTAAAATTAAAATCAGTTAGGTTGGTAGTGTAATAATCTGTTTGGCCCTGTGTGCACTAGGTATGAACATCTGTCTCAGTTGATCTGATCACAAGAGGTCAGTCGATACTTTTCTTTTTAAGTTTTACCACAATGTTTTCTTTCAAAGTCATAACTAGTAAAGTTTAATCTTTTAGCCCAATAAGTAATTGACAGATTCCCAGTTTTCCAGGATGCAGAATAACACATTAGAATTTAAAACAAAAAAATTCAGTTCGTCCATATACATTTTTGATTACCTCCAAATGAGTAAGATCACAAAACATCATTATCATCATTATTTTTAATCACCTGAGCTATTATGCTAATGTCAGGTGTAAGTTTGTCTGTGACAGTGCATCTAGGATTTGATCATTGCACCTTCTCTCTTGATGAATACATACACTACACTTTTTGGCTGCCAATGCTGTAATGTAGTTCTTTTGAGAAATTTACTGTAACAGGTTTCTCAGACAGCAGAGCACAGTGGCTAATATTTAATATCTTAGCTATGTTTGTATATGAATAGATAGAAAACATTCCCGAGCAGTGTTTATTCCATTGCTTTGAAAAGTAAAATTGGTCAAAGCTTGTTACTGTAGTGATGTACAGTAGTGCCGTTTAGTCACTATGATTTACTTTTTCATGCATTGTATGCATGTTGCCTCTGAACAGTATGAAAATGAGCAATTGTGACAAAATCATTACAAATCATCACAAAAGAAATGTTACTCTTTGTTCTGGAGTTATTTATTTTGTTTTAAAAGCATATGTAAAGGAATTGTTGCTGCATTTTTGTCTTGTGTTTTGTCTAGACAAAGTACGTTTTCACGTTTTAATTTATTTTCTAAACAAAACATTTCACTGATTTTTAAGTTGTTTTTTTTTTTTTTTTTTTTTTTCTTGATGTTTTATTCACAAATAAGGGATCTTGTAATAGAATGTTTAAATAATAAACAAACTCTGGGGCTTACTCTGTGTATGAAGGTGACCGCTCTCTCTCTCTCTCTCTCTCTCTCTCTCTCTCTCTCTCTCTCTCTCTCTCTCTCTCTCTCTCTCTCTCTCTCTCTCTCTATATATATATATATAATAAACAGTTGAGGTCAAAAGTTCACATACACTTTGCAGAATCTGCAAAATGTTAATTATTTTACTAAAATAACAGGGATCATACAAAATGCATGTTATTTTTTTTATGTAGTACTGACCTGAGTAAGATATTTCACATAAAAGATGTTTACATATAGTACACAAGAGAAAATAACAGTTGAATTTATAAAAATGACCCCGTTCAAAAGTTTATATATGCTTGATTCTTAATACTGTTATTACCTGAATGATCAACAGTGTTTTTTTATTTATTCTGTATTATTATTGATAGTTGTTAATGAGTTCCTTGTTTGTCCTGAACGTTTTTGTGTATTTGAACCCTTTCCAACAATGACTGTATGATTTTGAGATCCATCTTTTCACACTGAGGAAAACTGAGAGACTCGTATGCAACTAGAAGGTTTAAACACTTACCGATGTTTCAGATGGAAACACATTTGTAAGCATTATAAGAATTTGAGGATCAGGGTAAATTGTACTTATTTTGTCTTCTAGGAAACATTTTCTGTAGCTTATGAAGGGCGGTACTAAATGGAAAAAATATGATTTTTAGGCAAAATAAGAAAAATATACACATCCTCATTCTGTTTAAAAGTTTACACCCTCCGGCTCTTAATGCATGGTTTTTCCTTCTGGAGCATCAGTGAGCATTTGAACCTTTTGTAATAGTTGCATGTGAGTCCCTCAGTTGTCCTCAGTGTGAAAAGATGGATCTCAAAATCATAGTCATTGTTCAAAAGGGTTCAAAAATACTAAAAAAATAAATAAATAAATAAAATAAAATAAAAAAAAGAATTTGTGGAACCTGAAGGATTTTTCTGAAGAACATCAGTTTAACTGTTCAGGACAAACAAGGGACTCTTGAACAAACAAACGAACATACAATAAATAAATAAATAAATAAATAAAAACACGGCTGTGGATCACTCAGGTAACAACCCAGTATTAAGAACCAAGCATATGTAAACTTTTAAACAGGGTCATTTTTATAAATTACAACTATTATTTTATCTTGGGGACTACATGTAAATGTCTTTTATGAGAAATATCATATTCAGGTCAATAATAAATAAAAAATAACATACATATGTATGATCCCTCTTACTTTGGTAAAATAATTACCATTTTGCAGATTCTGCAAGCTTTATGTAAACTTTTGACCTCAACTGTATGTCTCTCTCTATGCATTTTATTTTTATTTTTTTTTCAATAGTCAACTGACCAGTCAGTACCAAAGTGTGGCACAGAGCTTCATATGTTGTTCTCTTTAAATAAATAGTGTTGCCAGAGCTCTCTGAGTCTGAACTGAGTGAGGGACAGCTATTATGGGGTGGCTGAACCATGGCCGTGATTATAGTTGTGGAAAATCAAATACCCTTGCTCATTAAGACCCCAGCATCAGCACGGTCATATAAGCTCCTGAAAATGACAGAATCTCATCTAATCATAGTGCCATCTGCCGTTTTTATGGAATCAAGGACATTTAATGTCTTTTCCAGCCACTGAAATACTTAGTGGTGCCAAACACTATGCTGTCATTGGAGACGTCAGCTGGAGCTTCATCTCATTTAATTATGTGATTATTTAAGTGTTAATAAAAGAGCAACTGCACGACTACAAATCTGATGTTGCTGCTGAGATAAACTTTTACTAAGGAATAGAGAGAAGTCTTAAGCAAAGAGTAAGGGTGGGGTTTGACCTCGTTAATATGAGTGATGTCAGCATGCTTACTAACTATGCACACAGTGATTTGCTGATAGGGGAGGGGTCTCTGTCAGAGATTTTTTCATAGAAATGTTGTAGAGTACACTATTGCGTTACCATATTCAAATGAAGATTTAAAAATAAAAATGTTGCACATTTAAATAAAGCTTTTAAAATGCAGGCTAAATGTACAAGGCTAATTAAACAAGTATATGTTCAGCTAACTGTCAACCTTTTACATGTGTGCTTCTCGTAAACAATTAGCAGATATGCATATTAAACAGCCTAGCCTTTTAAAAAACAGAATAATCATGGCTGATATAAGATATGCAAAAGTAAAAGAAAACCAAACTGGATGCAAGAAGAGCTGTTACTTCTTGTCCAACTTGTTATTAAAAATAAGGATATAATCAAAGAATTGAAGTTGGGATAACCTCCAAAACCAAAAAAGTTGTGTGGGAAAACATAACTGTCCAAATAAATGCAGAGCGTTTCTAAAAATATTTGCGTTCCGAGGCAGATTGCCAGCAACAGTCTTTTTAGCCCTGCTGAAAAAAAAAAAAAATTTAAGGGTTTTACTGGTTATGATGGGAATTGTACTGGTTTTAATGGCAACTGTAATGGTGCCTGTTGGTCTCTAATGGTAATTGGTCACCTTCTATTGTGGGTTTGTTAAAACCACTAAATCCTAATGGAACATGTCCTAAAACACACTACAGGAAACCATGTTTTAACGATTAGAAGTTGATTATTTGTAATGCTATTTGTAGTGGAAACCATTAGAATTTCTGTGATGGTTTTTATTGTTTGTTTTTTTGTTTTCAGCAGGGAGGATAGTTTGTGATTTGATCTTAGTGACTTAGGAGTCCTCCTCACTACTCCTATAACGTCATAGTTTTAGGAGCTAGTTTTAGTAATAAAATGCTTTGTGAAATACTCTTAGAGCAAAAATTTGAGTCCTAAAGACATGAGACATGCCCGTTATTTTTAAGGTTTTCTCCTAAATCGGCAAGTTATGAGCTACTTTTATCCTTAGAATGTTTTGTGAACAGGCCCTGATATCACTAGAATATCGCACTCCTCTCAGCCAATCAGATTTGAGGTCCAGAAAAAACTTTAGATGCATATAAATGTGTAAATGTTGCAGTGTAAGCAGCATCTGTGCCAGAATTGGATCTAATGTCTGTTGTAGCTATTATTCTTTTAAAATGCCTGTAAAAGGAGTGCTGCACTTTTGCTTTTTGCTTAACAAATTTGTTGAGTCCAGGTTATATTTGTTTTTTGAATGAAATTTGTTGAATTTGTACAAATTCATTTACCTAGAACCAACCAAGTACAGCTCAAACACCATAGCTGCAAAGACCATCCAATTCTAAGTCAATTTAATAACATTAAAGGGATCAAGGAATCCATTTTCACTTGAAAATGAAAATTCTGTCATCATTTTCTCACTCTCGTATTGTTCCAAAACTTGTATCCCTTACTTTGAAAGAAAGATATTAAGATAAATGTCTCAGTTTTCCTCCTTCCATGCAGTCATAGTAAACCTTCTTCAAATTATCCTCTTTTATGTTTCACAGAAACCATGCAGGTTTGAACCGACCTGAGGGTAAGTAATTGATGACAGAATTTTAATTTATGGGTGGACTGTCCCTTTAATATAACGGCAAATGGAAAATATGCCGTCTGGTGCCAGTGAAGCGGCAGCACTAGAGACAGACTGTGCAGATCCCCGAGAAGAAGTGACAGCAGATATAAAACACAACAGAGACTCTGAGCTCCGTGCGCAGTGTCAGATCGTCTCGTTTAGCCATGCGTAACAGACGTGACGCTGATACGGGACCCTGTAGCTTCTAAGTGCCTACTGTTTGCCACTTCCCATCTCCCTTTGTAAATAGCGGATTTTTCCCCCTCTATACTTCTGAAACGAAGTATAGTTTCTTTGCATCGAACTTTTTAATGTAGGCTACTGTAGCCGTATTATAGATGGACAACTGAAACTTTTAAGTTCCAGACGTTAATGCAGTTACTGAGTTAGTGAGGGCCGCTGGTGGTTATTTCGAAAGTTATTTCCCCCTTCTGCCGCTAGATGGCAACAACAGTCTATTCTGTAATTCACAATTGATAGACACAACAGGTAGTTAAACACGAGTTAAAATACACAGTGATTTTCTTTTTTTCTTTTTCTTTTTTTTTTTTTTTATCTTCCTACTTGAAATGATTGTTTATTTTGTTTTCTTCACAAATGTATCATCCGAGCTGCATTAAGTTACTAAGCACGTTAGTAAACTACGCGTTTTTACATTGAATATTGTTTTGCTGTTTGTTATTATTGCTAACAGTTTTGTCAGATCTGCTGTTCATTTGTCCATGAAAAAGTGCATCTCTCAGTGACACACTTCAAAGAACACGAAACAGATGTGAAGTGTGCTCATTAGCTGAGCAAAATCTGCGCACCATGACTGATCCCATGCGCAGGGGATCTAGAAGAAAACATCAGAATACGACAGTTTATTTAAAGTGTTTTTGGATAAACATTTAAAAAAAACTGTAAAATACCTAGTCATTCTCCTATGTGACTCTTAACGACCTTTATTCTTCTTCTTAAACGGACAGAACACTTTTCTTGCAAAATGCCAGGTCTGTTACTTTTTAGAACCTGTGCCAGAAAAAGACACATTTGCTGTTGAAAACTGTTGAGGGATCTTGACCGAGCCTTTTCCAAACTACAAAGAACTGCAACATCTGTACAGAAACATGCTCGATCCCGTCTGCTTATAATTGGGACTCTCTAGGCAGGCTGTCAAAATGTGACCAGTTAAATTAGTCGACTTGTCTGAGTTTAGGTAGAAGATATCTGGCTTCCATTAAATTGGTTCGTTTAGAGAGTTGTATTCTCTCTTTTAAGGACGGTAACAGATTCTTATTTCTCAAGGAAATTAGTGTTCAGAATAGCCTGTTTATACACCTCCGCACATAATAAAACGCACAACTGTCAAACTTAAAGAGAAGCAATTAGCGCCCAAAAAGTCTCAAATTCTGCAGATTCATTCGCGGGACGCCTGTCTCATGCAAGTATAATGTCCAGTGTCTATAAAAGCTTTCATAACCAAACTTGGATACCCCAAAAACCGTTAAATCTTACATCTTTTTTTATTATTATTATTATTATTTTATTTATTTTTTTAACAAGAATCAAAACGAGACTGAGGGATAGAAGTATGTTCAGTGGATTGTAGCCTACTGTTAAGTTTGACTCAACATCTTTTCAAAGAAAAGGAAAAGTAAAAGAAACGTCCAGTAGACAGAATAGTTTTGGAAGTTTGTAAGTTCCAATTTCCTGTAAGTCTATTCACAGTTTCGTTTTCATCCGCGTAAATTCAATATGTCTACACTGACTAAGGTGTACGACTGGTGTTTCTGACGTACTATAATGCTCTCCTGAGTCTACATTCTATTTTTAGTTCTATTTAATTTTTTTTAGCATACATAACCAACTTAAGCCACTGGGAAAGCGTCCAACAGCATAAAATCTTAGGCTATATTTAGCCACTGGGTGGCAGAATGTCAAGAATTGTTTTCTGTGCGAATTTAGAAGCGATTGAATGCACGTATAGAAAAACAGTAAAACATCCGATTAATGCTAGAGTGTTTTTTTTTTTTTTTTTTTTTTTCTTTAAATTTCAATTAAATAAATTAACGATAACGGTAATGTGGTTTTATTACATGGTTACACAGAGAAAAGTTTAAACCAAAGAAATAACGCGAGTAAAACGTGTAAAAATACATCAGACAAAACAAGCTCACTGTTGCGTTGGCTTACTGTCATGTTCTTTAAACATTATTTAATATGCCAGTTCTGTTCAGTTTGACTACATAAGATGTACATAACCTCCTGACTTTTTAATTTTGTCTTTTCACAATACACTTGACTATGGAACGTTTGGGTGGCGTCTAGAGAGCTTTTAGTGAGGATGGTGCGGGAGCTGGTTGGGTCCTCAGCACTCTGGACAGCGCCTGCACTTGCTGCTCCACCGCTGCTTTGAGAGTGCGCTTATACTCATACAGGCTGCCATAAAATACCAGTCAAGAAAAAAACATGAATGGAACCGATACATTTCACTACTCTTGATTTACTGCTGTTTCCCCCCGTCTAGCGGTTTTCAGTTGACTTGATAACCTCCAGTGACGCGCGGCTCATTTGCACGATCTGACATCTTTATTCATAAATAGCCCCCATTCACATCTCGCTGACGTTCATCTACCCTCTGACGAAACCTGCTCCTATAAGATTCACAGTAAGTTTGGCTGACTCTGAAATGTGCTCTACTGCTCTTCTCCTGAGGCGATAGTTGGGCTCTTTTTTTGCACTGTTGGTGGCAGTTGAGTGGCTGGCGGCTGATTCACAAAGGTGAGGCACTTTTCTTATAATGTTTAATTATGAAACAGTTGGCATTTTTGCCCCCACCTAAACATGAAATCATCGGAATTGTAAAAAAAAAAAAAAAAAAAAAAAAAAAACATTAAGTGACTTACAGTAATTAGAAATGCTTTCATGTCTAAAGTCTGCATCTTCTTTGTGTTTAAAAGCAAAATAGACTGTTTTTTTTTTTATAACTCTCCCTTCTTTTCTTACCTCTTTAGGTCTGTTTTCCTTAGGTCTCAATGAATTTCGGTTCTTTAGAGATACAACGACTTTAGCAGAGAGAAGATGAACATCCATGTGGAGGGTTTGGTGGCGATTGTCATCTTCTACCTGCTGATCCTTTTTGTGGGAATTTGGGCAGCATGGAAAAACAAGAATTCCGGCGTGGTGGAGGGAACTGATCGCAGTGAGACCATTATGGTCGGCGGAAGGGATATTGGATTATTTGTTGGCGCATTTACCATGACTGGTGAGTTTCAGAGAGAACTAAATAAAAAAGCGTTTTACTGTATGTATGTATATATGTATGATATAACATGAATGGCGTTTTGTTATTTACATCTTTGGAGATATTAAAAAAGAGAAAGAGAGATCTTTCTTGATGTCTTTCTTTATTAGACAAGCAATTTCCGAAGTAAAATTCGAACATTTGTAGGCCTAAATAATATATAATACTACATTATGTACTTACATTTTATTTTATTGGTTTTATCGGTTTATTGGTTTACGTACTTTTCTCAAGCAAACATGACCCTGTTTGCTGTTACAACGTATAAATTGAATATAAATAAATATATAAATATGTTTTTCTATAGAGCATGTATTGTACATTCTCATTCTGTTACTAAATATTTAATAATTTATGTTATCAGTTATGTTACTTCTCCACACACAAAACGTTAACAGATACAATTTTGATTTTAAAAACGTATTAGTTAACACATGTTGAAATGAACTAATAATGAACAACACTCAAGCATGTTTTAATCTTTTTTAATGTATCAAATACAAATCTGTTTGAACGTCCTCTCTCATTCCAGCAACTTGGGTCGGAGGAGGTTATATCAACGGCACAGCAGAGAATGTTTATCTTCCCGGGTACGGCTTGGCATGGGCACAGGCTCCCTTTGGATATGCGCTCAGCCTTGTTGTGGGTACGTTGCATGTGTATGGAGCTTTGATAGAAACACATTTTCAGTGTCAAAGTTAGCAGAACTAGAAGCAAGTATCTGTCAAACATCTCATTTCTATGACTTGATTCATGTCAAGGTGGCCTTTTCTTTGCTAAACCCATGCGCTCCCGGGGCTACGTCACCATGCTTGACCCCTTCCAGCAACTGTATGGAAAAAGAATGGGTGGTCTGCTATTCATCCCTGCACTAATGGGGGAAATGTTCTGGTCAGCCGCCATCTTATCTGCCCTTGGTAAGAAAAGAGGGAAAATATATCTTAGAAAGTCAAATCAGTAAATTTGCAAGCCTTTCATTACTGTATTAAGACATATTCTATAAATACTGTGGTAAAGCTTTAATTAAACATACTTCTCTTGCATCACAGGGGCCACGCTGAGTGTGATCATTGACATTGACATCAATATGTCTGTGATTATTTCGGCTCTTATTGCCATTTTCTACACGCTGGTTGGAGGACTCTACTCAGTGGCCTACACTGATGTTGTCCAGCTCTTCTGCATCTTTTTAGGACTGGTAAGACTTCACAGAACCACATGGAACCACATTTTCCCCTTAATTCATGTCTGCATGTCTTCAGCAGCACATAACACTGTGATTTATCAAAGTGGCTGCTGTGCAGTTTTGACAGTAATGGCTCATCAAGCACCCTTCTAAGATACAAGCAATAGTAATAAAGAAGCGAAAATTTTTCGCCCTTTGAGTTATGTATTAATTGCCTTTAATTAATCATTATTATTTATTTTTATATTAGTTGTTTAATAAAATATTATAACATTGTGAGTTTACATAATTAATATTAATATAAAATTGAAAAATGTATAATCCTCAAAATCTATTTGGCTGGTTTTCACTAGCACCTACTACACACTAAGTGAAACAGAGTGTTACAATGTTATTATATGGTAATAGAGTGGAATATGTTCTTTTCCTAGTGGGTGAGCGTCCCTTTTGCACTCTCAAACCCGGCTGTGTCTGACATCGGAGTGACAGCAGTGAAGCAGCTCCATGCTAATCAGACTGCATGGCTTGGGAAGATAGAAAGCCCTGACAAATGGATGTGGGCTGACAACTTCTGCCTTCTGGTGAGTGGACAACTCACTGTAGCATGATGGGATGGAGACTTTGCCAATGGAGAATTGTTGATTCTGAAGGGCCAAACCTAATTTCTCACTTTAGTGAACAATGCAATCATTCGTAGGGAGGAAAATTGAATAAGAGATTGCGAGAGAGTGAACAAAGTGTGATACTGCTCCAATCATGTCACTCTCCTCCTGTAGGCTGGCATATAATGCACTCTTGATGTTATGCATTTGTATCATGCTGTCTTGTGTCTGTATTTACAATGACGTTTCTGTTTCTAGATGTTGGGGGGGATTCCCTGGCAGGTGTATTTTCAAAGGGTTCTTTCTGCCTCTTCAGCTACCTATGCTCAAGTCCTCTCCTTCCTGGCTGCCTTTGGTTGTATCATCATGGCTATTCCCTCTGTTCTGATCGGAGCCATAGGGGCTTCCACAGGTAAGACAAATTGGAAACCTGACTTTTATTTTTTTTTAGCAAGTCAGGGGTTTTAGCAACTCTGTTTTACAGTGTCCTTGTTAACTACGGTGTCCTTGTGTAACATAAAGTGTAACCCAAATATGTAACATTAAGCAACATCTCTTCTCTGATGACGTGTGCACCGCCACGAAGGCAGGACAATAATTCCTACTCTCTTATAGGGTTATTTTACTATCAATGAAATACTATTTATTATTTTTGTGTCTAATATATTGAATTAGTTTTGATTTTTACAGTTGAGGTCAAAAGTTTACATCCCCCTTGAATCTGCAAAATGTGACTTTGCATTAAGAGCCGGGGGGTGAAAACTTTTGAACAGGAAGGAGATGTGTACATTTTTCTTATTTTGCCTAAATATAATTGTTTTTTATTTTATTTATTTATTTATTTTTATTTTTCATTTAGTACTGCCCTTCTGAGGCTACAGAAGATAGTTGTTTCCCAGAATACAAAATAAGATAAATGTACCCTGATCCTCAAAGTCAAAAAGTGTTCACCCCCTGGCTCTTAATGCATGGTGTTTCCTTCTGAAGTATCAGTGAGCATTTGAACCTTCTGTATTAGTTACATATGAGTCCCTCAGTTGTCTTCAGTGTGAAAAGATGGATCTCAAAATTATATAGTCATTGTTAGAAAGGGTTCAAATACACAAAAATGCTGGAATACCGAAGAATTTGTGGGACCTGAAGAATTTTTCTGAAGAACAGTGGGCAGTTTAACTGTTCAGGACAAACAAGGGACTCATGAACAACTATCACTAAATAAAAACGCAGCTGTGGATCATTTAGGTAACAACACAGCATTAAGAATCAAGCGTATGTAAACTTTTGAACAGGGTCATTTTTTATAAATTTTACTATTATTTTCTCTTGTGGACTATACATAACCCTGGACCACAAAATCAGTCATAAGGGTACATTTTTTAAAGTTTATACATCATCTGAAAATGTATAAATAGGCTTTCCATTGATGGATAGGATAAGATAGGATAGGATAGGATAGGACAATATTTGGCCGAGATACAACTATTTGAAATCTGGAATCTGAGGGTGCTAAAAAATCTAAATATTGAGAAAATTGCCTTTAAAGTTGTCCAAATGAAGTTCTTAGCTATTCATTTTTGATATATTTACAGTAGGACATTTACAAAATGTCTTCATGGAAAATGATCTTTACTTAATATCCTAATGATTTTTGTCATAAAAGAAAAATTGATCATTTTGACCCATACAATGCATTGTTGGCCATTGCTACAAATATACTATGCTACTTATGACTGGTTTTGTAGTCCAGGGTCACATATGTAAACGTCTTTTATGTAAAATATCTTACTCAAGTCAGTATTAAATAAATAATAACATGCATTTTGTATGATCCCTCTTATTTTGGTAAAATAATAAGCATTTTGCAGATTCTGAAAGGGGGGTGTAAACTTTTGACCTCAACTGTATATTCTCTGTTTTGATTTTAATTTCATTTATTTATTTATTTTTTAATGTCTGTACAGTTTGTATGAATGTTTACATCTGCTTAAATTACAGTAAGTGAAAATGAGAAATGTTGAAATAACCTTTTTTTATGTTATTTTATCTTGTTTTTTTTTTTTTTTTTTTTTTTTTTTTTTTGGTTTTAGTTGGTTTTAGTTTAGTTAACTAATAACCCTGCTGCTGCAAATTGTAATTTACATGAGATTGTAGCAATTAGCAAATGACAACGGTCCAATCAATTCCCGACGGGCAAAATTCCCAAAATGTGCAAAGTCGTGCCCTGCTTTTTTTTCTTTCTTTTTTTTTTTTTTTTTTGCATTCGATAAGCCATTGCCCTTGGACGGATGTCGCAGTAGGGTAATTGCCACTTCGTTTCATGCAGACATTAACAACAGTTAATTTATAGAATATATGCTTTGCAATAAAGAAAAAGCAGTTGCAAACAAAGTCATCCAAGCAGTCTAATTAGTCTGATTTACAGGCTCACTATTTCAGGAATTAAAGCTTTTTAATATGGCTTCAACACTGGACCCTTTAATTCAGAAATCTTTCTTTAAAAATATAATACAAAAGTGCTCTTAACTATACACTAATTATATTGTTTTTTCCCTTCCATAACATGCCACATACCCTCACCCTGAATAATTATTCACAGCTCAGCCGGATTAAAAATGTGCATCAAAGCATTTTTCTTATTGTTTCCTGTATAACATATTTCCTTGTCCTAAAGCCTAAAGCCATTTTCCCTTTGAGCATGTATTTTAGTTTACACTGACAATAATTCTAATTATGTAATCACGTCTTTCCGATTATTGGGGGAACAGTTTGATTTGCTATGGTGTGTTGTGGGAGATGTTCTCCAGGCTGTATCAGCCCCGGGTGGAAACCATGTTCCCTTCAGATCACTAAAGAAATGAGTAAATAACAACAGCTGGTCTCCCTCATACATTATTAACAGATTATCCGTTTAACGATGTGAACCCTGTAAATATTACATCTGAGGGAGGCACACAGCACCCAGATTTAATCAACAGACTTTCAGCATCAAAGGCACAGCCAGTCACTTATTACTTTACTTATTGGGAATAACAGTCTAATCAAGCAAGGCTTGTTGCTTTTGGATTGCAAGTAAAAAGAATTTGAAATAGAATTTTTGAATTGAATTTAATATGTATTAAACTCATGTATGATGGAATAAAAGTAATATTTTATGCTGGTGGTTATTACACAGTATATAGTAAATGTGTTCTACTCCACAGATTGGAACCAGACAACTTATGGGCCAATTCCTCCCATGCAGAAGGACCAGTCTGATATGATCCTACCGATCGTGCTACAGCACCTGTGCCCAGCCTATATCTCCTTTTTTGGTCTGGGGGCAGTTTCTGCTGCAGTGATGTCATCCGCTGACTCATCCATCTTGTCGGCCAGCTCCATGTTCGCTAGGAACATCTACCAGCTCGCTTTCCGGCAATCGGTGAGAGACAGTCCAATTGAATTTACTGCAGAAAAATAACTCAATATTTTTTGTCTTGTTTTCTAGTACAGATATTCTTAAATACATGAACGTTCTTAAATAAAAATACATTTACTTGAGAAGTAGCAAAATTAATCAAAAAAGTGAGTACAAGCAAGTTTGAAAAAAAAAAAAAAATGTTACTACTGTGAGGTTAACCCTGCCTGCGTTAAATGTTTCAAAATGATCATCAGTTTAAAAAAATTTAGAAAAAATTATACATTTAAATTCAGAAAACTATTCAAAATGTAATCAGATGTAATCAGTTACATTAATAAAGTAATTGAAATAGTTACACTTCTTATTACATTTTAAATAGGGTAACTTGTAATTTGTAACCTATTAACAGTGTGGGCAATTGGGCTACTTTAACACTGTTGTCGCAAGTTGATTTTCATGTAGCTCCTGTAATGCTAATTTCACCAGGGGAACATAAAAAAAATAGTGTATTTTAGCCCCCGGAATGCGATTTTTAATGGGGGGCCCCCCTCAAAACGCAATGAGGCTATTTTTGGGCTAGTTTTGAGTATCAATTGGGTGAGTTTTGTTGTGAAAACCTGGCAACACTGCCTATTACAATTTTAAAGTAACTTTCCCAACACTGCCAGCTCAAATAGAAATCAAACCAAGCAGCTTTCTGTTGGTCAGCGAAGCGAATTTGTGTGACCAACTTTAATGAAAGTCTGCATGGGGATTACTACTGAAATTACTGAATTTCACCCACAAAATTTCACCAAGCAGCGTTGATTTAAGAATGTTTATTTATTTGTACTGGAAGAAAAATACTAAGCAAGAAAACTTTGGAAAAATTTTACACAAAATTATAGAAATGCATACTAATGCGTGGATGAAGTAATGCAAGGGACCCAGCAATCATCATCATTCATTTGCACCAACCTGATCTTATGACGAAAACATACCTTTGGGAACTTTTTCGCAAGACACAAATATGTAGTGCCATGTACATTTTGTGTACATATTAGATGTGGAATGTCTACTGAGTGGCGCGTTTTAAAATAACGTACCATCTGCACTACACCTAAATCTACCCCTTAGTACGAACAATAGCGAATGTGATGTAAAAACGCAATCATGCCGTTTTGGCTTGTTTTTCGATCTCTCATCTTTTAGATTTTATCGTGAGTCATATTTTTTACGGGTTTCATACTCAAGGATTCAGCATCCTACCGAGCAAGCTTGTTACATCTGGAAAGCAAAATATATGGAGCTGTACTCATAACTGTGTATGAAAACGATCACAAGCGCTCACTGTTTTTCCACCTCTAGTGTTTATTTCTGTTGGAAACTGCAGTGATATGTACTTACTGGTACATTTTTTTTACGTCTTACGAAAAAGTTCCCACAGGTACGTTTTCATCATGAGATCATGTAGACTTACACCCATGTCATTCAAGAACTGTGTGACTTTCATTCTTCTGTGAAACACAAAAGAAGCTATTTCACAGAATGTCTCAGCTGTTAGTAAAAACCCACTTATTAATCAACTTAATCCAACAGAAATTCTTAGTTTTCTCATATCTTGTCTCATTGCCTCTCTAACTCTCACCTCATCTTTGTACTGTCCTCAAGGCTTCCGACCGTGAGATAGTCTGGGTCATGCGGATCACTATTTTTGTGTTCGGGGCTCTTGCGACGGCCATGGCTCTCCTGACTGGAACCGTCTATGGTTTATGGTACCTGAGCTCTGACCTGGTCTACGTCATAATATTCCCCCAACTCCTCTGTGTTCTCTTCGTCCGTGGCACGAACACCTACGGCTCGGTGGCTGGATACATCTTTGGATTGATCCTGCGAGTTGGTGGAGGGGAACCATATCTCAAACTGCCTCCGTTCATCTACTACCCTGGATGGACCATTGAGGAGAAGGTCCATCATGTGACCAAGGAGGTGGAGTACCTGGTGTTGCAGAGGTTTCCCTTTAAGACAGCTTCCATGCTGGCCTCATTCCTAGGCAATGTGGCTTTCTCATACCTGTTTAAGTACCTGTTTGAGAGTGGCACTTTGTCAGCTAAATATGACTTCTTGGATGCTGTGCACAGTGCTGAAATAATGGACAAGACCACTCTGGTGAACAAGAACATCATTGGGCTGAACGAAATGGCCCCGGTCAAACCAAGACTTAGTGTTACTTTAGCCGCTACCTTCACAAGGAAAGAAACCCTCACCGAAGAGGAGGACTCCAGCCCAGAGTCACCGATTCATGAGAACGAATAGACCTTGTAATCAATCCTGAGAAGACTCTCTAGTGGCTCCACAATGTGAAGGACAAGGCTTCACCCAATAAGTAAAGAAATATCCGATTTTAATTACAATGAATTCACTCCACACTCCTTTTCTGGAATTTCCATCACTTCTTTCAGATCGGAGTGGGACAGCAACTGAAACTCTATTAAAAATGAAAGAGAGAGAAGAAAACAGCAGTAATTATGGTGGTTTGAGTAATATTAGAAAAAACTGTACCCTGAGAAGCTCTTCGACTCCTGTTGGTATGTACAAACCCTGAGTGACTCTCCTTTCCCTTCTAAAGAAAATGTTGCGATACTGTGATAATCCTTGAGAAATAATCGGTTAGTTCACTCAAAAATGTTCTGTCATCATTTGCTCAACCTCACATAATTCCAAACATGACTTTATTTCTTCTGTGGAACACAGAAAAATGTCTTGTTTTTCAGCCATACAGTCAAAGTCAATGGACTTCAGTGGTCTTTTTGACTTTTTTGCATTCCACAGATGAAAGTAAGTTATGAATGATGACAGAATGTCTATTTCTCGGTGAATTATCCTTTTAATTTCCTGAATCTGGACACAGATAGGTCTAGATTTGAAAAAGAAAAAAGAAAATGTAACACAGTGATTATAATATATCCAATTATAGCTATATATTAATAAATACTAGGTGTAAGTTCATGTGTCATGCTATTACTTACGTCAAACTCCCATGATAGATATTAGCGCAGATTATCCTACCGTCCTATCATAAAAATCAAATGTAGCTAAACGGTTATAAGCTGTTTCATAAACATGTAATTATATAACAAGTGATGTGCTTCCCATCTACAAACTACCTTTAACAACTGTGACTTAAGTGCACATGTGGCAAATGTTTTTTTCATGTTCATAGTGCAATATTAAGAAGGAAAACAAAGAACATGGAAAAAATATACATATATAATCTTGTAATCGCCTTAACTAGCTACATTGATTAGATGGGGGTGATTGGACATTATGCAAACCCGGTTCGTCACTTTGTTGTACTTGAAAATGAATGTAGCTGCAAATGATTTACCAGATGTAATAACCTCCAGGGTCTGTGCTGTGTTATTTTTCGTGATTTGCAAGTCATACGTATGTCAAAAGAAGTCGTTGTACCTGGTTCCAGGATGAGCCAGCTGCTGTGTTAATTTGTTGGCTTTAGCGATACAGAAAATTGTGTGATGTGTGTATTTATATTCCAATGAATATAACTGTCCAGTACTCCACTAAAATGTAAAGTGTCACTTTACCGTTCTGTATATATATACATATATATATTTAAATGGGTTGAAGCCAGCTACACAAATCTATATTTATTTATTAATTGTGGCCTACAGATTAAACAGAATTATTCAAAGATAATAAATTTTATTGTTAAGACTTTCATAGTTGTGTATTTTTCCAATCTAGTTCAGTCCACAAAACTAAAAACTGTAACTAAAACATTTTCCATTTTGTTTTCATTCATAAAACTTGTCAAAGTGATCATTTGTTGATCATTTTTAATAGCAAACCCATTTTCTAAATCGTACACCATTTCGCAACCCAAAATGGCCTGCGGTTGCTGTAGGGCCAGCGGGTAGTTACGAAAAAGCATGTGTCTGAAAAACGTGACGATTTATGGCGCTAACTCTCTTCAACTTCCAATGTCACTGTTAAGAGACGGCACTCTAAAAATAGCCAGTACGTTATTTACATTAAGTGCTCTGCTGGTCGTGGGGCAGGACAGTGGTATAAGGCGGTGGGGGTTGGGCCGGGCCTCTTATGCGTCTTTTCATAGACTGCGTCAATGTCTTGGGGGTGGGAGATGACGTTGTTGCTGCCCCACCCTACCATGTCCCGAGCTTGTCCTCCATTTTGTCCTTGCTGTCCAAAATTTAATCCCATTACATCGCTAAGGGTGGATATGCCAGAGATCCCATTCACAAAAGAACAGCGAAGAGCACTTGTGGTGATTAATAATCACCGCAATGGGGCGGTACTCTTAGCTTTGCCAAAAGTCAAGCCATTTTTATCCTTTGCATCTGAGGAGGCGTCAGCGGCCATCTAAGGTGTCTGGAAAAACCTCAACGGCTATTTCGGCAAAGGATATAACACAGCTTGAACTCTTTTCATGGTTACCAATTTAATTACATCCTCTTGTCTGGGATATTCATTTTAGCTTTCTTCTTTCTCTGGTTTTCTTGATGGTCACGTCTCTGCTCTCAAATCAGTAATGAAATGCTTGAGGTTCAAGAATCGCAGCTGAAATATGGTGCATCTAATTGAATCAGCCTAAGTGAGGGACATTTGTCCTCTCTCATGGTTCAATCGATCAAATCTCCCACAACAACGCTTAGGCTGTGACGGAAGCTAGCAGGCAGCGTTCATCATGCCCGTCATTATTTATTTGAACAATTTCCTTTAGTGTAAATCAGCAATGGATACACATCACACAGTCTTTTATTAGCGCTACTTAAATGAATGAGAAAACGACCTCAAAACACAAAAAGCTTCAAAAATCCCAACTCCGCCAGCGGGAATTTCCTTTTATTCCTATTCTTTGTTAAGTGACTACATGGTCCCCAGTGTGCTGTAGAAGATGATTTTTGGACACACCTCCTCTGCAGCCTCAGCTGTACTTCTCTTAATGGCAGAGTCTTCATGTATCTGTCAAGAAATCATCTCCCTATTGAAGGAGGCAGGTGTAATTAGATTGGCTCTCATTAAACCTGAGGGAATAATTGGGCATGCTGGGAAATATAGTTTTGGGTTTTACCAGAAGACGGTAGGTATAATGTAATGAGAGAGATAAGAGACTACAGATGAAGTAAAAGATTAGGAAATAATTGTTCGCTTTTGACTTTCCTAGAGTGTTTTGAGTACTAAAAGAAAATGTACTGTATTGTGTAATGAATAAAAATAATAATATTAAATTGGTCACTTTTTTAAGTGTCATTTTTACATTACATAGCAATGACAGTAAATTATGCATGATTACCTAACCCTAAAACAAACCTGCAGGTATGTGTTGTTAATTAATAACTCAGTACTAACTAATGAATAGTAAGATTGTTCATGTTTTTTTTTTTGTTTTGTTTTGTTTTGTTTTTTTGTTGTTTTTTTTTACAGTCTCTTTTACTTACCAAGCCTGCATTTATTTGATCCAAAAACAGCAAAATCAGTAATATGGTGAGATATTTGTACTATTTAAAATAACTGCTTTCTATTTGAATACATTTTAAAATGTCATTTATTCCTGTGATCAAAGCTAAATTTTCAGGAAATTAATATTTCCTTTTTAAAGCTAAATTTTCAGGAAATATATATATATATATATTTTTTTTTTTTTTTTTTTGGGGGGGGGGGGGGGGGGGGATTAAAATTAAAAAGAAAAAAATTGTACTCAGCTGTTTTCAACATAATAATAACAATAATAAATGTTTTTTGAACAGCAAATCAGAATATTAGAATGATTTCTGAAAGATCATGTGACAAGAGTAATGATGCTCTAGTTTAGCTGAAATCACAGGAATAAATTACATTTTAAATATACATTTAAATAGAAAACAGTTATTTTAAATAGTAAAAATATTTCTAAATTTTACTGCTGCTGTACTTTGGATCAAATAATTGCAGGTTTGGTGAGCAGAAGAGACTCTTTAAAAAAACATTAAAAACCTTACTGTTCAAAAACTTTTGACTGGTAGTATACATACAACTAACTAAATCAATAAATAAATAATAATAAATAATAAAATGTAGGATGAATATACACATTATTCATTCATTAAATGTTCATAAATATTGGAGTAAATTGTAATTCTAACTTTAGTAATCTGCACATAAAAAAAAAAAAAAACCTTTTTGTAAAAATCCAGATTCATAAACACTTTGTAAACATCAGATTTGTTAGTTAAATGTGTATCTTAACTAATTTTAATTAGTTGTAAATACATGCAAAAGAGACTTATTGACCATATGCTTCACAAAAATTAATTAATCAAAATGTTAAGACAAATACTGCTGGTGTTCAGAATAATAGTGATCTGTAGTATAAACGAAAATGGACTGTATGGTTGATGTGATTTTTTTTTTTTTTTAATTTAATTTAATTTTATTTTTTATTTTATTTTGCACACTATTTATGTGTAATTGAGAGCAGTTATTTATGTTTCTTCGTACTGACTTTTGGAAAATCTAAAAATGTACATCAGGACAGCTTTATAAAAAATCTACACAAAAAATAATTCTGCTCATGTTTCAACAATGAAACTAGGGATTAAATTAGGGATGCCACTGATGTAGCCATTTAGATTATATAAAAATATACCACTGAAAAATTAACCATAAATATTCATTTTTGAGCACCCTGTTGAGAATCTTTGAAAGCAATATGTAATTGGCCATAAAGCAGCCCTATGTCTGTTTGTAGAGTAATCCCCTCACAATATTTACTCCCTGAAGACCTGGAATGTCATCATAACACGTTTTACATGGGTGCATCCTATTCCCGCACATCCTTCATTTTCCCACCCGCTCTTTCTCGTTTCCGACAGCAAAGTCATCTGTGGTGACAAGGAACGCTTTTTTTGACATGGGGCGACTAGAACAAGCGACCCTGAGGGCACATCAGTAGCAGACATGGCTGTCAGCAATTGAAGCATCTGCTCTGTGTCCTGCTCGCCATATACTCCGCCATTTAAAAAAAGGGGCTAGATTTGGCAAGTGGAAGCTCTTGGAAAGTCAATCTCTATCATTAGCTTTCCAATAGTCTTGGTCACTTAGCTGGTGCATTCAGATCAATTCAAACAGGTTGATGTCCCTAAAAAGCTAGTATATGTGATTGTTTCAAAAAATCAATATCTGAAAGAACGGCTATGAATTTAAAGGACCCAGAGGAGGAGTACAGGCATTAAAATGTATTACTCCTCAGGGATCACTTTATTGACTTATACTTCCCCTCTCTTCCTCAACATCTTGCTGCTTCTCAGATCTCTGCCAACCAAACTGTTGTATGATAAAAACCTGTCACAACCTCTTCCACTGTCATCCTTATGACGCAGTTTCTGTGGTTTTCTCCACAGTCCTTCCAGCTGACAATCATGGGACTGTCATACATGACTTGTGTTACATAAAACACCAACAAAAAAGACGCAGCCACTCTTTCACAAACCATAAACCTTGAGGCAACGTCCCAAAACTCTTTATATCCACTGTCAGTCACATTCTCACAGTGTCTGTTCAAAGAGGTACTAGCACAACATTGGAAAGATCTTTTTAAAGAAGTTTCCAATGGGGAAAAACATGGATATTGTAAAAATTAAATACTATGCAATATAGGACCTTAAAACAACAAGAACGTTGGACATCACTGATGTTCATTGTATGGACAATTAAAATAAAATAAAATATTTATTTATTTATTTATTTATTCAAGATATATTGTCTATACAAGAAAGCAAGTCAAACAGTTTTGGAACGACATGAGAGTGAGTAAATAATTAACATTTTTGGACAGTGGAGCCTTTTGAGCACAATCTGTATGTTTATACTCTCATCTTTTATTAAATTAAATATCATTTTGTTATATTAAATGTGTCGTCTGTTCTGAAGGTCTACTAAAATGACAGATTCATGGAGATTCTTTGTTTCGCACTACAGAGGATAGACATTAATATAAGTGTGCAACTTATTTATTTATTCAAATAGTTTAGGTAAGGTATAATATAATTGTTTTCAGTTTATTTGTGTTATGACATTTAAATCATATTTAAGTGCATAAAGTGATGATATCCCAAATTTTTATGATGCAGCAGATTCCTTCCATGTCTGACGTAAAAGTGTATTATCTCATCTCTTTCTTTTACTCTCAGCCAGCAGGGCGACTCAGGACTATTTATGTGTTCCTTAAGTGATGGCCTCTATAATGTAATTGCTGGACATCTAATTGAAAAATGGAGGCAGCCAAAGAGAGAGAAGGGGGGTGGAGGGGAGGGAGGGAAAACAAAGAAAGAAAGGGGGATGAAGGGATGGAGGGATAAGGGAGAGAGGGACTAATTCAGAAAGATAGAAAGAGAGAGCAAGTTAGACAGACGAACATAAAGGCACGTGAACACACACACACACACAGTCCACCGGCTCTATTTCTCTCAGTAAGTCTCAGTGGTTCTATATTAGATGAGTGGGCCTTTATCTCATTCCCTTTAGCAAAGCCAATAATTGCAGCGTGTGACACATACAGCACGGCACAGTCCCAGCAGTACATGGCAGTGGAATGAGACAGGGTCAATTCCACAATGCACCGCTATGGCCTCAGAGAAACACAATCTGACGTGAGATCTATAAGAGTCATTTAGTAGCTGAATGAACTTGATTTATCACAATCCTGTATACTTGTTAAGCTCTTTATTAATGACACTAAAATAGAATGTTTGATTAAACGTCAGCCAATCACACCGCTTATTGCAGGTCACAACGATGCACAGAAAATCATATAAATTCTATATTTGGTACACATTTTAAGAGTGTACCAAATAGGAAAATCTTTTAATTAAATATATTTTTGTTTCAAACGAATTAATTCTGTCATTAATTACTCACCCCTTATGTCGTTTCAAACCTGTAAGACCTTCATTTATCTTCAGAAAACAAATTAAGATGTTTTGATGAAATCCAAGAGCTTTCTGACCCTGCAAAGACAGCAACGCAACTGACTTGTTCAAAGCCCAGAAAGGTAGTAAGGACATTGATAAAATAGTCCATGTGACATCAGTGGTTCAACCTTAGGTAATACTTTTTGTGCTGAAGAAAACAAAAATAATGACTTTATTTAACAATTTATTTTCATATTTGGATGAACTACTGTATCTCTTTAAGAAGGACAAATTTTCCTTCCACCTTGAATATATGTGCATGTACTAGTGTTGTCAAAAATTTGTGTTAACGTAGTTTTACCAGTTTAAAAATGGCGTTAAAAATATTTTTTTTACACGCTGCTGTGAAATACTCGATTCTGATTTGTCAGCAGTGTTGGGCATGTTACTTTAAAAAAGTAATTAGTTATAGTTACTAGTTACTTCTTACAAATAGTAACTGAGTTAGTAACTGAGTTACATCATTATAAAAGTAACTAATTACCAGGGGAAGTAATGGTGTTACTTTTTTAAAAAATGTTCAAATATGTCAAATAACTTGGATGCCCCTAATATTAAATATGGTAAATTAATAAAACATTGCATACTAATCTACACTATTTTAATGTTGCTGCAGGACAATGTGAGAGACACCTTCCAGGGGATAAATATCACGTTATTGGGGTCGCTTCAACCTGTGGACATGAAAAACATCCCACGGCAACACTGTCAACCCTCTGGGGTCAAAGACGTGCGTTTTATTTTTGATGACTAAAGAATACTCCGTCATTTTGAAACTGCATAGGGTCTTGTATTTGTGTATAGTCATAATAACAACAAAACAAGGTGCTTTTGTAAAATAAACAGGGTGTGCTCTCTGCCGTCTCAACCTCTCTTCACAGACACGTATATAAAACAACCTGAATCTCCGCAAATACGTGCCTCACAGACATGAAATATATATATAGAAACAAACAAATTCTTTATGACTGAAGAGAGAAAGACATGAACATTTCGGATGACAAGGGGGTGAGTAAATTATCTGTAAATTTTTGTTCTGGAAGTGAACTTCTCATTAAGACCGAATACTGGAATGTAATATACTGAGATACACTCTTAAAAAAAAAGGTGCTTTAAAAGGTTCTTCACAGCGATGCCATAGAAGAACCATTTTTGGTTCCACAAAGAGCCATTCAGCCAAAAGTTCTTTAAAGAACCATATCTTTCTTAACTTTTCATAATCTGAAGAACCTATTTCGTCACACAGAACCTTTGGTGAAACAGAAAGGTTCTTCAGATGTTAAAGGTCCTTTGTGGAACCATTTAGACAAATGGCATCTTCTATGGCATCGTGAAGCACCTTTATTTTTAATAGTGTATATCCGGTTTTCACCCACCTGTTTATGTTCACTTTAGCCATATCCAACTGTATTTATGTGAGATACTCCACACGATGAACAACAAACAAAACGTTTAAAAATGAGTGTCAAGTCACTGACAGAAGAAAAGAAAAAGTTACTGACAGATATGCACATTATTGTTTACAAAAGTGTGCATCTAAACTAGTAAAAGCTGGTCTTTGGACTTGAGCTGTAGAATTATTGATTTCCAGCTGGATTATTTGTTAGACATATTAGAAGAATTGAAATCCAACCATCGTGTTTCTTAGATAACACTGGTACTGAGCATTCATCTCTTTTCTTATATTCTCCCACAAGATGAAAAGTCCTGCGAGGCCTTTACTACCTCTTGCTCATGCACACACAGTTTAATTCAATAGTAGCAGGACTCCTTCCTCTTGCAAGATCCCTGTGCTGGGAACACAAAGAAAGCCCCTAAAGGCAACAAGCAGAGTCCATGTGCTGCTATTCAGCTCTATCGCGTATCACTCAGATGGGAGGGGGTGGGCCATCCGAACATATTCCAGTCAAACGTGAAGCTTTTGTCCTGTCTGAATGCAACAAACTTTGACCTCTTCAGAACGGACAAGAGCTCTTACCAGTGATTTGCACTTTCTACTCAAAAGACACAAGACGGGCTTCCATCATATTTACAACCAGCCACACTTATTTCTAAAATGGCTATAGCGCACCTTGAAGTTTTTTTTCAGTAGTAGTGGATATGACGCACTGAGATAGAACACTTAATGAGAACATCCTTAGGGTTATTTCCCTTCATTGGCATGCTAGCCCACTCTCTCGGGGAAGAGAAAGCATCTTGGGGTGTGTATGAATGTGCGTATGTGTGTACAGAAGCTTTTTACCGAGCTGTACGCGGGCCAGCAGATCCATTAGCACTGATTGAAAAGCAAAGGGGTTCAGCTGTAACCCTGAGAGAAGGTGAACAGCTCGACCATTAAGAATGTCTATGAGAATGAAGATGATGGGAAAAGATGGAGGAAACAGGAGGTCAGGGTTCAGATATGTTACAGGTCAAGATAGGTTGAAATAATACATCAGATGAATTGTTTGAGCATTGACTTTTTATGGAACGTTAAGAATAGGATGTATGAATATTAACAATAAACAATTTACATCTATGTATATTCATCATATCTCCATACATACAAGTCAAGTCAAAATATCTGTATAGCACTTATACAATACACACAGTTTTGAAGCAGCTTTACAGACAATCATATTATTATTATAATGAAATGCACATCGACCATACGATTATTTAATTAAATCGCAGCCTTGATTTGATAATACAATATAGTTAATTAATTATTAGGGTTTCCTCAACTCACAAATCCCTTTTTGGGAAACCATATACTATATCAGATACATATCTGATATGTATCAGAAAAAAGGCAACTGGCCACGGACTGAAATTAACCGGTTCTTGGAACAAAAATCGACAAAAATGCCCCTGCACAATTATATTAAATCTTTTACGGTTAAAGTAAAAATTAAATGAGAAGTCGATTGCGGCATTAAATTCAGATCTGCTCATATCGCATCATTTTTCTTTGTACGCGTATTCACAGTGTTGCGCATTGTAACCAATCACACATGACTCTGTTGAGTTTATGAATGCAACAGCCAATCAGATGCGACCAGATGAGTCATCACTGAAACGCCAGAGTTTAAGTCAATAAGCGCACTCGCTGACAGAATTCTCTCATCATAAATAACGAAGTGCAGACGTTTGTCCGATGTAAATAAGAGATTCATTTAAATCAAACAGCTTCGGTAATTATAACTGTATATAATTTATTGTTGTAAATAATGTATCCTCTGTTTGAATAACCATGGAAATGAAAGCGTCAGCAAGAACTTTTGGGCCAAATTTGGCCGATATCTGGCTGAACAGATATGGGCCAGATTGTTACCATATATGTTTTGCCATAAGTTTAGAATTTGCGGGAAATTATTGCTTGGTTCACAGCTTATTTTGAGATACAGGGGTTGGACAATGAAACTGAAACACTCGCCAATATAGTATTGGAGGTCTCATGGCTATATTTGCGCTGTCTGGTGCCCAATCTTCACTTATTGTACATTACACCAGTTAGAGCAGAGTGTAAAGTTTCATTATGTGCACCCAATGGTTCAAACATTGTACCTTGAAGGTAGTGCTCTGTATCAGGATAATAATGCACCAATACACACAGCAAGACTGGTGACAGACTGGTTTAATGAACATGAAAATTAAGGTGAACATCTCCCATGGCCTGCATAGTCACCAGATCTGAATATTATTGAGCCACTTTGGGGTGTTTTGGAGGAGCGAGTCAGGAAACGTTTTCCCACATCAGCATTACATAGTAACCTGGCCACTGTTCTGCAAGAGGAAAATGGCTCAAAATCCCTCTGGCTGCTTTGCAGGACTTGTATTTGTCACTCCCACGATGAAATGATGTTGTATTGGCTGCAAAAGGAGGCCCAATATCATACTAATTGTGATCTAAAACCAGGTGTTTCAGTTTCATTGTCCAACCCCTGTATATGGTCCAGATAACAACAAACACATTAGAACCAAGTACGGTTTAGCTATGGCTGACATTGGTAAACATCGTCTTCTGGCTAACATTTGGATTACACTTGGAAAACACATCAAGTTTGGCTGATGTCCAGCAGGCCACACCTCATTTGCTACGACGACCGCGCCAATTTGACCGAAAGGCGGCAATTCCCTCACGGACTTTCCGTCACACAAGTGCTTCAGGTAAGTGATATTTTGGCATTTTAAAGTAATTTTATTTAAATATTCATGATTATTTGTCAGCATTTGTAGTTATTAGATGTTTAGATATTTGTTTCATTGAGAAAAGCGTCGAGTTAGATTATTTTACTTTGTTGAATGTGGTGTTTGCGTAGCCCTCCGACAGATTCCAATAATCACGCAAGCCGGGTTAATGCAAAATCACTTATTTTAGATAGAGATTGATTTGTGAAATCACGTTTATAAAGCATTTTTCACGTTTTCAGTGTTTTTTACTTCTATGTGGTGTGGTAAAACATATTTTTGTTGTTGAATGTCGTTTGATCTCAAATGACCTAATGTAAGGGCCTGCAATAACGCATAATCAAATTAAAAATAATTAGGTCTGACGAGGAAGACTGGGCATGGCACTGGTTTCATACAGATTACTTTAACACAGGATATTTGTTTTCGAGAGGCTTACTTCATTTAAAAGTAGACATGTCAAGCTTTCTAAAGATGTCCCAGTTAGGAAATTTCCTTTGGCCCTGGTCGTAATCTACAGATAAAGTGTGGCCCAGATTAGTATTTGTTCGCCGGCCCAAAATTGGCCCATATGTTTTAGCCAGAACTGAACCAAACCAGAGCCATATCTCCGTCGTTCATCAGTTCTTAATGCAATGTTGAGAAAAATGTAAATAATTTTTGTATTTCAAGTCAAATGCTGTATGCCCAGGAGGTAAGTATAGCCTAGTAAAGAGTGTTTGTGTAAATGTCCGCAAAACTTGAAGACTTTATATTAGCAGTAGGAAAGAAAATTTTAAAGATGAAAAAGAATTGAAATGAGAAAATCATGAATAATTCGTTGCCATTGTGCGAATAATAAGTAATAAGTAAAAGGTAAGTATAGTTTGAAACTGTATTTGAAAATGTAACAACTTGATTATATAATCCAGATTACATATATTTGGTTATCCCACACTGTTGAGCATTTTTATTTTTAGTGTAATCCTGCAGGTCTACCTTTCAGGTTGTACTACTGATAACAATTATTACATTTTTCTTCACTGTAGGTGCTGTCAGGCAGAATGCCCTGACTGGAAGGGGTTCAGATAAAGACATTGAAATTAACTTTATAAAGTGGCTGCACTGGTCTGGAGACCGAGATGGTGGGAGGAAAGAGAGAATGAATAAACAACAGTGCATTGCTAACCCCCATTAGACAGTTTGCAGCATTACTAACACCAACACACTTTCAAGCAACTCTTCTCTTTTCAACACTTTTCTTCTCAACACTCAAGTTTAATGTTATTTGTTCTTAAAAATGGGTTCAGACTCAAATTTGTCCATTTAATATATATATTTTTAATGCTGAATGTATATCTGTTGAATATTCTTAAAAATGGATTCCAACTCAGATTTGTCCATTTTATAATTTTCTTTTTGAATGTTAAAAGTATTGTTGAATATTCTTAAAAATTGATTCCAACTTAAATTAATCCATTTCATAATTTTTGGTTTGAATATTAATTGTGCTTGTTTTATATTCTTAAAAATTGATTCCAACTCGAATTGTAGTGTTAAATATATGTGTTATATATTTATAAGAACTTTTCTAATTCAATACTGAGTAACTGTTAAGCGCATTTTAACCTGCACTAACAAAAGTAAATTATTTTAATTACATTTTTGTTGTTGAGTGTGTGATTTACTCTGTAGTTAATACGAATTTTACATATACAGTCAGCCGTATGTGGACCGCATTAGGGCAGTGAGGTCTTAATCCAACTCAGCCTTACTAAAATGAAACATAAGGCCCATATATGGGCCACATAAAAATGTATTACTTGGCTCATGATAGGCGGAGATGTGGCTCTGGTTTGGTTCAGTTCTGGCTAAAAACATATGTTGCGTATTTAATAGATTACACTAACATAAGGCTGTTTTGTGTTTTACCTTGCAGTTGTTCCACTTCCGCCTATGTCTGGTTGTCAAAGACTCTGATGTGAGTTTAACATCTTGCAAATTTAATTAGTTGTCACATAGGGTATGGCTTTAATTTCAATCTGTAACATCTCTGATTTCAGGCAGAATTATTGTACACAATGAGTGCAACGTCCAACAATCCACTCCCCTCAGCTCCCTTGGGCATGAGAAATGACATCTGCTAAATATAGCTCAAATACTCCAATGCACCACTCATTACCATCAGTCTCATTTTGATTACCCCTGTTCTACAAGAGAGAAAGAATTTCAAGACATCTAAAGTAAGACACATTCTGTTCAGATCAGATTCTGTTCATTTAAAGGGACAGTTTACCCAAAAATAAACATAATTTACTGCATAATGTTAGGCACGATTTGCATGCTACTCTTTTCAACACAATGAAAGTGAGTTGTAAATGCCAAAAATGACAACAAACACCCTAAAAGTATGGTTCATACACTATATTCCAAGTATTCTGAAGCGATATGATCACTTTGCTAGATGAAGTGAACTTTGAGTCATTATATTCAAAATCCTCTTTCAAACGGGCTTTTTCGCAGTTTTTTTAGTCTTTTAAGAGGAATTCATGCAATTGAGCATGTTGTGAGACGGCAAAAGATTTCCCCTCTCAGATTTTAGCTCCAAGCTTAGTGAAGTCAAGTTCAGTTAGATTCACCAACAGAAAACTACTTGATTTGAAAGCAATTTCTGTGAGATGTGCTTCATACATCACTGTTACTGACAAAATGGCTGTTTTCTGCCTGTAGAATTTTGCAAATATATCTTAAGTTTTCAAACCTGTCCTGGAGGCACCCCTGCCCTGCACATTTTGCATGTCTCCCTCATCTAACACACCTGATTCAGATCATCAGCTCATTAGTAGAGACTGCAAGACCTGATTTAGGTGTGTCTAATAAGGGAATTGGAAAGGATTGGAAAGAACCACGAGCTGGGACTCAAACTCAAGTCGCCTAAAGCACAAAGATGCTATATATTGGCATGCTGCCCACGAGGCTATTAGCTCCAAACAACATATATTTTAAACAAAAAAAAAATCTAAATATACATTATAAACTGTGTATTAATATACATATATAATATACAGTTGAGGTCAAAAGTTTACATCCCCCTTTCAGAATCATTATGGCTGTATGATTTTGAGATCCTTCTTTTCACACTGAGGACAACTAAGGGACTCATATGCAACTACTGCAGAAGGTTCAAACGCTGACTGATGCTTCAGAAGGACATCATGCATTAAGAGCTGGGAGGTGAAGACTTTTAAACAGAATGGAGATGTATACTTTTTTCTTATTTTGCCCAGATATCATATTTTTTTTCATTTAGTACTGCCTTTCAGAGGCTACAGAAGATAGTTACATGTTTCCCAGAAGACAAAATAAGTTAAATTCACCCTGATCTTCAAATTCAAAAAGTGTTCACCCCCCGGCTCTTAATGCATGGTTTTTCCTTCTGGAGCATAAGTGAGCAATTGAACCTTCTATAATAGTTGCATATGAGTCCCTCAGTTGTCCTCAGTGTAAAAAGATGGATCTCAAAATCATACAGTCATTGTTGGAAAGGGTTCAAATACACAAAAATCCTGGAAAACCAAAGAATTTGTAGGATCTGAAGGATTTTTCTGAAGAACAGCGGGCAGTTTAACTGTTCAGGACAAACAAAGGACTCATAAACAACTATCACTAAACAAAAAAACACAGCTGTGGATCATTCAGGTAACAGCACAGTATTAAGAATCAAGGGGATGTAAACTTTTGAACTGGGTCATTTTTATAAATTTAACTATTGTTTTCTCTTGTGGACTATATATAAACATCTTTTATGTGAAACATTTTATTCAGGTCAGGACTAAATAAACAGCAACATGCATTTTGTATGATCCCTCTTATTTTGGTAAAATAATTAACATTTGATTCTGAAAGGGGGGTGTAAACTTTTGACCTCAACAATATCATATATAATGGCAAGTTATATATCCTGCGAGGCAAGATAATACATGTTTTTGGACAAATATAAATATTTTAAACACACGTGTAATCTAAATCTAAATATATTGTCCAAAATATTGAACTTATATTAAAAAAAAAAAAATTTCAATATGTTTTATTTACATATAAGTAAATAAAACATTTTGAAAACATTTTATGTAAATTATATATTATTTTGATATATATAAAAGCATATATCTGAAAACATGTTTTAAATGTATCTTTTTGTGTTCTGCAGCAGAAAGATAATCATTCTGGTTTAGGGCAACATAGTCTTTTTGAGGGGATAAATATGGGAATTTTTTGGGCAAACAATTCCAAGATTATTTACAGCATTTAAAATATACAGTATATAAGGTTTCTGCTGTTTTCTGTGTTGTTGTTTTAATCACTGTGTTGCTTCAGCAGTTTAGACTCTAAAATGCCAAGACTCTCACGAGAAGTGATGGAAATTAATGTTGTGTGACTAACATCTCCCAGAGAGAAAAAGAAAGAAGGAAGGTATGAAAATTCCACCTATAAAATACTGCAGGAAAGCAACCGAAGCCTTAAAGAAATATTTTAAGCTTCATAGGGGACTTTCCTGTCACCTTTTTCACAAAGCTGACAGTTTGTGTAACTGAAAACACATTTATAAAGTGGTTTGCTTTTCTCTGAGATCCTTAGGGTATACTTGCCTATTAGCTATGAGACTATACATCAAATTATGTTCTGTTCTTTTACACCGTGCTCTCAATCAGCCGAAGCAAAACTAAATGGTAGCCATAACTTAGCCAAACCAAAACACAAATACACACACACCCTATTGATTTAATGAGGACTCATTTACCTCCACGCCACCGCAGTAGACAGACAGAGGAGATGCAGAAGAGGAAAGACAGATAAAGAACTGAAAATGTCAAGACTGATTAGACTTTCATATGTCTGCGGTAACACATAGACTGGATCGCATCCTGACGGAGACACTCTGTGCTGAAATTAACAGGCATCTCCAAATGGCAGACATCAAGGGAAAAAGGCTCTTTTCTCAAAGGGCAAAGGTCAATATGACTTTAAGCCAACAATAAAGGCTGAATACACTGTCAGAGTGAAATAGTAGGATGATATTTGTAACCGAGTGAGCGGTAATTCAAAGGGGTTTACAAAACTTCAGTGCCTGCAGTGTAGCAAAGCTTGATTTGACAAGCATCCACAGCTGATCAATGCTGCCCTCTGCTTTATGAGGATAGAATATAAGGATGATATTTTACACAAGCAAACTGGCAGAGCAAACATATTTAGATGTGCACTATAAAATCAGGGTACGTCCAGCTGAGCCCTTCTTAGTATTTTATTGCTTTAGACACTATCAGAACACAACAGAATAGAATAGAACAGACAAGAATAGTCATTAGTATACAAACTGCTAAAAATATTAAGAATAATAAATGCACATGCCACAATCTGTTTCTCATGCCTTCAAACATGCAAACATCATGACTGTTTCTGTCTAAAACGCACAGGAAACACACCACGACACCAGCAAGTGATTGCTTATGCATGACGGGGCTAGACAGGAAATCACAAACAAATTTATGGGATTTTTTGCATTTAAATGACAAGGGTTTGACTGGGAAAAACAAACCGTGACGAGCGGAGAGGAGAAGACTGACATGTTGATATATCAGGGCAAAGAGTTGCATTAAAATTCAGCCCACAGTCCAATGTGTCACCTGACAAAAGGGTTTGATAGACAGTTTAGAGGAAGAGGGCATTCTGCGAGGTTTTAAAAGATTGCATTGTTGATCTCCAGTAGGTTGCTGCTGACCAGTGAGCCTTCTGAACATTTATTTTCAAGGCTCATATCAAACAATGTGAATATGAGATTTATTAAACACATGAAATCCAGTGATTTCAGCATCTGCACTAAAATCTTCTTAAAACTGATCACAACCCATAAATTGGTGTAGTTAAGTGAATTGTAAAATTGCCAGACAGAACAATGATAGGAAAATAGCATTGCAATATAATTATAGCTTAATTATAGCAAAATATAATTATAGTAATTAGTTATATTAATTAACTAAACTACAGGAATAATTATAGTCAAAATAATAGCTATAATAAGTATAATTACTATTTATATATAAATGATTCGTTTTTTAATAACTATTGATGAAAGACTCGATATAAGACTGAATTATTTCAGTGTAAATATTATGTTCCTTTCATTTTCCATTGTTTTAGTCAAAATGAACTCCAGAAGCTGTCATTGACTAAACTGTATGAAAAGCCAGACTGGTAGAAGGTGATTCATTGACTTATCATTATGTTTACAAATGAGGCTGTCAGTCTGTATGGAACAAACCAGCTGCTGAGAAATGAAATCAATTAGAAAACGGTGCGGCTCGCTTGATAAATTGCCCTAATTAAATATATTATATATAACACTTCAGGATACAGAGTTTCTTTAAGAAAGACAACACTTGTTGTGTCAATATGATTACATCACAACTCCATACATGAATGATTCTAACCAAAACATCTGAGCATCAAGCTTTGGCTGTTCAAATTACGTGCCACCAAGCTTATATTATTTAATCATATGAGTAATGTACCGCTATAGCAAATGGCTAATCTGCAGATGACCTTCATTATTTCCGGCTCACTGAACAGGTTTTTTCCTCCTCTCCAATACAGGAAATGATGTGGAGGCGTAACAGAAGGAAATTTAAGGTTTAAGTGCTACATGCTCAGTCTAGCCACTTTACCGGACACCATCCAATGAACAAAAACATCACTGTGATATTCATCTACACTGATGCCCAATTATCTGATTCTCCCAACAGTGCCTGACCTTTCCTAATAGACGGAAAGACATGGGATCAATAGTGCAACTCTCGCACAGATGCCCTGCTAACATGCATCATGAAATTACTCCACTCCTGTGTCAATCTCAGCAGAATGACACCATGCATATCCGACATGAAGGTAGCCGTCTAATGAAGTGTGCTTTCTCCAGACATCTCAGGGTTACATGCTCTATTTTGAACCGTCAGTGGTTAAATTCTGACATAGAGTAGTGTCTTAAAATTGCTGAGCTGAGTCAAAAGAGATCTGCGAGTGAGCAATGATGTTTGCACAAGTCTGTCAAGGACGTAAATGTAGCTAAATGTACTGTACTGTACAGTGTATTTGGGATCATGTGTGTCGCAATGTACCACATGAGCCACAAGAGGGTGAACTTGCACTGTTTGTCCTTACATGAAAATAAATAGATAATTACATAAATAAAGGCGTTAGCGCAGCTACACATTGCGACATGTCTGAATTGCTTGCTGAAATCTCTGTTGTTTTGACGGCTGTTACTGAAAGGAAGAAAAGGTTCTTCCATTTTGACATTTTTTTTCTAATGGATTGGTAGAAAATGAAAATGGAGAGGATAGTAGGCTATATCAGATCATTTAAAAAGCCAGAGCACCTGTAGGGGAGAGTGTGGTAAGATGAGCCATTTTTTACTTAGGCTCTGTGGTCTTCAAGATAAGGGAAAATTAGGTGGATTCGGATTGAACAATGAAAGTATCTAAAGTAATTTCAGGATGTTTACTATCATTTTAAATTTTCAGAATGTATCTATGACAAAGGGTTCTAAAAATATGGCTTCTTATTAAAAAAAAAAGCGTTCCTGTGGCTCAACCCCAGGTTAGGGGTAAGCTGACCCGAGTCAGGGGATAAGATGCACCATCTAGTTGAAAACTGACCATCTGACTGAATCTGATTCAAACCCATGTGAAATTTTAAAGATAATGTACCTCTTTTAAAAAGTAACTTAAAAATCATATTTCATGTTACAAACAGTTATATTTCTTTAAAAAAAAAAAATAATAACTTATACAAAATAAAACCAACCAAATGAAGTTAAATTTTCAATCTTTAACTGTTTGCATTTCTGAACCAATGTGTTGAAAACCTGAAAAACTTTTAACCTTCCCAAAAACAGACTAAACAGAGAGTTTGTTGAGTAAAATTAAATAAAAACTAAATTAGAATAAAGGAATAAATGTCACTGAAACTAATAAATATTTTAGTTAAAAGATTCTTGGCAGGGTAGCTTTTCTGCAACATCGAACCAGCCATTAGGGACTACAGGAGGAAATTGTATTTATTTTTTATTTTAAAGTTATATTTTTGGCCTTTTTTTGATAGGACAGTAGAGAGCAGACAGGAAAGCATTGGGTGAAGAGAGGGGGGATGGATTGGCAAAGGACCTTGAGGCGGGAATCGAACTCGGGTCGCCGCAAGCACAGTCGCGCTATATGTCGACACAGTAACCACGAGGCTATCGGTGCTGAAGAAAAATATATTTGATTATAATGTGATGAAAAGCATCGTATGGATCCCAGAGAAGAATTCAGTGCACTTGTACACTCTCCCTATCAAATAAACTACAAATAATATGTGTATATAAACCAGTTGCGTAATATCACATTAAAATACAAGTTTATACTTCCGAGTTTTAACTTACCTTCAGTGCCTTATGGTGGGGTTAAGTTAAAATGCTGGCTCAACTTACCCCACAACATTTGGCTCACTTTGCTCCATAGCTGGCATTTTGGGAAAAAAAAAAAAACTAGCTAGCTTACTAATTAATACTAATATCTAGCTAAATGATTTGCATGCTTTTACATGTTGATATATCACCTAAATGCATCATAAATATTTTTAGAACTGGATAAATTTGTTTTGATGTAACAGCTATTACATCTGTTATGCTAAAATTTTACTTTGACAAGCCAAAAACAGTTTTTAGAGTAAATGGGTGCCTTCTACTCCTCCCATGTGTTTCTCCTTTTCACAGTCTGGCAGAAATTAGGTGTGATTTTAAAAAACATGGTCACATGACAGTAAAATTGTACAGTTGCCAAGACACAGGGGTAGGTCAACTTACTCACTGGCTCAACTTAACCCACTCAACCCTATTAGTTGTTTTGTGAAACACACTAAACCTGACGGTTTCTATTCTTGCCATATTGTGTGTAAAATGTAGTTGTCTAAATAAGACATTTTTTTCGCATAGTTATTCTTAAAGGCATGAACTGTAGCAAACTGAGATGAAGGAAATGCTTTGTAAACAAAGAGCGGTTTTCCATCTGCCCACAGTCGTAAGTGTGTCTCAGTGGTCTTATGATGGAGAACTATTCCCACACTCCAGCACACTGAATGGGCCTTCTGGGAAATTTACCAAGAGCTTCTTTAGGAGTCAATGATGTGTGGACTGTTCTCTAGACAGCATTTTGCATTTTGTTTATAAAATGTTTGCTTATCTGAGACTATGCCTAAACAACATATGTGTTGCATTTCCTGAATGAGAGAATTGTTGTTGTTGTTTTTGGAGGTAGTGTGCTATGTACACTTTAAAGGAACACTCCACTTTTTTTGCTAATAGCTTAGCATAGATCATTGAATCAGATTAGACCGTTAGCATCTCGCTCAATCTAATGGTGTAAGTTTCTGTATGTAAGTTTCTCATGTATCATTTTTCACTTTCAGACAGTTACGTTTCCCCTCGGTGAAACAGCAATTGAAATTAAGTATTATAGTGTTTATTTGATAGAAGAAGACGTTTTAAAGTCAGTAGGCCTACTGCAGATAATAGGGATGGAGGTTAAAACAATCTACAAAAGTATACTATCTATAAAAGACAAGCAGAGTGTTATGTTGGCAGCACGCAAAGGAAAAATTGGCTATTGGATTTTTTTGTAGGGAGCGCCCCCTACTGGAGTGTGCGCTAGGTGTACACTGTTGAACATCTCTAGTATAAATAGATCCAGGTCTTACATGACTATTAGCATTTCAGAGTTGTAACTCTGTGGCTTTGTAATCATTTTTTACTACTATTATTACAAAATGTTTATTGCTGACAAGAACCTAACGAGATGCTTAATAATGAAGCTTCAATTTCGCATCCAAGCACAATAAATGAACTGCTTTTCCTCGTTGCCCACTAGATGTCGCTAGAAGCTCTGCCGTTATACACTAAGCTGCCTGTTTCCATTATCTAAGGCAGTGGTTTTCAAACCTGTCCTTGAGGCATCCCTGCCTTGCACATTTTATATGTTTCCCTTATTAGACACACCCAAATCAAGTCTTGCAGTCTGTATTAATGGGCTGATGATTTAAATCAGGTGTACTAGATGTGGGAGACGTGCAAAATGTGCAGGGCAGGGGTGCCTCCAGGACAGGTTTGAAAACCACTGATGGTTTTGCATAAACAGCAGTTCTTCCTTTTTCGTTAGTAGTAAATAAAAGGTCAAAGGTCACCATATAGCTAACAACTTCCAAAGAATAGTAAAACAAAACAAAAACGTTTTGATGCACACTTTTTGATGACAATTTCTGGTTCTAGTCGATGTTTAATGAAAATACAAATTAAAACTTTTATATGTTACTTGTTTCCTGAAAGAAAAAGAAAAAAAAAAAATCCAAAAGTGGTCACATTTAGGCAACTATGAGTGTAGTAGTAGGCCTATACACTATCTTTAGGGTAACACTATTTTACAGTGTCATTATTACATGGTGCATGCACTTATTAAAGTAGCCTAATAACAATAAATTATGCATCTAACCTTATTGCTAACCTATAGTGAGTACAAGTTGTATAATTACACTGTAACAAGGACACCTTGAAAATTTTCTGATTTCTGCTATACCAATCTAAAGAACAGGGCTGTGGCGCAAATCATGTCAAATCCACTTAAAACAAATGTTGGAACATTCCTTAATCACTGGAACCTCCTCAAATTGTACTGGATAACAAGAATCATCAATTTGACAATTGAATTGACAACATGCAAAAATGGGGGACACACCAAAGAGTAAAATAATAATAATAATAAAAATAATAATAATAATAATAAAATCTGAAATTATCCTAAAATAATTCTGTAGATTGGCAGCTGTAAAGTTCATCCATATGCTCTGAAAAAAAATCCTAAGTTGTTCAAATAAGAACATTTCCAGCAACACAAATTGTAAGCAAATCACGGTGAATTTCGTGTTTTACGGGGTGGTAGTAAAGAGTTAATACAGCCGTCAGATTCCTCCTCCTACGTAACTCTGTTTAGCCTACATAAACAAAGCTGAAATATTTCTTTCCAGTCTTCTTCAGTCCCGTGATTGCACCGGAGGTTTAGCGCAGCTGTGCAGAGATGGACAAGACTCACGCGGACGCTCCCCAAAAATTCCCCGAAATTATTGAGCTCAATGTCGGAGGGCAAGTTTACGTTACGCGCCACTCAACTTTACTCTCCGTGCCGAATTCTTTACTTTGGACCATGTTCAGTCAGAAGAAACCCACGGAACTTACCACCGACAGCAAAGGACGTTACTTTTTGGACAGGGACGGCTTTCTGTTCAGATATATTTTGGATTACTTGCGGGACCAGACTCTGGTTTTGCCCGATTACTTCAAAGAGAAGGCGAGCCTTCTTAAAGAGGCAGAGTATTTTCAACTTCAAGACCTGGCAAAACGCCTAAGACCAGCTGTCAGTAAGGAGAACTCCATCAGCGAGGAGGTGTGCCAGAGCGACCCGGAGGAGGCTGCGCTCGCCGGCACCAGTATCACCAGCGCCGGCCCTCGCTCTCCGTCTCTGGACGCGAGGAAAACCGGCTACATAACCATCGGGTACAGGGGCTCCTACACCATAGGACGAGACATCCAACAGGACGCCAAATTCCGACGAGTGGCGAGAATCACCGTGTGCGGAAAAACATCTCTCGCCAAAGAAGTTTTCGGGGACACTCTGAACGAGAGCAGAGACCCCGACAGACCTCCAGAGAGATATACTTCTCGCTACTACCTCAAGTATAATTTCCTGGAGCAAGCCTTTGACAGGCTGGCCGAGGTGGGCTTCCACATGGTTGCGTGTAGCTCCACGGGCACCTGCGCGTACGCGAGTAACGACCCCAACGAGGACAAAATCTGGACGAGTTACACCGAGTACGTTTTTTGCAGGGAGTGAAGTGGACTCACTTTTGGGAACTCTTATTCTAGCACATCTCTCGGACACTCGCCTTCCCATTCGTTACGCGCCACGAATGTGTAGTTTTTTCCACAATGTCAATATGTAAAGACTCTCAGTCGCTGAGCAGACGTTTTGTGCATATTTTGTGTGTAAGTAATAATTTTAATAATAGCGGTCTCCAAAATCTGTCGTCTGTTCCCAGAATTTAAACAACCGCTGACAGCAAATTTTAGTATTTAAATACAGTAGGTTTGGACTGGAGGAAGCACAAAATGTACTCTGATACGACCTTTATACCATTTAGGTTCTTCATATTTTGGGATATTAAAAGTTCATTACATTCCAGCATTTGCAAGTTTACCTTTTTGAGAGTAAACACAAAGCTCAAAAAACACAATAGAGACAAAAATGCAATGTTATCCCGGTAGTAAAACAGCAATCTGTTCCATAAGTAAATATGGAACTTGAATAAATATATACCACCCTCCCCTCTGCTTTTCACTGAACATTCACATTTCTGAGATGATAATTTGTGTTTTTTGTGTTTGCACCTCTATGTATAATTTTTATTATTATTATTCTTAGTCAAGATGTCTGTCAGCTTCATACACATAATAAACTAATCATGAAAGACATATTTGGATCCAGACTCTGAATACAGCAAGGTTTTTTTTTATTTTTTATTTTTGGCACACTCCATACTCTGCACATACTGACAGTTTTCTAACTAACTGTGTCCCACATGAAATTTGCATGCCAAACAAGCAATGTGTAACTTTTGTAAAACTACTACTGCAAACCTAGACCACAGTTGATATCCTGTCACAGATCGTGTGAAATAACATAAAGATAAAGAAACTGTGGTGCACGCTAACTGAACACCTTTGGTGATGGTGCAAAAGCTGAGTTAGTGGGCAAAGGCTCCAAACGGAGATGTGAATGTGAGTGGAGAAGAGACACTGTCTGGCCTGAGGAAACAGATGGACTACTAGGAGACAGAGAACAGGAACTAGGCCTGTGTCTGCCAGCAGTCCTGTGACTATACACACACACACAACATATAAAGGGCATTAGAAACTTTCTCTCCATGTTACATAGATAAAATCAAAATATGCAAATATCAGTGGTTTGAACATCATAGAACATGTAAACATGTTTTTATTTATAACTATCAGGTGTTGCATATAGTGTATTACTGACAGTGCTGGGCCACGTGAAGAGTGTCAGTATCACAGAGACAGGAACAAATTCTCTCTCTAGAGGAAGTTGTATCAAGAGGAAGAGAGAAAGCAGATAACCAGCAAAAAAATATGCTGAACAGAAAACAAAGAGCTCTCACTTTGAATCTGAAAATGTGTGTGTTAGTGTTAATGAGTGAACCCGGTTAACAGGGAATGTGCTCAGAACTTTGGCTAATGATCTGGCAAGGTTTCCTCAAATTTATGAACAAACATTCCTCTAGAAACCTTAATAGAACATTTTTTTTCCCAGCATTATCTGGTTTTTATAATGCCCTTAAACATTTAGCACATAAAGAGCTGGGTTTGTGGGCGGAGGCTCCAAAAGGAGATGTAAATGTGAGTGGAGAACCTTAATAAAACTTTTTTTTTTTTTTCCCCCAGCCTTATCTGGTTTTTAATAATGCCCTTAAACATTTAGCACATAAACATTATTTCAACCAAGAAACACTGGATCTACGTCTAACAGTTTTTAAACGTTAATACACTACTTTTTTCAGAACAAATTCAAATGTTCCCACAATGTTTGTAAACTGATAAAATGGCTTGTTCCTTTTATGAAGAAAAAATGCTTGTAAAAAAATATTTTAAAAACTGGATGTTTTGAACATTCAGAAACAACATTTGCATAACTTAATGGGAACATGAGCAAAACATTTTCAGAACATAATTTTGTTAGCTGGGAAAGCGGTACAGACAAAAGAATTTAGGATATATTTACAATACAAACAACTGCGTTTAATATCCAACTTACAGAGTAGATCAGTAAGATAAGAAAATGTGTACTACGCACTTTGCAATCAACAAAACTGTTTAAACTAGAAAATTGCAACACCGTCTTTCAAAATTTTACCTGTCACTCATGACAGTGTAATGTGCTGCATTAGCAAAGATAAAAGAAATTCAATGTTGTCGCATGCAACTATAGAGCAGATATACTTTTCACACTTTAAACTTTGTGGTTCCTTCTTTGTGCTTTCCACCCACACAACTGACAAACCATCATGACATTTTATCTGTTCCTCAAAACATACAAAAGCCCTTCCCTATGTTTTAACTTGAGCGAAAATAGATCTTACCGTACATCTAAACACAGAAGTAAAAACAGCCTGCTTTGCTATAATGGCCACACTAAAGACCAGCGTTACCATTATATTTGGTAAGTCTAGATTTATGTGGTCAAGAAAAGATTACCATACTGAAGTTTTTCATTACACACTGGAAGTACAAGCATGTGCATAACAGGCTAGGAATCTTGGAAAAACATTACACTGCACTTTTCAGTTATAACAAAAGTTTCCTGTTTCATGCAGAAGGTGTTTTCCACATGTAATGTAAAACTAAAGTACAACTTCCCTTGTGAAAAGACAAAGAAAAGATAGATGATAGACAAGGGATGCTTCCAAACCTCATTTCCAGAGTTTTAAAATTTTTTATCTGTGGGTCACTTCAACGGCTCATAATAATTCAGTGGAATACTTCGTCTCTCTGTGCCAGACCGGAGACATACGCTATGGAGGAGACAGCAGATGGAAGCTGGAAGACACTCTATTTGTTCTCTTGAATTCCTCTGGACATGCATTCATTCATTCTTTCAGTCAACCAAAATTAAACACACTAAAAATGAAGGATTATAAAGAACATTTGGAAAAATCCTTTCTGATGTTTTAAACACAGATGGATAGATAGATAGATAGATAGATAGATAGATAGATAGATAGATTGCAAGTCATTCAGACAGAGGCTGTTTTACTGTATACAGCACAAGTCTTCTGCTTGTAAACTTGACTTGACTGAAGATTTTTCTGGTCAGCTAGTAGTCCTTCATTTTAAGGATTAGTTGACTATCAGTTGCATGTTTTATAAACCATATATAAATCAAAATAATGAGCCTTTAATTGCTTACATAACCTTATAAGTGCTCAAGCGCATGCAAAAAAAAAAAAAAAGGAAAAGCTTCCAACAGCACACTGGCGGCAGATATAATAATTATGAATGTTTCAGGAAAAAAACAAAAAACAAAGAGACTGCATTAATGTTTTAACAACTTACTGATAAACTAGTGCTTTCTTCGTTTTCGGCTTAAGAGATGATTCGGCGACACTGACTCTTCATCCTACCTGACCTACGTGTTTCATACACTGTAAAAAGTTTTCACTAGTTTCCACTTAAAAACTTAAGTTCAGCAACTGCCTTAAAATTTTAAGTTAAGTCAACTTAAAACTACAAGTCATTTGAGCTAATTACAATAAAATTAGTTAAAATGACTTGTACTTTTATGTTGATTTAACTTGTGAGCTGAAATGACTTGTACTTTTAAAATGATTTAACTTACAATTTTAAGCCAGCTGCTACACTTAAGTTTTTAAGTTGAAACTGGTGAAAACTTTTTACAGTGTACGGATTATATAATATGAGAATATTTGTTTTGTATTTGAGTTGGTACATTTAAAAGTATACATTTCACTCTCTATAGACAAGTTGTTTGCTTTCATTATTTTACAAAAGCGCAACATTTCGTTGTTATTCTGAGTACGCACAAATAAACGTAGATTCGAAAAATGTATTACTTTTATCTGTATGACCAAAAATGACGGAGTATTTTAAGAGCAAGTAACCACACCGGTGCCGCCTTCTGTCATGCAGTAAACGTGCTACTATTCAGCTTCCATGTGTTAGCGCACATTTTTCTAGGCTAACTTTAGATTGAGCGGCCATGTAAAGTTGCTCCTTCTTACATATTTCAGATGAAGAGCCATATTTACGGTTGATGAATGATAGGTGAGTGTCTGGATGTCCTGCCTGATGTACTATATCACAACCAGGGCTGCCCCCTAAGTCAACTAACCGTTAGTTGACGAGAAGTGGCTTGACTAAAATTGTATTAGTCGCTAAGTCATGGGAAAAAAATCCACAGGAAGTGGTAAAGTCATGCAGTCCATGACGGACAGATCGATGACGGCTGGTCTATGTGGTACATCTGGCAGGACATCCAAACGCCCGCCTATCATTTATCGACCTCAAATATGTCTTGTCATGTAAAATATGTTAGTAGTAGCAGCTTTACATGGCAGCTCAATCTAATGTTAACATAGAAAAATGCGCTATTTAAGTGTCCGTGTGGAGTGTGAAAGCTGAATAGTAGCGCGCTCCCTGCATGACAGATGGAGGCGCCGGTGCGGTCACTTGCTCATACTTTTGGTCATACAGGTAAAACTAATACATCTTTCGAATATGCAAAGACTCTACGTTTGTTAGTGTGGACTCACAATAACAACAAAACATTGCACTTTTGTAAAACAATGAAAGCAAACATGACGCGCGTCAAAACAAAAAAATAACTTAAAATCTGTGTATAATTGTCTTACAGACATTAAAAATATATCTATAGAGAGCGAAATGTCTACTTTCAAATGGAAATCAAATATTCTCAGATTATGTAATCTGTATGAAACATGCATACAGGCACATTACTGCTGCGGGGATGACAAGTCAGTGTCGCTGACTTCATCTCTTAAGCCGAAAACAAAAAGCACTAGTTTGTCAATAAATTATTATTAAGTTAATGGGGACTCCTTACTGTTTTTCCCTGACACATTTATAATCATTACTTCTGCTGGTGTGCTGTGGCAAGCTTTATGTGTGCACTTATTAGGCTATATAGGCAATTAAAGGCTTAAAGGATATGAATGGCTTATTAATAAATGTGCAATTAGTAGACTAATGCTTAAAATGAACGACTACTAGTCGACCAGAAAAATCTTTAGTCGAGGGCAGCCCAAATTACCACATAGACCAACAAGTTAACGATCTGTCTGTCATGGACCGCATGACTTTGCCACTTCCTGTGGAATTTTTTTCTGCGACTAATAAAATTTCGGTCACAACAAAACCCGCCCAATTGCTACTCAAAAGTAGCCCAATCCCGATTCGAGGGGGGGTGGTAGGTCCCGCTTTCAGGAGGATAAAATACTTTTTTTTTTTTTTTGTAAGGTTCCCTTGGTAAATTTTTTATTTCAGGGGCTTAATATGGAGTTTTGGGAGGTCGCTTAAACCCTCGGACATCAAAAACAACCCGCGGCAACAGTGTTAAAGTAGGCCACGGACTTGGCGGTTAGTCAACTATTAGGGTGCAGCCAACACCGGGTTCACATCAAAGACTGACACAGAACAGAAGAAATTGCTGAATAAAGTCATTATTTTAGTTTTCTTTGCCCACAAATAATATCCTTGCAGCTTCAGAAAATTATTGTTAAACCTCTGACGTCACATTAACTATTTTATCGATGTTCTTACTACTAATAGTAGTTGTGTTGCTGTCTATGCAGGGTCAGAAAGCTCTTTGATTTCATCAAAAATATCTTAATTTGTGTTCCGAAGATGAATGAAGGTCTTACAGGTTTGGAATGACATGAGGGTGAGTAATTAATAATAGAATTTTCATTTTTGGGTGAACTATCCCTTTAAAAGTGTATATTGTTTCATTAATTCCAAGTGTTTTATTGATCTCTCTTTTCTTTATTTTCCCTGCTTTATTTTATTGTTTTGTCCTGTTTAACCTGTTGCAGAGGGAGCACTAACTGAGAACATTAGGAAATGTTGTTAGAACATAACATTGTTAGCTGGGAAGATAGTTAGATTCATATTACATGAATACATCATTTAGACATTTAAATGAATGACAGCACACACTACCTAATGGTCTTGTACAGATTTGGAAAACCTGGAAGATAAATGTCATGTGGGGTTGTGGCAAATGTGGAGAGGATGCTTATATTGACCAAGACAAACATATAAGTTTCTTTATATTAAATATTTGCACATACTGTTTGTTTAGAGAAGGACTTGAGTACACAGTTATGATCGGTCGAGAGGATTTTCCAGCTTTCAGACATCTCTCCAGGAGCCTCTGTCATAAACCGCAGAGAGTCTTTGCCTCTATGTAAACTAACTCCATAGCGACAAGCCCAGATCAATATAATCGAATGTCCTGCTGCATGCTCAAGAGGTTCGTACCTTCATTCTGTTTGTCTAATAACCAACACGGGTCAGTGACTAAATCAGGAATGCCTATGTTGTGAATTACAAGGGTTTGGATATGCTTAGAAGATCGCCAGGTTTAACGAAGGTAATTTTAATGGTGAACTCCATGTGACTCACAGAAAAGAATGAGAAGGATGGCGAAGACTTCACGTCATCACCATGACAACCACTTTTAGTGTGTTTACAAAGTCGCTTTATGACTGCAGGAGCTAACTGCACTTGTAAATGCCTATGTTGAAGAGGTTGTTGTCATTATTCAAATGAGGTTTTTCTTTACTTGCATTGTCTTCTTGTCTAGAGACTGAATATGAGCCTGCTCATATCACCTTCAAATAAGGAAGGTGTTTTTGCTGGCCTGTTAAGCTTCCAGGGGGAAATTCATGTCCCAGTCACATTTTTTTGGATAAATAAACATTAATTATAATACTATTTAATGTTTTTACATTAACATTGTAATCAACATTCTGAATCTTGCTACCTGATCTCATGACGATTTTTTTTTTTTCACAAGATGTGAAATACGTACCAATAATAAGTACATATCAATGCAGTTTTCAACAGAAATGAACATTAGAGGTGGTAAAACAGCGAGCACTTGTAATCGTTTTCATACACAGTTATGATTACAGCTCCATATGTTTTGCTTTCCAAATGTAACACGTTTGCTTCGTAGCTCAGCCGGCACGGCATTGGACTTAGGATGTGAAATCCTTGGGTACGAATCCTTTGAAAAATATAATTCACGCTGAAAGATGAGAGGTTGAAAAAACAAGGTAAAGCGGCATACTTGCAATTGCATTTTTACGTCACATTCGCTTTTGTTCATACTATCGGGTAGATTTAAGCATAGTGCAGATGGTACGTTATTTTAAAACACAATAGTGATGGGTAGTTCTTGAACGATTCGTTCATTTTGAACGAATCTTTAATGTGACTCGGGACGAACGAGTCGTCTCGGGGAGTGATTCGTTCAGTCGCGCATGCGCAACACCCTATTAGGTTCTGTACTGGAATTAGTTCACCTGTTTCGAGTCTTCGGGTTTTTGAAGTCGTTCGTTAACCTTATGGGACTGTCACGTGATGAACGAACGACTCGAACCCGAAGACTCCAGAGATGAACTAATCAATTCTCTTTCCGGCTCAGGCTGCATAGGTTAAGCTTATGGGGCTGTTACGTGATGAACGAACGACTCAAACCCGAAAACTTGTCAGATAAGAGGTGAGGTGAGCTAATCATTGACTAAAGACCCAGGTAAACAATGAATTAATCTTTTCTGTTTCTTATAGCATTATAGTTTTGTTTTGTTTGTAGTGTGATCAACCTTTCTGTAAGCAGTAGATGTCTTAGGGAGGTAACACGTAACATTTTAATTATATTTTGCTCAAATTAACGAAATGACTCGAAAAAAGATTAGTTCATTTTGCTGAACGAGACTCAAAGGTCCGAGTCGGTAAAATGATCCGAACTTCCCATCACTACACCACAGAGCATTAGAGTTATAGCGCCACTCACCGGACATTTCAAGTCAGAACTGCAGTGACACATACAAAACCAATGTTATATAAAACGTGCCATATGTACGTTTCGGGGGGGAAAAAAACAAACACTTTTAAGCGCCACTCAGTGGTCATTTCACATTTAATATGACACAAAACGTACATGGGAGTACGTATTTCTTGTCTTGCTAAAAAGTTCCCAAAGGTACGTTTCCATCATGAGATCAGGTTGAAATCTCATCAAGTTAGTGTTTTTAAGCATTTTACATTTATTCCAAAATAACTGGCAGTAACCATTATTACTTGTGAACTTCTGTTCAGCTATTCTTTTTAAGAGTTAACTTTTAACTAAATTTCGATTCATCAGTCATTTTACTGTCTATTTCCTTTTTTATCAAAGAGCTGATTATGAGTCTGCAAAATGAAGCTTTCAGCTCCAAAGGCTCATTGGCCAGTAGTGTACAGACTAAAAGAACATTATGTTGGCAAATTGTCTATAGCACAGTGGTCCCATGGAGGTTTGGAAAACAGGGAGTCTTTTGCTTTGCTGGTTCCAGTGTGGGGGACAACCCCAAAGCTTCTTGAGCGTAACATAGCCCAGGGTCTGTACACTAGAGAAATTTAATTTAAGATAAAGTGCACTACAAATCAAAGTCCACTAAATCCAGCAGTCTAAGGAGGAGGATTTAGAGGCTTGTTTTTACCTCTAACTAATAATTGCCTTTGGCTAAATTTGGTCCGACATCTATTCACAGAGCAGATTTTCCTTGAAAGAAGGCCAGTTTATGTTATTACACAAAGATTATGGCAAATATAGGTAATAGAAAGAGGCTCCGTGCAAATCCACAGGGCATGAGTCATTTTTCATTGCAGACTGTTTAAATGAGGTGGATTCGATGAATACATCTCAGCATGTTCAGCGGGAATGGGTCAATATTGTATTTTAATATAACATCACTGAGCGCATCAAAGAAAATCTATAGAAGATAAAGCTCCTCCATAGCCTTGTGGGTTTAATAAAGAGCAGATTTGATCTTTTCCTTCACATGCGGTTAGGGTCGAATGTGGTCGTCTAAGATGGCATGAGATTTGTGCTTGTCTTTAGAATCTGACCTGGGAACACATATGAAAGACAAGGTGTTCCTCCATCAGAGCAGCGAGTATAAGTTAAGATGGATACAAGTTGTCCTTTTCCACTCATCATAGACTAGGTGTGAGAATATATATTGGAATTTTGACTGGAATCGGCTCCTAAATGGGAATTTTTAGCTGGTGCTGGTGTCCTCCGTAAATGTCGCTGCTGCTTTCCCTCTCACTGTGTCTTCTGCCAACTCAGGCTTCCGCTCCGTGGAGGTCCGGTTAGTCTCACGCTGCTCTTTCTGAGCATGGTAAAGGCCGCCGGCATCAATCAGCGGCGGGGAACAAAAGCAGGCGCTCGGGCGCACACCTCCCAGCATCCTGCACCCCCGCTGGCTCTGACACAGGGCTCTTTTGGAGAAAAAGGAACCCCTGCAGACTGTAAAAAGGCCAGGAAATCTACTGTCCCAGCACTCAAGAGTGTTGATATCTAAAAAAAATAGAGACTTGAGCACATGCACACACACCCCTGCTGCTTCACCTCATTTGTTAGTAATACAAAATTCACACATAAACAGAGGGAGGCGACAGAGAAAGTGTGTAATGATTATCATCAGCTTATGGACAGGAAATACACTTTCACAACACACATGCCATAACGGTCTCAAAGAATTAATATTAATTTCCCCAAAAAACACAAATTATACTGAATGGAGTGTAGGTAATGATCTGTACAGAGAATAAATGTAGATCTAGACAGGTGGTGCTGGGGAGGAGGAAGGCTGAAGAATATATCCATGATGCACAGTACAGAGCTGGAGCAAATCAGGATGGAAATAAATAAGGTTGCTTAAAAAGGAAAAAGAGATCGACTGGCTGCGCTGTTGATTTTGGAGAACCACTCAGCTACTCAGAAGAGAAAAATACAAAGATCAGGCATAATATTATGACAAGTGAATAACACCGATTATCTCTTCATCACAGCACCTGTTGCTGGGTGGGATATATAAGGCAGCAAGTGAACATTTTGTCTTCAAAGTTGATGTGTTAGAAGCAGGAAAAATGGGCAAGCATAAGGATTTGAGTGAGTTTGACAAGGGCCAAATTGTGATGGCTAGATGACTGGGTCAGAGCATCTCCAAAACTCCAGCTCTTGTGGGTGTTCCTGGTCTGCAGTGGTCAGTATCTATCAAAAATTGTCCAAGGAGGGAACAGTGGTGAACCAGTGACAGGGTCATGGGTGGTCAAGGCTCAGTGATGCACGTGTGGAGCGAAGGCTGGCCCACGTGGTCCGATCCAACAGACAAACTAATGTAGCTCAAATTGCTCAAGAAGTTAATGCTGATATAGGGCAGCATAGCCACAGACCAGTCAGGGTGCCCATGCAGACCCCTTTCCACTGCAGTAAACACCAACAGTGGGCACATGCGCATCATAATTGGATCGTGGAGCAATGGAATAAGGTGACCTGGTCTGATGAATCACGTTTTCTTTTGCATAACGTGGATGGCCGGATGCGTCGGGAACTCATGGCACCAGGATGCACTATGGGAAGACGGCAAGCCGGCGGAGATAGTGTGATGCTTTGGGCAATGTTCTGCTAGGAAACCTTGGCTTCTGCTATCCATGTGGATGTTACTTTGACACATACCACCTACCTAAGCATTGTTGCATACCATGTACACCCTTTCATGGAATTAGTATTCCCTGGAGGCTGTGGTCTCTTTCAGCAGGATAATGCACCCTGCCACAAAGCAAAAAATGGTTGAGGAATGGTTTGAGGAGCACAAGAATGAGTTTGAGGTGATGACTTGGCCTCCAAATTCCCCAGATCTCAATCCAATCGAGCGTCTGTGGCATGTGCTGAACAAACAAGTCAGATCCATGGAGTCCCCACCTCACAACTTAGAGAACTTAAAGGATCTGCTGCTAACATCTTGGTGCCAGATACCACAGCCCACCTTCAGGTGTCTAGTGGAGTCCATGCCTCGATGGGTCAGGGCTGTTTTGACAGCAAAAGTGGGACCAACACAATATTTGGAAGGTGGTCATAATTTCATGCCTGATCAGTATATGTTCACAATAATATACAGACAAGATGGCCCTAGTCACATCAGCAGCCTAATAAAAACCTAATAGAGAAACGTCACAGTTCAGTTAATGCTGTCATATGATGAATACAGTCAAATAGGTGATCAATCCAGAAGGGGGCGCGCACAGTAAAGCAACGCTAACCATCACAACAGGAAAGAGCAGAAGAAGAGATGATGTACGCACCAACCCAAAACTACAATTTCAGAGCTCGAAGAACCGCCTGCTTGTTTTAAATCAGCAGTGTGGAAAAGTTTTGGGTTCTAGAGAAGCACTGGTCGACTAGCTATAAATCATCTGAACTCTATTCCAGAATTGCACACAAACTACATTGGAATCATTTCCCAATATGTAATTTGTGTGGAATTCTTATGATGCCTGTAAAGAGGAGAAAATACTATACCAATCTAATCAAGCTCACTGTTCATGATGCTTGAAATATAGGAAGACAAATATAGAAATGTACCTCAGAGAGAAACTGACCATCTTCAGAAATGTTTCAATGTTATTTTCTTTTCCTCGTACCTCCATATAATGCATATTAAAGTAGTGTTTATAAGTACAGCTGCTTTGTTTACAGTGGTGACCAAGAAAACGCTATATCGCTGTTGTTCTATAAGCGCCACCTGCTGTCAGAGAGTGAATTTGCATTTTCAGATATTTCACAAAAAAGATGTTTATATATGTGACCCTGGACCACAAAACCAGTCACATATAGTCCACAAGAGAAAATAATAGTGGAATTTATAAAAAATGACCCCATTCAAAAGTTTACATACACTTGACTTTTACTGTTTTCACTGTTAGACATTTCAAAGGGTTTTTACAGTAACTTAAGTTACTGTAATTAGAATTTACAGTAGCAAACCGTATTTAATTTACAGTTGCAAACTGTAGATGTTTTACAGCCAAATACTATTAAAAAAAGTCAACTTCATCAGTATACTACTGTAATTCATTCATTTTAATATAGATTTCAGTAGATTTTATCATTTTTATATTGAATTCATTTAAAGTTATGCTATGTTTACTTTACATAGGTACTACTGGCATTCAGTTAAAACAGACACAATAATTACAAAAATATCAAATACTTTATTTAAAACAATGCATGTATAACACTTAAAAATACAGTCTTTCACTGCTGGAACAGTGCATCTTCACCAGTTCTCCTGTCTTAGGACGTTTTGCAGTGCATTATGTTGTATCCTCACAAAGAATCTATAGGCAACAGAAACATAATGGAGAAAAAGACATGCAGCCAAAGAATACACAGCCATCTGCAAAACCCAGGTGCTGCTCCAAAACATGGCCACCACCTTTGCTCACCATCCACTTTGTTAGTGACAGAAATGTCTTTTCTGAAAAACAAGAAGTAGAAATGGCACTTTTAAAAGGAAACCCCCACATAGAATGCACAAACATCTCAAAACCATAGTTGTTATCTTATCATTAACTATCAGTCTCAGTGTGGTTAGCATGATCATGTCTCTTGATGCTTCATTGCAGTTGCTTTTAAAAAACAAACACAACAAAATGCAGTAAATTTTAAATTTCATTAATAATTATAACAAACAAATTCTAAAACTAGAAAGGCCGCTAACAGTTAGCCATATAACTTGTCTAACCTAGCTAACATTTTCTCAATAGGCAACTAGCCAACATTATACTAACACCTGAACAAAATTTCACATTAGTTAACCTAATGTTAATATAAGATAAACGTTGCTCGTTAAAAATTATTTTAATTCGGTAACCTAATTCAATAAGCTGACAAAAGCCATTTGAAATGACAGCACAGTTTACTGTGGTAAAGTTTGTAACCGCCATGTTGAAAGATAAATATTACTAGGTTAAACTGGTGTGCAAAAATCTGACAAACACTCAGACAAACGTACTTATATTTTTACTTTACTTGCTGGTCTTAATCTCTCGTAAATTGACTCAATGCACGATCACTTCCGCGTTTGGTCTTAGTCCGCTCAGTTACATCCGGTGCAGCACCGGAAGCCATTTTCGCTATTGGCGATAACGGTGTGAAAATGCCGCAGGAGAGGATGACATACTACACTCGCTGTTTACAAGAGCTTCCCTGGATAACTGTGAATGACGTTAATCGTATCATTAGGCAATCAGCTTAACAGTAAGAAAGAGAAGGGCTTCAAATGATATATTTAGAGTTACATCAACAATTTTGAGGCTGAGTATTCTGATGCTATAATGTTATTATTCTCACAGTTTATGTCTTTGCATTATTTGTATTTATTTATATATCTATCTAGTACATTTTATGTACATTGTTTGCATCTTATGTGATTTTATTTTTATTAATATACATTTTGGATTTTACTTTATGAACGTTACTAACTATAAGTAATATCTCAGTTTCTAGTAAGGATCAGGTGACAGGAGAGATCTGTGTGAAGGTGACATGTTTCAGGTTGATGAGGAAGTCAGAGAAGCCACATAGTTTAGGAGTAGGAGGACACAATCAAGACTTTAGCTAAGCCGTTAACGTTTTAAATAGAGATGCACCGATCGACCTGTGTTGTGCCAGATGTTGCTTGTGCAGACTGCGTTGCCACAGCAGAACTGTTTTGTGTCTCTGAGCAATACAACGGTGTTTCGTTACTGAATGAATCCACGTTTTTTAACGAATCAAGTGAGTCAGTGATTCAGTAACACATGCATAAAGGCAGTTGCTTGCCTCGTTTCTGAATGAATCAGCTGTTTGAACGAATCTTGTTGAACTCACTTATTCAAACAGCCATTTGCTGCCACCTACTGGTTTGGTTTCAATTTATTTTCATGTCATTGCCAATAGGTGTAGAAAACACACAAACAAACAAAAAAAAAACAAAAAACAAAAAAAAATACAAAAGAAGGCAAATAATAATTTAATATTGTATTTACACAGCATCACTGTACAGGAAATGTTTAACACTGTATCAAAGTTTATATTAATTATATTTACGTATTTACATTTCTCCATTATAAATGTTCAGTTATATTTATATGTTTACTTTACTCCAGTTCAAATGTTCAAAGTTATTTATATTTACATGTTTACAGTACTGTGTTGAAACTGTTCAATGTTTATTATATTTAAAAGTTTACATTCCTGCAGTGCATGTAACATTGTATAAAATATACGTTTATATTATTTATTACGGAAATAAATCTAAAATCATCAATCTCCAACAGATGTTATCTTGTCTTTAATCCTTTACCCAGGCTTTCACTAATGGGTCATTCTGGTAATTACTATAATGTATATGATACTATATGTAATACTTAAATTATAAATAGCTGTCAAATTAATCTTATGAAAGAGTTTTGCTGCTAGTATACATCGCTATAGAATGCGCTATGCGGAAGTAAATAGGCTGACTGAGATTCTACCGGAAATACGTCAGCAGCGTTCGTGCATAGAGTCTATTGCATCAACACACAGCGTAGATGTTCTCCGGAACTCTTCCGCTCTCGCGGGTTCATCCCCGGGCAAACGCCCAGCTGCTTCAGCGTCTTCCTCGGACACGAGTGGCACGGCGCAGCGCAGCGCGACTCGACAAAAGAAGACAATATAGAACCCATTAAATAAACTATCTACAGTGGATGCTTACAGTAAAGTAATGCCCCGGTATATTTCTGACTTACAGATGTACTTAAAGCCCTCGCGCTGTGTCTGACATGAAGGACAAACAGATTTTCCAATCACTGCAAGCGATGCAACACATCCAGTGTAGTCCGTCCCAAGCTGTTGCGGCGTTGTAGACATGGTATAGGGCAAATCGTGTCAGTCCAAATATAATAAATGAAGAAAATAAAACGACCTTAATAGAACACCGCCAATGAGGCCATTACAGCAAATACAGTAGTATACAGCATTTTTTTAAAAATACAGTAAGTCTCTGTATGTGGGATCTGATGTCACAGAAAATTCCCATAATGCAATGGTTATTACAGTTATTTACTGCAAAGGGAATTTGCAGTATTATACTGGGTGATATAACTGTAAAAATTACAGAAATGTTTAACAGTGTTGTTAGCTGAATGATCAACAGCTGTTTTTTTGTTTAGTGATAGATGTTCATGAGTCCTTTGTTTGTCCTGAGCAGTTAAACTGCCCGCTGCTCTTCAGAAAAAAAATCCCTTTTGAGCATTGTTCAGTACTAAATAGTACTAAATAGTACTAAGGTCAGTACTAAATAAAAAATAACATTTTGTATGATCCCTCTTACTTAGGTAAAACAGTTAACATTTTGTAGATTTTGCGAGGTGTTTGTAAACTTTTGACCTCAACTGTGTGCATTGAACGCTTACACTTCTGTGTACTGTTACACCCCTAAAGCCCAGCATAAACAAAAACAACATGACTGCAAAGACTTAAATCTATATTATTTTTTCAACATTGAAGAAAGCCTTTTCTGCAAATGTGCAAGAGCTTCATTAATTGCCATTTAACAATAAGTGCAGTAAACTGCAAAACTATCTGTGCTACAATCCAATGTGTGAGATTATGCTAATAAATTAAAATAACATTATAAAAAATACCAGTTTGCAATATCAAGCAGCTTAACAGACTGGAAATGGATGATACCGGAAAATGTGCATAATGGCCGTGCTTGCTCTTCTGTAATATATTAAATGGATGATTGCAGAACTTTAAAAAGTACCATGGCACATGATTATTATGTGAAAACCATAGTACAGTATATGAATGGACTAATCGTTCATCTGATGTCATCACTGTACAATGGTACCACTTTGTTACTTTTTTGAAAGAGAGAACAAAGGCACTTCAGAGAGTTAAAATCTTTTTTTTTTTCCCTCTCTAAAGTCTCTTTCACACTTAAGGCAAACAAGCGCTCTAGTATAGGCCTATCACGCCTGCTGAAACCTCAGGCTAATGTCTGACCATTAAAAGTCGTGAATCATGCTTTGTTTTGGACAGAAATATGGCTTCAACAGAAGTTCCTCTACAGCGCAGTGCCAGAATAGGCTTAAGATTTACAAACCCTCTAAGTAGGCTGCATAAAAACCGTAGTGGTAGAATAGAGATGTTTCACGAGTGCATGCAAAGCCAGTTAGCCATCATATGAAGCATGCCAAATGTGCCTGTGTCTGGATAGTGTTAGCTGGAGGGAACTGCTAGACAAGATGTTCTGCAGATGCTCTCATCTCCTTGGAGCTGTAGCTTATATCCGGCACTGATAAGAGCTTTCTTATTTCTTCAGCTGTAGGGTTAGCTCAACAATTCTGATCACGAGAGATGGACGTTCTCACAGAGGCTTTGCAGACGGCAGTCTCCATGGCGATTTGTGACGCACAAGATTTTAGGATGAAAATGATGACCGTCCGCATAATCACAGGAACTATTCATATCGACGTTAATTAACGTGCCATGCTGCTTATATTAGTTCTACATACGCTAGGGCTTATCTGTGAGAGGGGTTGTTTGTTTGTGGGTAAAATCATATTTTACAAAAGATAATCAGAGACAGCACACTCCGACTTTTTAAGTAACAATATGATCTCTGTCTGTTAACAAAGGCCACTATTAGATATTCCTGGAGCTTAGGGATAAAATTAATGCAGTCAGTACAGAGATACATCCACACTTTTTCGACCTTAAATATAACAAAATGTTCTCAGTGTATTATTGCGAAGGATACCGTGAGCTGAAGTTGAACTTTTAAAGTTTAAACAGCTTTCACCTAAAATAAAAAAAATCTTTAAAAAGATCATTTGCCTTAAGAAATAAACCTTTTCAATATCACTACTGCAGCAGTGCTACAACAGGATGATCCAAGTAAGCATAGGGATATGAGATCTGACATGTTTGGGTTTGAGATGGGAAGATTCTGGGTTTAACCCTCTGGCCTTCATAAATAACAGCTGTGTCTTCCCATCTGTCAGTGGCTTCACATGCGTTGGTATATTAGTACTATGGGGACTATAACTGCTCCGTGACCAACATCTGCAGGCATAGGCATCACAGGATGCATTGATTTTAATGATAGAGACAAGCTTGAGTTTTGATTTTCCACTATTATACAATTGTTTGTTTCAGTACCACTTTACAGTGAGGTTCTGTTTTAAAACGTTTATTAATCAAGGTTAATGTTATTTTTCACATATATTAATATATTTTCAGTGTTTCACATTGCATAAATTAAAGGAGAAGTCCACTTCCAGAATAACAACTTCCAGATAATGTACTCACCACCTTGTCATCCAAGATGTTCATGTCTTTCTTTCTTCACTTGTAAAGAAATTATGTTTTTTGAGGAAAACAATTAAGTTTTTTCTTCCTGTCTGACTGATATGGTGCCCCGAGTTTGAGCTTCCAAAATGCTGTTTAAATGCAGCTTCAAACGATCCCAAATGCGGTTGTAAATGATCCCAGCTGAGGAAGAAGGGTCTTATCTAGCGAAATGACCAGTTATTTTCATTAAAAAATAGTTTAAATACTTTTTAATCTCAAACGCTCATCTTGTCTTGCTCTCCCTGAACTCTGTGTATTCTGACTCAAGACAGTTAGGGTATGTCAAAAAACTTCAATCTTATTTTCTCCTTCAACTTCAAAAATGATTTAAAAATCATCCTACATCGCTGCAGAAGTACCGACCCAGTCTATGCTAAGTGAACATGCAAAGAAGATCAAACACCCTTAACAGAAAAGGTAAAACGGCGATATAGGACGATTTTGAAGTTGAGGGAGAACATGAGATGGGAGTTTTTCAACAAACCCTAACTGCAATGAACCGGAACAAAAACAGAGTTCAGGGAGAGTAAGACAAGACGAGCGTTTGACATTAAAAAGTATATAAATTTTATTATTTTTATAAAAATAACTGATAGTTTCACTAGATAGGACCCTTCTTTCTCGGCTGGGATCGTTTACAACTGCATTTGGGATCGTTTGAAGCCGCATTTAAACTGTATTTTGGAAGTTCAAACTCGGGGCACCATATCAGTCCATTATATGGAGAAAAATGAAATGTTTTCCTGAAAAAACATAATTTCTTTACGACTGAAGAAAGAAAGACATGAACATCTTGGATGACAAGGGGTGAGTACATTATCTGTAAACCTTTATTCTAGAAGTGGACTTCTCCTGTAACATTAGTTCAAATATTGACAGAGGAATACAGGTCTTATCTAGCAAAACAATCTCTCATTTTCTAAAAAAAAAACACATTTATATACTTTTTAACCACAAACACTCATCTTGCACTAGCTCTGCGATGCACTTCTATGACTTCACGCATTACGTAATCACGTAGGAAAGGTCAGGTTAGTTCTTCAATCGCGTTATTAGATTCAAAAAGGTAGGCTAGGGTGAAAAAACTCCAACCCATTTTCTCCTCCAACTTCGAAATTGTCCAACATTGTAATTTTCCCCGTTTTTTTTTTTTTTTTTTTGTAAAGGGCATTTGACTTTCTTTGCACATTCGCCTTGTAAACACTAGGGGCCAGTTTTAGTAAGAGCTTGTGCCAGCGCAAACGTCGTTTGGTGTTAAAATTGTACTGTGGCTTTGGTGTCAGGTTGTACTAAAGACAGGCATTGAAGAATTAACGCTGAAATTATGGTGCCACGGACACAGTTATTTTTGCGCCTGACCTTATTGAATATGCATTTGTAGGAGTTTCCTTTCAAACTTAAAATTTATTGGAGGAGAGTATTCAAATGAATAATGCAACGCGTTTCATTAATATTTGTGCTCGTCAAACTACTGGCATTTGCGCCATTATTTAACGCCCAAAAAAGCATGTCTTCAGCTATTTTGCGCTTGAAATGGCTGCAATCATTGTTACTAGGAGGAGGCACTCCAGAGAACAGGGAGCGTGTGATAGAAGGGAGAGGATTTTTCCACATGTATTAATTTATTTGGAATGCCAGAACACATTAGTCAAACATATCCTTTGCAAAGCCATGTTATTTTTAATTTGCTTCAGGAAGTAAAAGACGACTTGGAACCCTCAACTAGGAGTCACGCAATACCAGGTCTATCAAACTTCTAGCAAACTTTCATTCTTTGCCCTCCGGTTCTTTTCAACATACTGTGGCTTCTTTATTTTATTCTTAATTTGTAACTACGCTAATTTGCACTGCACTTGGTATACTGCGTCAGTCAGTACGTAAATGAGATGTTGCGTCTGTATTCTTTAATTTGCACATTCTTAGTAAATCATCCGCAGAAATTTCCGCTCCCGTTTTGGAATAGCACTGTTTAGTAAAACTGACCCTAGGTTGGTACTTCCACCTGCGTCCAACGCTTCCAACGTGACAAGCATTTTTGTCTGGTCTTGATGAAATATATAGCTGAGTATCATCTGCATAATAATGGTAATAAATTTCCAAGGGGCTGAATGTAAATGGAAAATAGCAAAGGGCCTAAAACAGATCCTTGCTGTACTCCATACTTTACTGGCATTAACTTAATAATTCTCTATTTAAATAAACAAAATAACTGTCAGACAGGAAGTACCTAAACCATTTTTATGGCTGTCCTGAATACCAGTATTATAATGTCATCAACATCTTACGTAGTTATTCTGTTGTACGCAGTGTAAACCTGCACAGCTTTAATTAAAAATATAGCATTACTAATACAATATTGCTATTTTTGTAAAAGATGCTAGTTCTACAATAACAGATGAAGTTGTCTTTCCAGATGCATGTTTCTTAGGTAACACTTTTGAGATACAATATGTCTGTATTACATTTTCTCTCATACACTTACATGCACTCACATACGCGCTAAGCAAGGACAGGGAAAACAACAAGATAATGAGAGAGAGAGAAAGGGAGAGAGAGAGAGGTCTGGCCTTGTTATGGAAAATCCAAACACAAACAAATGCTTGCCAAGTGCCAGTCTTCATTTTTCATTATGCGGCTAAAAAAACACACATGATTTCTATGCACAGTGAGTGAGTTTCCTGTAAGCCTTCAGAGGTATTGGGTTTGACGGGTGAGTCCCCATAAAAAGCCAGACCAAGCAGAGAATATGGTGAGACAATGATTTACTATGAGAAAAACTGAAATTCTGAAGGCAGTAAGTGTCAAAATGGGCCTAGCTGAGTGAAATAATAACAACAGCCAGTTTAGCTGACCATCATCTGAGGTCTCACTTTGTTCCGGAAACACCAGGGACAAACATTACAGTGCAGTAGGAAGACAGAAGAGAGAATTACATTAGATTTCATCAGCATCGACACACTAATGAATTAGAGCCTGGCTATTTCCTTCTGTACTGAAATATGTTGGCCCAAGCAAATATTTCTAATTATGTTTACGAACAAAAGTGCTCATTATATATTTGTTTACCTTTGTTTGTCTCACGTGGACCATCTTGTGATGTGTATCGAGGGACAGACAAAGAACAGGCTGAAAGAAAATCTAATTTGTGAATATTTGATACATAACCTTATTTGTACACGTCCTTCGCATAGTGATATCAAAAGCTCTGCAGGCTCTTTGACCAAACAAAGGGAAACACGGCCAAATCTTCAGTGGAGAAGTCAATTGAAAATCTCAGAAGAATACTCCCACACACATGCACACAAACAGTGAGGTGAGTCATCTACATACCTTTCCAGACTCCCCTCAGCTGTCTGCCTTCTTGGGCTGTTGTTTCCATGACAACTGCCCAAGACTGTGGTTGGCTGGTCACTGACCCCAAGTCAACAGAGTCCACCAGACCCCACACTAAATGGCTGAAATGCTACAGCACACTATGATCAGGCCATGTAGCGGAGCCATCTCGGCACGTACGGTGTCACTCCCTCACATTCTTATGGGAAGATTCTGACAGTGTAAGATGTAAACTCCCTTGCCTAAAGAAAGACTGCGGTTTAAGTCTAGCAAGCAATGGTGACCATGCATATAAAGAAAAATGTGACCAAAAAACTAAATATAACTGCAAAAACAAAACAAAACAAAAAAAAAGCACAAGGACTGGAACAAGGCATTATAAAGTGAACATAACTTTACAAAGAATTATTATATTATTTACATAAAATGTGTATTCGGTAAAATCCCACTAATGGCACTGGGAAATGTGTTATAATAGCAATATTTTGCAATTTTTGGTAACACTTTACAAGGTCCCATTAGATAATGTTAGTTAACTAACATTAACTAACAAAGAGCAATGCATCTGTTACAGTATTAATCTTACTAATCTTTATAGATCTTTAAAATCTTTATAAATCTTAAAAATGCAACTGGTTATTGTTAGTTCATATTAGCTCAGCGGCATGAAATAATATTAACAGATAAATCTTTTCATTTTAATCATGTCTGTTAGTAAATGTTGAAATTAACCACTAAGATTTATAAATGCTTATATAATGACTAAATAATAAATGTTCTATCCAACATTTTTTCAGGTCAGTGATAGATAGATAGATAGATAGATAGATAGATAGACATCTTTGCAAAGTTATTAAAAATAAAAAACTTAGATTCCATTGCATAAGTATTCAAACCCTTATCTGGAACAGTTTAAATTTAGCTCAGGAGCATTCATATCGCTTGTACTGTAGATGCTAGTACACTTCGAGTTAACAGCTGAAAATGCATATCAGAGCAAAAACCAAGCACTGAGGTGAAAAAAAACAAAACAAAACAAAAACAAAAAACTGCCTGCATAGCTCAGAAACATAATTGCATCAAGCCACACATCTGGGGAAGAGTTCCGAAAAAAATTCTGCTGCATTGAAGGTTTACAGAAGTATGTAGTCTCAGTTACCCTAAATAGAAGAAGTTCGAAACAACCAGGACTCTTCCTAGAGCTGGCCTCCTAGGCAAATAGAGCAACTGATGGAGAATGGCTTTGATTGGAGTGGTGACCAAGAACCTGATGGTCACTCTAGTTAAGCTACATGATCATACATGGAGAAACCTACCTATTACTGCAACACTCCACTGGATCTGGGCTTTATGGCGCTGTGGCAAGACTCAATCCTCTCCTCAGTGAAGAAACATAAAAACACACTTGGAATTTGCAAAAAAAGCACCTAAAGAACCTCAGACTCTGAGAAACAAGATTCTCTGGTCTGATGAACCTCAGTTCGAAGCATCATGTTTGAAGGAAACCAGGCACTGCTCATCACCTGCAGAGTACCATGGGAGCAGCCTCATGCTGTGGGGCTTTTTCAGTGGTAGGGACTGAAGAACTCGTCAAAGTAGAAGAAAAGCCCAATGAACCAAAATATTTAGATAGCCTTAATGAAAACCCAGCCAGAGCATTCAGAACCTCAGACTGGGCAGGACAATGACCAACAGGACAATGACCCTAAGCAAACAGCAAGAGTGGCTTATAGACAAATCCGTGAATGTCCTTGAGTGGTCCAGCCAGAGCTGGTGCTTGAAAGCACTGAAGTTTTCCTGGAGAAACCTGAAAATGTGCATCTGCCACCGTCCAAGCTGACAGAGCTTGAGAGGTGAAGAGGTAAGGAGAAGAATGGCAGATAATTGTCAAATGCTGATATGCAAAGCTTGTCGCATCATACTAAAAAAGACTTAAAAGTAAAGGTGCTTCAGCTAAGTACTGGGTATGAATACTTATGCAATGCACTTATTTCAGGTTTTTTATTTTTAGTAATTTTACAAAGTCATGACAATTCTGTTTTGACATTATGGTGTATAGAGTTTAGACTGATGGGGGAAAAGTAATTTAAAGTAGTTTAACATAAGGCAGCAACATAAAACATGAAAAAATGAAGGGGTATGAATACTTTTGCAAGGCACTATATAGGTGTTTTTGTAGTGTTTAATTTTGGAGCAAATAAATGCTGCCTTGGTGAGCTGAAGACTTAATTCAAAACTAGATGAATGATATTACCAACCAAAAACTTTTAAACGATGGTTTATTTAGGAGTGTTTTTAAACTGTAACACTATTTTTCACTATGTGATTTGTCAACTTAAAATGCATATATTTCCATCAGTGTCATTTCCAACTGATTTATTGTGTTTAATAACATTCTGTGATTTTGACTGACTTCTTTATCTCCCTAAGGCTAATATTATAGCTAGTGTTTAATGTATCCTAAATAAACAATTTTATAACATTTTCGACCTTTTCGCATCATTTACAGTAACAAAATTAGATACTGATTGGAAATGATGCATAACTAAAATCTACAAGTGATATTTACTTTAAACTTCTTCACAATATCCTCATCTCAATCTCTAGCTTTTCACTGACACCTTTGTCTCCTTGCTAACAAAGTACACTTTAGTTGCAGAATTTGTTAGTCATGATAAAAATTATCCTGAAATGATGAAGGCATGATAGAAGAAGTTTCCATGACAGTCATAACGTGACTTTCATACAACCTCAAGTTGAAATTTGTTTGAATAAAAATCAGACCCTGGGACATAAAAGTGCCCATAGATGTGATAGATGTTCATTGCACCATTTGTCTTTCATTACAGAGGTTCTAGGTCACAACCAATGACTTTTCTTTTTTCTTTTCTTCATTCTTTTTTTTTTTATCCAACTCCTTCGGGCTATTTTGATCTCCCAGGCTCCAAACCAGCACTTTAATTTTTATTTGGACAATGTGATTTTTGAAGCACTGCCTCATCTGCAGTATCATGGAATGCATGTCTCAAATGATAGAATGACTACCGGTAGTGAACATATATGAAGCCATGTTTATACATGTATATCAAGATGTTTACAATAGAAATCAGTGCTCTCCAGATGTAGGAAACATTTTGATCACCTTTTTGTATTGTCTGATGGAATATGACACTCTACAGTCCCAGCAGTGTTCAGTGGCTTCAGATCTGGATTATGTCATGTTCTTCTGCTCAGACTGTTTCAATGTAAACCGGACTTGCTTTGCGCACAGTCATGCTGAAACTGAAAACTGACCTCCCCAAACTTCTGCAACGAAGCTGAAAGCACACCATACTCTAGAATGTCAATGTATGGTGTCAAAATAAAATGCTGAAACATATCCAAACCTATAAATGGTAAAAGGATATCCACATACAATAAGCCATTTAGTGTATTTATTTACATAATACTAGTTCAGGGTTGACGTGATTGAGATGTTTTTGGTGAGTAAGGTGTTCTTACTGTTAATGTAAAACTAAAACTTGTTTTTGTTCATTGAAATAAATCAGAAAATGTAAAAATTACTAAAACTGAAATAAAAAAGTTAGAAATAACAGCCAAAATCAAGCGTTTACATACAACTTGCAGAATCAGCAAAATGTTATTTTACCAAAATAAGAGGAATCATACAAAATGCATGTTATTTTTTATTTATAACTGACCTGAATAAGAAATCCGACGTAAAAGACAATTACATATAGTCCACAAGAGCACCATTCAAATACACAAAAATACTGAAAAACCAAAGAATCTGTGGGCCCTGAAAGATTTTTCTGAAAAAGAGTGGGCAGTTTGATTCAACTGTATATCAAAATGTCACAGCACAACAAAATTAAAATAAACACTTAAAATATAAAATTAACAGCTATTTTAAAACATCTTCTTTATGTGGAGATGACTCGGTCAGAAGTGCTTTATCAATGCATGTTTGCTGAGGTGTAGACATACAGTAGATGTATGGCAGATACTATAGGCAGTTAAAGCATATGTTGCAAAAGCTTAGTCATGAAATGCCTCAGTATGAGATTATCTGCACAGGGCAGGTACTGTAGGTAGAAGAATCCATCTGTCTTTGGGTCACAGAAACACTCTGAGAGCTTAAAGCATCAACATAGACATTAGAGACAATGGATACAATGGTAGATGGCTTGGTTAACCAATGTGAGAAAAAAAAAAAACTGACTTTAACAACTTACCACAGTGGCTCATTCATAGAAAACATTATGTTCAAATGGAAAGCAACATTACAGCTTAATGAAATGAGGAAATTAACTGGACAGTACAATCACAATACACTATGGGCATATGCACACTTAAAGGATTAAGTGCACATTAATGCATTCTATCACGTTTGGGCATGTGATGTTTTGGATATTTTAAGCCGCTTTCCTCTTTCCTCTGTGGATAATTTTCGTCTCCTGCTTTGTCAATAAAACATCTAACCAAGCCATTGCTATGTCTTGACTTCAGGCCCAAGTAATTATCCTTCTAATGGAGGCCTCTGCACAAAAGTGTTATCTCCTCCTGCAGCCCTTGGCACGGCCCTTCTCTTATTTTCTCTCTCGAAACGGATAAGAAGAGAACACAGTGTGTTAATGGAAGCTTCGGTGCAGCCCTATTAAAAGGCACCTTTACAATCAAGAGATAGCAAAGAATATTTTAGAGCAATGAGAGAAAATAAATGAGCAATTAAAGATACCAGAGAGGGCTCGAATGTCTGCCACACTGCACTGTGAACCCTCCATACTCCAAGAATGTGTGAAATGAGCTCTGTGTGGGCTGGTACACACTGAGTTCACACACACACACACATAGATTGCTGGGTAAATGAGAAAAAGCAATTGTGGCTGAAGCTTTGGCACTCTAAATCTAAATATCAGTGACCCAATGAGAAAAACAATCTCAGGTCAACAGAAGACACTGATCCGTAATGCTAACTTGTGACATTTACAAAATGGCAGTGCACTTGACCTGCCATTTCAGTGCTCACAAACACATTCACATTAATACACATGGATATGCAGCCACTCTATTCTTCATGTACAAATAACAGCTTCTTCCAAATGATTCTCTGGGTAGTGTGATGAAACCAGCTCACGCTGCAGTTTTCTAAAACTGGAACGTTACACAACAATGGAAATTGCCTTGTTTTATTCATGGTATTGCTACCACAAAACCTACAATACTGACCAAAGAGAAAGACTAAATGTCTCCTGGTATTTTAATATATTCCGCATTTGTCACAGTCTTAAACATTTCTCAATTGATTCCAGTCTTTTAAGGCATCTGGATACTCATCCATTTGTTTTGTACTGCGCAGTTTATGAGATTAAAATCATACAGTTTACAGAGATCTTTCAATTTAATACAGTTCTCATTATTTACATTTCTTTCTTTTTTTTTTTTTAATAGAGATTCCTCTTTTTATTTGCTTTTCTTCCGTTTGTGTGTGTGTGTGTGTCATTTCCCTCCCACCACTCATAATAAATCAAGACTGTAGTGGCTCTATTTAAATGTCTGTTCACTGCTCTGTCCTCCTACTTTTTGAATTATTTTACTATATTAAATGGAAGCTTTTTTTTCCCTAAAAATCTCTTTATTAATAAAAGAGGCTTTGCACTTATGGCACCATTTGGTCAGTTACCTGGATACACGTCCATATTGGCTATACTCGGATGTAAACAACAGCATGGATTGCACAGTCAAAGTACTACTGAATACTTTATTCTGCTAATTTATGCTGTCTAAACCATGGAAAAAAAATTGTGGAAGCTGCTAAATCATATAGAGAAGGACTCAGTAACCAGGAAAGGGCGTAATATTTTGACAAACTGAAGTGAATAGGTGGTAAAGATATGTATGAGCAGTATTAATTAAGATATTAGCCTATATTTCACCTACCTGACTGGATATGATAAGAACAAACACGAATGTTGCCCTGGAAATCCTGGTTCAGTTTGTTCTTCAGACAGTTTTTTGCACTCTTCTCCTTGATTTGTTATAACTTTTGGGAGTCTATAGTACTCCAAAATATGACAATAATTGACCATTTTCAGCAGCAATAATCAGCAAAATATGCAAGTTTTGTTCGGTTCAGTGGCACTGTTTACGTTCCATGCCGCCAATATGGCCGACTGATGACGCGTCATTAAAAACTCTATACTATAGCCATCTGCATAGAGTTAGCCGATTAGACTCATTAATAATTGACGCAAAAGACTGGATGCACACATGCGTGTCCCAATTCACATGTATGAAACTCAATTCACGTGCACAAAAAAATATATATATATATTCACAAAAACCAATTCACGTGCACAAAATGAAAATATAAATTCATAAAATAAGTTTCACAATTGCAAAACACAATTCACAGATGTACAACTGTATGCAAAAATTTTGAATGTTTAAATTCACGAGTGTATCATGGACTGTGAATGTGTGAATAGCCTTTTTTGCGTATGTATTTTTTAGACTTGCGTGTGTGTTTTTGAGACTTTCCTGGCAGTGAACTCCTCCCACCCGGGTCACTCGTACTCTTTAGCCAATCAGATTTGAGCCTGTTGATCGACCAATCATAACCCGCTGTGGGCGTGCCTACCGTACGTTACGTCATCAGCGCAAGTCCATAGTTCCAGTTACGATTCAGCTGTTGATCGTCTCATTTTAAGGTAACTAGCCTAGTAAAGGTGTATTGTTTTACATTGCATGCTTACTTAAAAATTTAAGGTAAAATCGGTCGTTTAGACACTCGTTAACGTGACCAGTGTAAGCCAGCGGCTGCTATGAAAACAGATAGTGTTGCCAAAGATGCAGCTGTCTTGTGTTAGCTACAATGTCCTGCATATTGGCCAGAATGAAGAAAGAATTCTGTTCATTGCCATGTTTTTGTTTAGCAACGTTGGGTGGCCACTGCCCAGTCTAGCTCCCACTTAGCACTGACCCTGGCTTTATTATCATAGCTTTATGTAATGATAAGTAGACCTCACGAGAACTCAGTGTGTGAATAACGGTGTGTTTGTACTTACCATTTGTGCAACTGGATGCAGTGTTTAATTAATACACACTATAATCACTTTCCTTGCATTTTTCGGGCTTTAAACACTTTGGAACAACATCTGGATGACAGTAACAGACTTCATTCACATTAAGCTTTATCTCTTTTATGTACTTCACCTTTATTCATTCATTTCTTAATGTAATCAATGTTCATTTACTTTTTTCATATTATATTACTATGATTAACCATGTTTAATCTTATGTTGAGTTGTGATGTAAAAATCTTTGAGATTACAATACACAAGATGATGTTGGTTAGCAGCAATCGTATTTGCTTGGTAACAGTTGTGGAAGTGAAAGTAAACTTTATTCAACTTTCGACTTTTGAATGTTTTCATTCTGACATAAAACCAGAACACTTAACAATGCATAACAAAGTTTTATGCCTTAACAAATAAAAAGTCAAAAGGTACCATTCTAAAAGAAATGTAGTAATAATGCATGACTTAAAAAAATCAGTTGAAACTGTCAAAATGGATGGGTTGCAACATGACTGTTTTGAAAGAGTTACAGTTCCAAATTAAACTTCTAGATTCACATCACTTCATAATTTGTGGTAGGGGTTGAATTAGGAGCAGCAGGGTCATAGCAGCTACTTGTACATCATCAGCCTCATAATTCTGAAATAAATAGTATCTGCAGGCTGCAGCCTAAACAAACTTAAATATAAAATGTACATGGTTTACAGTGTGTGCTTGTTATTACATCGTCATCAACTGAATGCTTGCCATCACAGGACTTGAGACACAAGACAAACCCTTCTCTGACAGCTCTTTCCTGTCTTCAATAAAAAACAAAAACACAAGAGACTGCTTGAAAAATATCCAAAAATTATATTTTCATAGTGTTCTATTTATTTGCATGTCCCATCTGTCAAAAACTTATTTTATGCTTTACACTGAGTTTACAATCTTAATATCTTAATGTGGTATGGTATCCATGTGAATGATTCTTTATTAAATAAACATAACAATCGATAAATATTAAAACATAATACACTCTGAACTGAACAGCAGCTGCTTGCTTACACTGGTCACGTTAACGAGCGTGTCTAAATGACCGATTTTACTTCCAAATTTTAAGTAAGCATGCAATATAAAACAATACATCTTTACTAGGCTACTTACCTTAAAGGAACACTCCACTTTTTTGTAAGCTCATTTTCCAACTCCCCTAGAGTTAAACAGTTGAGTTATACCGTTTTTGAATCCATTCAGCCGATCTCCGGGTCTGGCGGTAGCACTTTTAGCATAGCTTAGCATAGATCATTGAATCTAATTAGACCGTTAGCATTGCGCTCAAAAGAGTTTAGAAGTTTTTCCTATTTAAAACTTGACTCTTCTGTAGTTACATTGTGTAGAAAGACGGACGAAAAATGAAAAGTTGTGATTTTCTAGGTCGATATGGTCGAACTATACTCTTATTTTGGAGTAATAATCAAGGAACTTTGCTGCCGTACCATGCTGTCAACTCTGCCGGCTGCAACTCTGCATCTACACAAACTTAGTGCCGGTCACTTTCAAGCGCAGCGTAACATCATTGCGCCTGCTGCACCCATGGTACGGCAACAAAGTTCCTTGATTATTACGTCATAATGAGATTATATTTCCTAGCCATATCAGCCTAGAAAATCACACCTTTTTATTTTCCGTCAGTCTTAGTACATGATGTAACTACAGAAGAGTCAAGTTTTAAATAGGAAAAATATTGCCATTATATATGGTCATTTTTGAGCGAGATGCTATCGGTCTAATCACATTCAATGATCTATGCTAAGCTATGCTAAAAGTGCTACCACTAGACCCGGAGATCGGCTGAATGGATTCAAAAACGGTAAAACTCAACTGTTTAACTCTACAGGAGTTGGAAAATGAGCCTATTTTCAAAAAAACTGGAGCGTTCCTTTAACTGAGACGATCAACAGCTGAATTGTAACTGGAACTATGGACTAGCGCTGAGATCAGGCTCTCTTAATTTGTGTTCCGAAGATGAACGAAGGTCTTACGGGTTTGAAACGACATGCGGGTGAGTAATTAATGACAGAATTTTCATTTCTGGGTGAGCTATCCCTTTAAATACCATCTCCAATAAATCATTTAAAACATTCTTATTTCTTTAAGTCCTACAACTGTCAAAACCCTAAACAAATGTGAGTCATCTCTGTTAAGAATCATAGAACATATATCTAACAATATGGTTCAGCTTCTTCAATATGGTTGAATCTTCATCTTTCATGCATGACGGACATTTTAATATTGTGTCCACTGGCTCTATTTTAGTGCATGATATGACAACCACCTTCTCCTTCCAGAAAAGTTCTGTCTTCTACCATACACCTGTCTATGTACGTCATGGAATGACAGCTGGTCTATTATTATGGAGTCATTTTATAATAAAACATATTGAGTCAGAATGTCCCTCCTACACTTCGTGCAGAGCAGGTGCTATACAGTATAGCTGGTAGTAATTTAATTGGACCTGGACCTGTATCAGCCTCTGCATCCTACCAAAACATGAACTAAAGTCTTTAAATGTATATCAGCCAAGTTTTGGCTGGTTCATGTAAAGATATATAACCACAATTTATCCCTATGAGGAAGAATAAACAGAACATTTCTGCAAAAACATTGTGGGAAAATGAGTGAGAGGAAAAGGTTACAAGATGCTAATGGGAATTAGTTCAGACCACAAACATGAGAATGCAAACAGCATTCAGAAACGAGCTCACAAACACTTTTTATGAATGTCCCTATAGGTCAATTGTACTTTCTGCAACCTTTCAATTTTCCACCTATTTTTCTCCATCCTACAATTTATGGATTTTTCTTTTCTCATTCTCACATCTTAATTTTTCTGTCTAATTTTGTTCTGCGTTCCAACTTTCCACTAGAGAGTTAACTCTACAGTGAGAACTTGTCCCAAAAGCACTCTTCAACTGATAAACAGACTCAATTTAGAACATCAAGCTTAAACATTTAGCAGAGCATCTGCAAAACTAAAAAATATAAACAAGCTTTTAAAATATAGTGTACCCCAAACTTAGACTGACAAGGGAAAAAGTCATATTCAAATCACAACTATCTGACTAACATGTGAATCCATTAACCAGAGTTTGTTTTTCTCATACATGTCCTTTAAGGGGGTTCATAGTGTAGCGTCAACTTTAATTAAATGCACCTGAAATGGCTAATTAGGTCGTTCAGGCTTAATTGAAAACTACAGGCATGTGTGTGGTGCGTTCAATTTACCTCAGAAATCGGATGTCGGCGCTGGGAATGACATCACACCCAAATGGATCCTGTTCCAGTGGAAAAGTCAGAAAAGTATAGTTTGAGTTCACTCGTTAGCATTAGCAGTGTTAACAAAAAGAGAGCCTTACATAGCATTTTGTAACTGCAGACACTCACGTACAGTACATCACAGCAATGTTCACAGATAGATGGCAGTAATGAGTGTATTACTCAACAATGACACGAGAATATAACAGAAGCTTTATAAATATTATAGTATTTATCCGCCTTTTTTCACCTAAGAGTGGGCGCAGCCATTTGTGAATTTTGAGGGTTTGGTTTCCAGTCTCATCTGCATCCAGTTATTTTCTGTACAAAACAGCTTGTTTTGCTGCTTGATATTGCAAATTGGTGTGTCTTACCATGCTATTTTAATGTATTATCTTATCGGTTTGTAGTGCAAACAGTTTTACCATTTACGTTGTTATTCTACTTGCTATTTCCCCATAGCGGTTAATGAACTGGAAATCTCACCCATAAGCTTACTTCTGTGTTGAAGAAAAAGATGGATAACTTTCACTTTTGCTCACGTAGGGATAAGCCATCTTGAATTCTCAATTTGGGGTTGAGCGTGGGCGGATCGAGTTTCCGAGAAGGAATTCAGACTTGCTTGAGCGTTCCATTTGGAAAAAACCGAGCTCTGAATTTCCTACCTTCGATGACAAATCGAATGCAGCTTTGGTGCAGGGTTGGAACTAAACTCTGTAGGATTGTGGCTCTTGAGCTGAGCTTAGAAGAGTCTAGATCAGTTCACAAACTTGAATAATATTAAAGGTGTAGGTCACTTCCAGAACAAAAAAAAAAAAAAAAAAAAAATACAGATAATGTACTCACCCCCTTGTCGTCCAAGATGTTCATTTCTTTCTTTCTTCAGTCGTAAATAATTTTTTTTTTTTTTTTTTTTTGAGAAAAACATTTTTTGAGGAAAACATTTCAGGATTCCTTTCCATATAATGGACTTTTGTGGTGCCCCTGAGTTTGAACCTCCAAAATGCAGTTTAAATATAGCTTCAAAGGGCTCTAAACGATCCCAGCCAAGGAATAAGGGTCTTATCTAGCGAAACGATCAAAAAAAAAAAAAAAACGAAACACTCTGACTCTGTTTTTTTTCCCTGGTTCAATACAGTTCGGGTATGTCGGAAAACTCCCATCGCATTTTCTCCTCCAACTAAAAAATGATCCTACATCGCTGTTTTAACTTTTTTTTTTTTTTTTTTTTGTAAAGGCTGTTTGACCTTCTTTGCATGTTCACTTTGTAAACACTGAGTCGGTACTTCTTCAGCAATTTAGGACCATTTTGAAGATGGAGATGAAAATGACTGAAGACATGAACATCTTGGATGACAAGGGGGTGAGTACATTATCTGTAAATTTTTGTTCTGGAAGTGAACTACACCTTTAACTGAAAAAAGATGTGAAAATGATGCAGGATTGTAAGAGTGCTCATATGAGTGGAAATTGTTACTAGTCTTTTTTTGGAGGTCTTTCAAGACTGTGGTCTGTTTAGAGGCCAAAACCAAAACCCCATCCATGACTGCTTTTCTAAGGATCAACCACAAGATCACACAAGATGACCTGTCCATGCTAAACTATACTTAACAAATGAAACATTTAGTGGACAGACAGAAGTAATTGTGTAATTTTGAGCTTTATGCCACAAAATACGTCTGTTTCTGAAATGTGAACCGGTTTGTCGCCATAAATCCCATCTGCTTCTAAATACCCAGAAAAGACAGTCTGGAGACTCTTAGAGTTTGACTATTTATTTATTTATTTATTTTTTTTACATTTGCGCTATTAACAGTCATTCATCATTATGTGTAACTGCACGTTGTTTACAGTTTAAGAATAGAATGTCTTAAATTTCTGTTCATTCCTATGGGAAATCAGTAATGTGTATTTTCCACCGAAACAATGCAGTTTACATGGATTTCCAGGAATACTCTCTTCACAAAAGGCACAAAAACATTAACAGGAAAGTGATTTCTGAGACCAGTGAGGTTTTTATATTTCATTCTTTCATCTATGCAACAATTTCACTGATCTGTGGTAAAGTAATCCACAATTTAATGTGAATTCATACTTTCCTGTAATAGTCGGAGAGAGCTTATCTGAGGGATACACAGAAAGACCACAATATGCACAGACTCAGGGGTGGGAGGTATTTTCCAAACCATCCTGTATTTTCTCAAACTCTGTTCCCAAGCTAACATGAGCTGCTTCTTGTTTGCGGATATGCTTTGCGAGGGAAAACATAACATCCTCCATTTGGCTGAGAACTCTTATTCTGCTTTAGGGGTTTCGAGGGACAGTCCTAAATCTGCCATGACGGTAAAGAATAAGCTAAATAAATTAAAACTCACTGCACCTCCCATATAAAGACACAGAAGTGCTACCGTGCCCTTAAAAAGGCCATGTGTTATAAACTAGCTGAAGGGAAAGGTAAAAATATACAGGTCTTGAACACAACAGACAGAGAGATTAAATGTCAACGTGAATAAAGAAAAGCAAGGACTAAAATAGGTTATGCTAATAAAAAGACACGGGACAAATAAAAACAAACGGTGGCAGGCACTGTTATAGAAGACTTCATTCGATTTGTGTGGCCTTTTTTGCTTAGTATCATCTGACCCGGCTGGCTTTTATGTCCCCATATATAAAATTCAATTCCAGGGTTATTTGGGTATATTTAAATTAGTTGAAGAATGATACCAATTGTCCCTGGGTCTCTCAGAGGGAGTCTGTTGACCTCAGCCAGCAGATATAAAGCTCAGACTGCATGAATTGAGCGTCACAGGCAAACTAAGCAAGAGGACACATCTGAGACTTGTTTGCACGCATGAACGGAATGCTGTGTTTTATGGGTGATGTGAACCCTTGCGGCTAGTGCACTAAGGTCACGACTTCCATAACAATTCTGGGAAGAACGCACTGCTGAGGGAAGAGGTATCTGCATGTATGGAGAGGGAAGGAAGATCGGTTCATCAAAATAGCATTTTCTTATTACAGTTGTGCAAATATATACATTGTAGATATCTACAATGAAAAAAATACTGAAAAGTTTTAATTTGGTAAGAATTGTGAAGTGCGCTATAACATTAATGACACAGAGGAATCATTGGAATCACTTTCAGAAAGATTTTGTTGCTGCTTAATGAGCTTGAGTAAATTAAGGGATAGTTCACCCAAAAATGAAAATTACCCCATTATTTACTTACCCTCAAGCCATCCTAGATGTATGACTTTCTTCTTTCTCACAAATACAATCTGAGTTATATTAAAAAAATGTCCTGGCTCTTCCAAGCTTTAAATGGCAGTGAATGGCTGTTGAAATTCAATAGTCCAATGGAAGTCAAATTGAGTACATCCATCCATTATAAAACTGCTCCTCACAGTTAATAAAGGTCTTCTGAAGCGTATTGATGTGTCTGTGTAAGAAAAATACCCATATTTAAAACTTTACAAACTCTTATGTCTAGCTTCCGCTGTCATACGAGCGTACATGAGAGAGTGGCGTTCCAGTGAATGACGCAGGACGTAAGCATAGCGTAAGATCCGGTAAGAAGTGACGAGTGCAGAAGCGAAGAGGAGAGAGCAAAACGAAACACCGGTCACGAATTAGAAGTACAAAATGAAGAATTGTAAAGAAAAATGTAGGAGGATTTCGATTTAAGGCAAGAGGGGGCTGGTCTTCCTTTGCTAAACAAAAGAAACTTTGCTCCTGTAAACAAAACTTAGTTCTCACGATACTAACAAATTTGCTAGCTTACACTATGCATACGTTATCTGCTGGAACGCCACTCTCTTGTGAATGTGCGTAGCACAGTTAGTGGAAGCTAGAGATTGCGGTTTATAAAGTTTTATAGGGCACCTATTATGCAAAATTCATTTTTACAATCCGCCCGCTCCTTTTTTTTTTTATCTCCATAAATCATGAGCAGTGTCTTAGAGCTTTCCGATCACAAAATCCTTAAAGTGTGACCAGCTCCACCCACAACAGTTGACTGACACAGCCGTATTAGCAGAGGGGTGGTTCTATAATTTTTATATATATATATATATATATATATACAGTTGCAATCAAAATTATTCAACCCCCTTGACCTGCAAGACATTTTGCTGCAGAGAACAAAATTTTCTGAAAACAATTTAACAAAGGCATCAGTGCACTATTGGAGAAAGTTTATTAATACACATTTGAGTAATTCTCAGAACGTAAGTTGATGAATAATGAAAAAAAATCGAATTGGCTCTAAACGTTAATGTTCAAAATGATTCAACCCCCAAAAGTAACATTTGTTGCAGAGCCTTTTGTTCTATATAACCTCCAATAAATGCTGCTCAGAAGTGCTTAGAAGCTTCTGTCACCTCTCTACTGCAATCTTGGCCCATTCCTCGCCTGAAAAAGCTTTCAGATCACTGATAATCTTTGGTTTTGACATTGCCACTGCTTTCTTCAAATTCAACCAAATGTTTTCAATGAGAATTAAATCTGGAGACTGAACAGGCCACTCAAGAACATTCTATGATTGATCCCTGAACCAAGCATACTTTGGGATGATTGTCCTGCAGGAAAGTCCATTGATGATCAGCTTCACTCTTTGCACCAAAAGCATCACAATTCTTGCCAAAATGGCCTGATACTTCAAAGAATCTATGAAATCCTTCATATGGTCATGATATCCACATCCTGCTACAGTAAAACAACCCCATAACAGGACTGGCCCACCTCCACGTTTGACGATAGAGATGGTGTTCTTCTGCTTATAAGCTTTGCCTTTTTTGCTCCAGACATACCGCTGATCCATAGGTCCAAAAAGTTCCAGTTTGGTCACATCACTCCATAAAACATTCTTCCAGAACTCCACAGGTCTATCCAAATGAATTTTAGCATGTTCAAGTTGGCCTTTTTGTTCTTCATGGTCAAGAGTGGTATTCAGCAAGATTCCCCAACACAAAGGCCGTACTTGTCTAGTGTTCATCTTATATTCTGCATTGAAATGTTTTTCCTTCTTTCGTCAGGTCATCTTGCAAGTCTTTGGCTGTACATTGCAGGTTTTTCTCAGTTGCTCTGATCAAACATTTTCTAATCTTGTGCTTTTTTTGTTCAACACTTTCAAAGGTTTTCTGGTACAACACATTTTACACTAAGGAATAAGGCTGCCAGCTCTGTCTCTAGGGAATATTAATGTCTTGAAAGTCTTCATGTAGCCTTGTACTTTCCTAAGTAATAAAATTATTTCTTCTCTATATCTTCTCTATAGAGCTCTGTTGACTTTGCCATATTTGTTACTCAACTTGAGCACATGCATGGGCTAAATGTATGTATGTGTAACAGCCCAAGTTAATTCTGTTTTTAATAGAGTTTCTAAAGGCTTAATTGTGTTTTAAGATAATTTTGTTCCCTACCATAAAAATAAGTGACTTAAAAACAACAATGTTGAATAGGGGTTGAATAATTATGACATAGCTGTAAAAAAAAAAAAAAATCCTATAACTCAAAAACATTACATTAGATATTGACATTATCACTTGTAATATTTCAGTAAACTGTTTAGATGCAATTTTTATAAAGTCCTGGATCTTCATAAAAGCTTGTATTTGTAAAGTACTGCAGTCTCTGGGGGATTGAATAATTTTGATTGCAACTGTATATATATTTTTTTTTTTTTTTTCAGATGGTTATATTTTGAATTATTTTAATGTTTTACTCTTTGTTATGAAATTACAGTATGTTACAGTCCATAACAATATAATTTCTGCAAAAAGTGTCTTAAATTCATGATTCAAGAAATGTCATGATTTCTTGTTGTCTGGATTAGTCAATTCATTTTTGTGTAATCAAAATATTTTATTGTACTTTTGTTTTGGTAATATTCCATTCATTTTATTTATAAAAGCCCTAAAGAGTCATTTGCCTAATTCTACAACATTTTTTCTTATAAAAATGTGTGTCCATAAATCTTGTGGCAACTCTGTTACCATACCATACTTTGCCTTAAAATTAGTGAAATTATCACCCACAACTATGCAAGATACAGGATTTTACAAGATTCTCTAAAATGTATTTTAATCTAAAAGGTTCCTAAACCAAGAGCTATTTTATAAAGTGTCAAAACTGTTACCACAATATCAAAAGGAAAACAGATTTTTTCACTGATCACATATTGTGTGATTTAAAGGTCTTTTAATCATGATTTCATTAGTGCCATGTGCTCTTAGCATTTATGCTAGTAAGTGGAGTTTTTGGCAAAAAGCAAATAAAATTGTAAATTCTGTTACCGTCAAACTCTGTTACCAGGGTAGAGTAACAATGCTGACAATGCAGTAACAAAATTGACAATTCTGTTAATTCTGTTACTTAAAATGTTAACTCTGTTTATGAAATTGTTTAAAATCTCATACACATTATTGATTTATTTTTGCACCCTTATAATATTTCAACAACATTTCTTTCCTTTTTTTTTTTTTTTTTTTTTTACTGGATATTGTATATAATACATTTTCAGATGAAAAAATGTTATGTGAAGACATAGGTATTTATTTAATTTTTAAGGTATGCATGGGTGAAATATCATCTCAGTTTTAAGTGTTGGAATGTAAGGACTGTTTGTCTAATGAAACAAGGATTTTTCCTGTTATGATTTATCGCTATTGCTCTACACATTGCCTAATTTGTCCATAACCGAGTTGACAAACAATACCATAAAGACTGTTTTTTTCATTGAAAGTAAAAAAAAAGTTTCTAAAAGTTTCTAAAATGTTTTCAGAATGTAAAATGTATAGAATTACTGAGACACCCCACCCTGAGTGAGCTGCACACAATCCACCATGTTTATCTTAATGCCAGAGCATGTAAAAGCGCCAAATAAGAAATGTCTTATTACAGCTATAGAAGTTGTTTAGTCCAGAGCAGCGAGTGATTTTCTGCTTTTATTTTATTTTGTTGTTTGGGTAACAGCGTAGACAGCAGTACAGGTACTGTATATTACGCTGCTGTCACTTCATACACCGATCTAATATCAACACGCAATTTCTTTCCCAGTCATTTACCTTCAAAAAACTGTTTTTGTAACTCGTGCATGTTTTTAACATAAACGTGTGTGTGAAAGAGAATTTAGTTTGTTACTCACATGCCAAGTGACAGCCGCTTTCTGATCATGTGCTTCAAATGTATGTGTCCAGAAAACCATATATTAGAAATTTAAACTGAAATGGCTTTAAAATGTGTGATTTCAACATGATATATATATATATATATATGATAATCAAAACCAAACAGATGTTTTTTTTTTTTTTTGTGGCAGAGATCTGAGATACCAGCTAAAATAGCACAGCCCTGTTCTGAAAAAAAAGTGGGGCAGGGAGCAGCAGCTTATTTGCATTTAAAGTGACATGCACTAAAACAGCCCGTTTCTGCTTCCACTCAAAATAGGCATTTTTAAAATGATATAATAAATGATCTGTGAGGTATTTTGAGCTGAAACTTCACAGACACATTCTGAGGATTTATATTACATCTTGTAAAAGGGAGCATAATAGGTGCCCTTTAAATATGCATATTTTTCTTACACAAACACATCGCTTCAGGAGTTCTTTATGAATCCTCCAGAGCTGTGTGGAGTACTTTTTATGATGGATTTATGCACTTCATTGGACTTATTTATTGGAATCTCAACAGCCATTCACTACAATTATAAAGCTTGGATGAGCCAGGAATTTTTTTTTTTTTAAATATAACTCAGATTATATTTGTCTGAAAGAAGCAAGTCATGTACACCTAGGATGGCTTAAGAGTGAATAAATCATGGTGAACAATCTCTTTAAGTGGCAGACAGCAAAACTGCAGCATGTTTATATTGTATTAAACAGAACTTTATCATCTGTTAGTTTGGATGCCAAGATAGTTAACATTCTTGGTGTAGCAGGTCATTACTCTATTGTTCCAAATCTGTATCATTTTCTTTCTTTCATGGTAAAAAAAAAAGACATTTAGAAGAAACTGACATTTTTTCCCATGTATTTTGAAAGAATGGGGTCATTAGCTCTCAAACTTGCTAATAGTCTAAGCTTGTAAGTTTCATTCCATTCCTTCTGTAGCCATAACATGACTTCATGCGAGAAACAGACAGAATTATTCTCACTAATGATCATCCGGTTCAGTGAGATGAACTAAATCATCACTAGCTTTGGCCACCCCACTCACAACTGTTAAAGAATTGCAATTATTCAGATCTTATTTAGATTTAGATTATTTAGATGACATCTTTATGAACACATCAAACGGGAGACTTTTCAGAAGTGCGCTACAACTTCTCAGCAAGAGGCACGAGTCAAAACGGTACCGGTGACGATTAATCACGATTTCAGAAAAATGTGTGAACTTTTTTTAATCGATTGACACCACTATAAAGCCATAATTTTTTTTTTTTTTTTTTTTGATGTATTGAATACCATTTAACCGGAGTTTTACTACCAACACCATGGTTACACTATGGTTAGTGTATCAAAACCATGGTTAATTTGTGGTTAACATGGTTTGACTACAGTAACTGCTTTTTTTTTTTTTTTTTTTGGTTTAGTTTTGTTTGTTTGTTTTATTTGCAGTAAAACCATGATTAATTTTCAAAAGGGAATTTAATAGAGCTACCCCTGAATGATGACTTTGATTTGTTATTGACAACAAGACATTGTGTGGCTCATGTGGATTTAGACATTATGGTGTGTTATTTTGCTATGCACCAGTTCTCATTTCAGTGTTTCCCCTACCATCAAGTTAATTTTATTTACTCTTATTATAGCGCCAGATCACAACAGAAGTCATTTAAGGTTACCTTTCCTATAAAACAGGTCCACCTTGTTCTTTTACACTGACCAAAATTATAAACACAACACTTGTTTTTGCCCCCATTTTTCATGAGCTGAACTCAAAGATCTAAGACCTTTTCTATGTACACAAAAGGCCTATTTCTCTCAAATATTGTTTACAAATCTGTCTAAATCTGTGTTAGCGAGCACTTGCCGAGATACTCCATCCACTTTACAGGTGTGGCATATCAAGATGCTGATTATTTCACAGGTGTTTCTTAGGCCAGCCACAATAAAAGGCCACTCTAAAATGTGCAGTTTTACTGTATTGTGGGGGGTTCGAAAACCAGTCAGTATCTCGTGTGACCACCATTTGCCTCACCCTATGCAACACATCTCCTTCGCATAGAGTTGATCAGGTTGTTGACTGTGGCCTGTGGAATGTTGGTCCACTCCTCTTCAATGGCTGTGCTGTTTCTGGATATTGGCAGGAACTGAAACATGCTGTCGTATACGACGATCCAGAGCATCCCAAACATGATCAATGGGTGACATGTCCGGTGAGTATGCTGGCCATGCAAGAACTGGGATGTTTTCAGCTTCCAGGAATTGTGTGCAGATCCTTGCAACATGGGGACGTCGATTATCATGCTGCAACATGAGGTGATGGCCGTGGATGTATGGCACAACAACGGGCCTCAGGATCTCGTCACGGTATTTCTGTGCATTCAAAATGCCATCAATAAAATGCACCTGTGTTCATTTTTCCATAACATACACCTGCCCATACCATCCCACCGCTACCATGGGTCACTCGATCCACTACGCTGAGATCAGCAAACCGCTCACCCACACAACGCCATACACGCTGTCTGCCATCTGCCCTGTACAGTGAAAACCGGGATTTATCCGTGAGGAGAACACCTCTCCAAAGTGCCAGGCGCCATCAAATGTGAGCATTTGCCCACTCAAGTCGCTTACGACGACGAACTGTAGTCAGGTCGAGACCCCGATGAGGACGATGAGCATGCAGATGAGCTTCCCTACACGGTTTGTGCCGAAATTCTTTGGTTATGCGAACCGATTGTTGCAGCAGCTGTCCCGGTGGCTGGTCTCAAACGAGGTGAAAATGCTGGATGTGGAGGTCCTGAGCTGGTGTGGGTACACGTGGACTGCGGTTGGGAGGCCGGTTGGATGTACTGCCAAATTCTCTGAAACGCCTTTGGAGACGGCTTATGGTAGAGAAATGAACATTCAATTCACGGGCAACAGATCCGGTGGACATTCCTGCAGTCAGCATGCCAACTGCATGCTCCCTCAAAATTTGCGACATCTGTGGCATTGTGCTGTGTGATAATACTGCACATTTTAAGAGTGGCCTTTTATTGTGTTCAGCCTAAGGCACACCTGTGCAGTAATCATGCTGTCTAATCAGCATCTTGATATGCCACACCTGTGAGGTGGATGGATTATCTTTGCAAAGAAGAAGATAGGAGACAGATTTAGACAGAATTGTGAACAATATTTGAGAGAAATAGGCCTTTTGTGCACAAGCCTTATGTTATTTATCTTATTTACACAACGACGTGTCATTTGTCTTTACATGGTTTGATTTTATACAACAGTTCAATAAACAATAAGTTAACATTAAGAGACTTAAGTTTTAGACAGCATATTTCCTGTTTTTGCTCAACTTTAAGATACCAGCACAATAACACATTCAGCAAAAAAAGGTCTAATTATCGTCATCGATAAAATCCCAGAAAATACAGAGATACACCCCAACCCGCCCCCCATTTAAAAAAAAATTGGGTTGTTTTTTGAAGCACTTGGTCATACATGTTTTAAAAGAACAATGGAACATTCAGAACAAAATGCTGCAGATAGCTGCTATTATTCCAATACTCCACATGCCAATCAAGTACAGTACACAGACAAATCTGCACTCTAGAGCCACTGAAAATGATGTTACAGTTGTAGGGATGGAGACGACTGTGGGAGCAAGTTAATGACAGGAAGCAGAAAGTCTGGAGATGTGCATCCACTCTTAAATTATCCATATTAGGACTTAAGTATGTATCTGTTTCAGGATGTGAAGACATAATGATACATATGGGAGAAAAAAAAAAAAAAAAAAAAAAAAAAAGCTGAAGTAAATTTTTTAAAATAAAAAGGGGTTTTAGTTCTTCAGTAAAAATAGTTTCAGTACATAATCATTTTCTTCTTAAAATTAAGCTTTATTTCCATGGCAACACTTAATTTAAATGGTTTAGCCAGTTTTAACTAGGCTATATGACATACAAGGAGAGAGACATGTAAACTTCAAACAGAAGCATCTGGCAGAGGGGCATGGAAAGAAGTATCCCACGTAATTTGATCTTACAATTATATGCAATACAATCTCTATGAGCAGGCCATCTGATTGGCAGAAAATTGCATCTACTAAACAGGGAGAAAAAAAAAAATGCTAGTTACAACCAGAGTGCCACCTACTGGATAATGCGTTTTAACATCTGCAAGTATGATGAATCAAATACATTTCTAATGTTAAATGTTGCATAAGATTCCTCTTAATTAACTGGTACAGAACAATGATTTAACCCCTACACCAATCACCACTATGTGATTTCTACCAACCAAAGGGAAAAAAGTGCTTGATAATCAAATAAAGTGTGCTAGAACATTTATTAAATAATTATGAGAGGAAAGCTTATATTAAAGAAATGATCGTAAATGCTAAACAAATTAGTTTTCACCAAGAATTTGCTTCAATAAAGACCATATAAAAGGGTTCTTAGAAGACACATTAGACATGTTATTACTTGCCACATGGAATGCATAACTGTTCAAGCATTGCATCTTTCTACACGGATGTCAGCCAGTACAGAAACAACCTCGGGTGTTTCAGCAATGATCAAAATAACATGCTCTAACTAGTCACTATGTAGCGGTCATACTATGAGAACAAATCACAGAAATATCAGTCTCAATATACTGATTGTCAAAGCGGTGAAAGTAAACAGTGGATAAAGACTGCTGCAGTGGTTAGGTTGTGTTAATAGTTGTGATTCCTGAGGCCGTTTCTGTGGTACACTCCTCTTCAATCTGTTGCAGTGCATTCTGGTCACTTGGAGATGGAGGAACAGACTAAGAAAGAAATGCATACAGAGTCCTTTAGTTAGCATAGTGTTGTTTTTAAAAAAAGGATCTGAAGTGCAAGTGGTCTGTGAACACAAAAGGTTAAAATAAGGATCAAATAAGGAGTGAGGATTAAAATAAAAATGGTCATAATTTGTCAAACACTCATGTCATAACTAAAAAGTTTGAGAGAATAATAAATTTAAATTTCTTTCATGACCAGCTCACTGGCCAATAAGAAACTACTGACTTAGTTTCTGTATAGTATTAGTATGTAAAATGGATACTTGCAATATTTATAAGCAGTGCTAACAGTATCTGTTCTTTGTTTGTTCTTTGTTTGTTTTGTTGCATGTTGTTCAAGTTTTTTTTTGTTTTTTTTTTTTAAAACAAGCTTGGCAGCGCATGATCACTTTAAACAATTCGAGATTTATATAAAAGATTCTTGAAAAAATTAGTGTTTCATGAAAAAAAAAGAAAATGAAAAAAAAAAAATTGATAATAATAATAATAATAATAATAATAATAATAATAATAATAATAAATAATACATTTATATAAGAAGAAGAAATGTTTCTTGAGCAGCAAATCAGCATATTAGAATGATTTCTGAAGGATCATGTGACACTGAAGACTGGAGCAATGGCTACTGAAATTCAAATCTGCATTACAGAAATAAATGATATTTTACAAAATATTCAAATAGCAAACTGTTAATTTATTATTTAAAATATATATTTCACAGTATTACTGATCTTAACACTTAATATAATATAATATAATTTATTCAAGCAATATCACATATATGGCTGTATACTGGCACGGCTCTGATTCGGACATAGGTAATCACAGCATGCCGATATACAGCCATATCACACGGCTTTGAGTGTGATATTGCCTTTATACAACAGTTAGATGGAATAAGTGTGTATATACATAAACAACAACAACAACAACAACAACAACAACAACAACAACAACAACGGAGTGTCCTTAAAAACCCTGTTTTGTCTTTTTTGTTCCTTGTTTATAACTGTGTTTCAGTCTCTTTTAATATAAAAGTTTTTACTGCTGACTCACTCATAAAAACAGTCTCTTGATGCCATCTAATGGTCTAATCACAAATACGTACACTGTATCACAATACTAAATACAATATTTTTAAATTCTACTATTATTTATATAAAAATATTATTAAATATATAATAATAACTAATAAATAAAATATATATATATATATATATATATATATATATATATATATATATATATATATATATAATTTTTTTAAAAAAATATAACAATATATAAAATCTAACGTGATTAGATTTTGCCCTCAGCCAAAACTTTTTGCTCTGAAATGAATAATAGATTATTGAGACCAAAGACGGCCCGTTAGATTTTTCCAAAACAAATTAAACAAATCTCCTGTTTAACCACAACAGAAAGGAAAGAGCCAGCAGCCAATTTCAAAAGATCTGGCCAAGGTAAGGCTGCTCTTGGCGGGTTCATGAGCGCTGAATGCCAGCTGACGCCCTGGAGCTCACATCTCCAAAAACATCAAAGCACATTTTCAAACAGACTTTATCTTTATTAACAAACATCATATTTGAAGTCTAAACAAGTACATTCTCGCCTTTAAAACTCTTAAAACTACATTCCGTGACAAACACAGTATTATTTATAAAATTATGGAGGATTTGGGCATCTGCCATGACACTCGCAGTGAGAAATACTACAAACGAAGAGATACAAATGGTGAAATGGATGGAGTTCCGATATCACTAGAATATCACACTCCTCTGAGCCAATCAGATTCAAGGACCAGACAGAAGTGTTGCGTTGTGTTGCATTATATTATATTATATTATATTATATTATAATGATCTTGCATCATTCAGATGCAGTAGTTTTCAACTGTTTGTAATGTCTAAAATTAGACTGGTTTTAATCAGGACCCAGCACCATTAGCACTGTAATTTCATTCAGGAATAAAGGCTAGTCTGCAGGCTAGTATTCTCAATAGATTTCAGAGTATGTTTATTCAAAGCAACCACTGAATTGCATCTGGTTATATAACAGCATGCTGGTTCCTGCTTACCTCCGATTCTGCCGTAGCAGGTGTTACAGAAGAGCTGTCTGTGTCTGACTCTGACCTGAGCTCCGGACTCAGCCCCTCTCCCAAGGTCAGTCCTGCAGCTGACACACTGCAAGATCAACAAGAAACAGCGAGTTTGGACACGCATCAAGATGAGAGCATACAACCCTTTTTTCCCCAATGACTCCAAAGCCCCCAAAGCCTCCCAAATCAAGCATAATGATTTATTCATTAGAAATGCTGATTATTGGGTCAGCGTGGGCAGATCCTCCACCATAGCTAGATTTGAAAAGGTGATTTCTTTAGTGAAGCAGTGATGTAACCGTCCTGTGCAGCAGTGAAAAACGAGGAGCTACCCTAAACAAAACACAACCCCTGCAACCAGACACAGGAATCTAAAAGGGACAAGCTTCATTAGAAGGAAAGTAAGAGGCCAAAGCAAATACTGTATTTTCCGGGAAATACATTACAGCTGACTATATGTTGTTCCAGGTCAAAAGCTGCATGTTGTATAAGCCAAGTTCTATTACTAGACAAATAATTGTAGTATTCTATATTGTAGTATTCTGAAATAATGCAATATACAAATACATTACAAAGAAAAAAAAAAAAGTAATAAATTAATTTAAATATAAATTATAATAAAATATATAATATAAATATAATATAAAATTTATATAATATATAATATATATATATATATATATATATATATATATATATATATATATATATATATATATACATACAGGGGTTGGACAATGAAACTGAAACACCTGGTTTTAGATCACAATTAGTATGATATTGGGCCTCCTTTTGCAGCTAATACAACATAATTTCATCGTGGGAGTGACATACAAGTCCTGCAAAGCAGCCAGAGGGATTTTGAGCCATTTTCCTCTTGCAGAACAGTGGCCAGGTCACTATGTGATGCTGATGTGGGAAAACGTTTCCTGACTCGCTCCTCCAAAACACCCTAAAGTGGCTCAATAATATTCAGATCTGGTGACTATGCAGGCCATGGGAGATGTTCAACTTAATTTTCATGTTCATTAAACCAGTCTGTCACCAGTCTTGCTGTGTGTATTGGTGCATTATTATCCTGATACAGAGCACTACCTTCAAGGTACAATGTTTGAACCATTGGGTGCACATAATGAAACTTTACACTCTGCTCTAACTGGTGTAATGTACAATAAGTGAAGATTGGGCACCAGACAGCGCAAATATAGCCATGAGACCTCCAATACTATATTGGCGAGTGTTTCAGTTTCATTGTCCAACCCCTATATATATATATATATATATATATATATATATATATATATATATATATATATATATATATATATATATATATATATATTATATAAATATTAGCAAAACTGAAACTACTTACATATGGGAGATATACAAATAAACTTGAGCTCATGCAGTTGCTTTGGCATGTAATACACAACACGTTTCAAATGATTTGAAAAACAATATTCCGGAAAATGCTGTACAGCTTTGAGATTGGAAAAGCCTGTGTGATCAGTGACTGGCAGGGTTCTGGTGATTCAGCAGTATTTGTAATGCTGAGGTTAGCCAGGTGTGTTCATTTTCCTAGTTTATTGGCAATGAGGCAATCAGAAAACAGGCTGGACTTCAATTTGAACAAATTTCAATTTCAATTTGACAAACAATGTTATTAACTAACTACTGGAATGATTCTGTTATACTTCCTTACCTAATTTTTTTCCATTAATTCAAAATTAGGACTTTGAACAGAAATCTAAAACATTTCTAAATTGTTTTGCATGCTTGTAATCTGATTGCCTACACCAAATACCAGAATTTATTTATTGATTAGGTGATTAATGATCTCCCGCTGCTCCAAATGACGAAAGTTAAAAAAAAAAAAAAAACAGGCAACGTGCAACGGATCCATGGAGTGCCCGTTCGCTCTCATTTTCAGGTGACCTCCGCTCTCACCTTGAAGCAACCAATGTGAAAGCAGAGCTCCAGGGAATCGATGACCATGGCAGCTCCCTTCCCCAGAGGCTGCTTGCACCTCGAGCACATCCGCCTGCCACTGACCAGCCTACAGGCACCACATGCCAGTGTCAGAGTCAAAGAGTTCAATGTCAGATAGAAGACAGCACTGCTCTGCCCTTGCACTGATTCGACTACATTTAACAGAAGAACTTGGCAGTTGAGTACTGAAAGGTTTGGAATAGCATACTACCATACCATGCTGCATATACACCGTAATTTTCAGTATGCATGAAATACCCAAATGTGTGATGTGTGAAATACTGCATCCCACAATACAGGCATAGTCGACTAATGCTTAAAAAGAACGACTACTACTCAACCAGAAAAATCATTAGTTGAGGGCAGCCCTAATTTTTACACAATATTAGATGGGTCATTCCTGGTATTCAGTGCCTTTTGGACATCAAAACACTTAAAAAAAAAAAAATGATTAAAATAAATCAATTCTTGTGTAATTATGATAGGGAGATGCAAAAAATGTGAAAAATTATTTGTCAATTTCAGAAATTCTGTTTACTTTTTTCATATTCCCCTTAACAGGGTGAACATGCTGACGTTGACCACATCAGACAAAGTAAGATAAAGTAAAAAATAAATAAATAAAAAAAAAATAACAAAACAGAGGCTCTCACTCATCTTCCCCAGCTGTTTTCCCTCCAAGAAAATGATTTAAGACATTTGATGAGATGTCATTTTCTTTTTCCAAGTCTCATGTAAAGGGCCAGTAGTCAAATATAACAGGGTGGACAATATTTTCAGGGACAAGCTAAGTATTATTATTATTATTATTTATTTTTTTATGAATTTAAAGGGATAGTTTTCACCCAAAAATGGAAAATTAGCCCATTATTTACTCACCCTCCAGGCATCCTAGGTGTATATGACTTCTTTCAGACTAATCCAGTTGAAGTTGTATTAAAAATTAACCTGTCACTTCCAAGCTTTAGAATGGCATAGACAAGCGTTTCTCCTTATCAGTCCAAAACAAGTCCAATAAAGTGCATCAACCAAAATTAAAAGTGCCCACACAGCTCCAGGGGGGTTGAACAAAGGCCTCCTGTAGCAAATCGATGCATTTTTGTAAGAATATATCCATATTTAAAACGTAAGAATCACTTTAATCTAGCTTGTGTCGACTGATCGTACACGGAAGCAGCTCCGGACTGATGACGTAATATGTTGGCATTGCGCATGCGCCACACGGAACATGAAACTATCGTAGAGATAGGTAAATACAGCACCCGTCATGAATTAGAAGTTCAAAACGAGAATTTGTAATGAAAAATGTCAGAGGATTTTGATATAAACCAAAAGGAGGTATTCTTTCGCTAAAGTAAGAAAACTTTGCTTCATTTGCTCCTGTAAACAAACGTTGGTTTATGCTAGACTCGTTGGGGCAACTCGTCAGTGCAACGCCAACGTCCTATGCCGGAGCTGCTTTGGTGTATCACCAGTCGGAGCAAGCTAGAACTGATTCTTACGTATTAAATATGGATATTTTTCTTACAAAAATGCATCGATTCTAAGCCATTCTAAAGTTTGGAAGTGCCAGGATAATTTTTAACACAACTCCGATTGGATACGTCTGAAAGAAGGAAGTCATACACACCTAGGATGTCTGGAGGGGCATAATGGGCTAATTTTCATTTTTGTGTGACATATCCCTTTAATACTTGGAAAATAGATATAATAGAAAATAGAAAAAAAAAAGAAAAAAAAAGAAAAAAAAAAAAAAAAAAAAAAAAAACTTAAATATGCTTACAATTCAAAAGGTGTTATTTACATCAAAGACAACTTTAAAATTGATGTTGATGAACATTTTAAGACAATATCATCATGATCTTTACTGGGGACACAAAAGGCACTGAAACCCAGGAAGGAATGTCCCAGCTTCAAATGTACAACAGTTTGATAACATGATAACAGTTTTTATTTCAAAAATGATTTAACATGCAACATAGTGAGGTTTTGTGGCATAATACTATTTGCAAGAAATGCTGAATATTGAAAACTTATTGTTATTGCATCCTTGCTGAGTAAAAGTATTAATTTCTTCAAAAAAAAAAAAAAAAAAAAAAATGCTGTTTCCAAATTTTTGAACTGTAGATTACAGTATATACAGTATATGCTGCAGTATGCAGTACACTAGTATTCCATTCAAAGCCTAGCCGCTGTTTTCTAAAATACCTGGGGTTAAAGGTCAGATAGAGTGAAATCCTTAAGTAAAAACAGAAAAAAAACAAAAAGTTGCACTCAAAATTGGCTTACTAATGTGTTTAAAATGTGTAAAAATGCATTTACATAAAAAATGCTTAAGATTTATTACCTAAAGAAACAAAGCACCAATTCATTGAAATACCACACTTAAACATAGGCCTATGTGACTAGCCCATACCTGCGACGCTGCTGAGGGTTTGGTCGGGACTCAGGGCCCGACAACTCAGGCGTAGTTGCGAATGGTGGAGTGGGTAAGTTGGAGGCAAACAAGGTGCTCTGCTTTACACCAGTAGAGAAGATGGCTGAACCAGGGCTCAGGCTGCTGCGTCCGATCCTGTGAGTGCTTCCCAAAACAGAATGGGGCCTGTTTGCGATACTTGAAGTGTACGACTGCTTGGACCAGGAGTTGGTTGTGTGGAGGTTGTCCAGAGATTCATATCTGTGATGCAGAGATTGAGATATTAAATGACTTATGCTTCTTATGCTTAAATAGCAATATTGTGAAATATTATCAATACATTTTAAAAATGTAACACATTTCTGTGATGCGTCAGCAGCCATTATTCTAAGTGTCACTAGTGTATTCCACACTAGTGAATGGTAGTGTAGAACTGACAAAGAAAATCTGTGCTAAACAATATAAGGAAAAGGTTTATTCATCAGGACCTCCTGATTGATGTTCCCACAGTGATGGGTTCTTTGTTGACGCCGGCATTGCGCTGACGAATCCAACTGTTGTCAGTGAGGAGCGGAGTCTTCTTCCTCATCTCCTCCAGGATCTGCAGACGTTCCTTTTCTGCCTGCGACAGCTGTCCCTTCTTTTTACCGCTTCCTGCTGTCAATGAAGAGACAAGGCAGAGCTGACGAGTACTGTACCTGGTATTCAACCATTCAGGAATTCAGATAAAAATAACCAAAATAGAATGTAATCAGACCTTTAGCATCCTGCATATGAAGGCCTTGAAGTGTAGGGGTAGATTTTGACTTTGTCCTATGCAAAATAAATGCATAAGTTGTATTTCACTAAATGGAATTGTAATCTGAACAAGAATTACATTTTCCCTTCACATTTAAATGCACACTTCTTTACAAAACTGGAAACCTTTCAGTACAGAGAGAAAAAAAGGGCTGCCAAATGCATATCACCACATCTTTATGCCATAAAAGCCTTTCAAAGAAGCAAATGCAGCCCCAAAAGCAAACTGACCTGTCAGAAACTGTAAGCTTGGCAAACCCGTAGGACTCTGAGCTGAAGCAAGACAAGGCAGAAGCAGACAGGTAGACATACGAGCAATGACCAAAGCAGCAGTAAGATGTACACATGCCACATAAATTGCAAATGCCACATATGCTTAAAAAATAAATACATGCATACAAATACATCTAATTTTGTCAGGTTATCATCAACTTTTTTTTACCATTTCATCAGATTTGTAAGGTAAATCATTTATAAACCTATCCAAACACAGGAGCATACATTAGTATCTTTCTCAGTATGCTAACTGTTTATTGTTTCATTTAGTCTTTGACTGCACATATAGGAACATTTTTGAAATAGCACCATTCTACTAAATAAAATTTATTTCAAATTTATTTCAAGCACTTTCAAGGACCTATATTTGTTTCCAAGTACTTTCCAGGCCTTGAATCCATGTGTCTGATATTCAAAGTACTTTCAAGAAGCGTGGGAACCCTGACAACAGCACAGTTTTTACCTTGTCAAAAACAGCTCTATTCACAGCGACTCATTTCGGTGCATGTTTCTTTAAATGATAATAAGCTACTGTTTACCCCACTGCTCTCTTCTGTTTTTTGTGCAAACATCAAAATCAAAACTAATCCACTGCATCCTCAAGGGCTCTGATTCTGGGAGAAAGTGAAGACTCTTATTATGTTCACTTTTACATCCAAATACAAAACACCTGCATTGCTTATGAGATGTTGTTGATACAGCTGCTCAAAAGCGGAGAAAATGGCGGACAGCGTACAACCGGCTGAGGGCAGAAATATGCTAATACAGGACAGTCCATCAATGGTTGTAGGTCAGTTTGACGTCAAACTGCTTAGAACAGCTTGATAATTCAGACCCTTTAGGTTTTTTGGCAATTAAAAAAAAAAAAAAAGAAAAAAAAGAAGTGAATGGATTTTATCATTGTAGGGTGGTTGTGTCCAAGACACATTTATATGCAAATACGATGTAAAAGTGAATTTTGCATCCGATGTCCACTTTAAAATGAAAATTGCAATTACAATTTTTTACTGAATGACCCTAATATTTACAGAAATGCTAAATCCTAATCTTTTCTTGGCATTAATAACATAAAACAGCTACAACTACTTTTCCATCTTGTGTTTGGCATATTTCTTACCACTGACTCTTTGTGGTTGAATCGCACTCCACTTCTGCCTTTAGTGACTGCTGTCCTGCTGCTGTTTGCACAGCAGTCTGTCTGTTCTGTGTTGCTCCCATCTTCTCTGCATTCTGATTGGATGCCACTGTAGTGATAGCAATGGATTGGTTGAAGAAGGGTGGTTGAATATAAGTAGTATTTCCATTGGACAGCACATCAGGGCATTTCTGCTCCTAAAACCGGCAGAAGGTAAATAATAAAGGTGTTATTATTCTTACTGATCATTCATAATGCTGTAGAGTCTCAAGGCAATCGAACCACTGTATAAAACTTCACAATTTACATGCCGTATTTGAGTGTGAAAGAGAGAAATTGGAGAATGATGAGGTAAGTCAGTTATGACAATCTTCTGACCTCAGTATCAATGTGCTCCTCTCCGTAGACCTCCTGCTGAGCTCTCCTCCACTCCTCCTCTAACTTCTCCTGATCACGTCGATACTTCTCCTGAAACCATTTCAGACAAAAGTCTACTAGTAAACATGTATTTACTTGCCTATTACAAAATTACATTATCAGCAAAACATTTAAAAGATGTACAAATGATGCGTTAGGACTTGCGTTTACTGACCTAATAAACTCTTTTGGAGTCAAGCAAAATGTCACCGGGCCCACTCATCGTTTTAATCATACGCTAGATTTAATTATATCGCATGGAATTGATCTTACTGATATAGATATCGTACCTCAAAGTGATGATGTTTCTGACCATTTCCTTGTATCGTGCATGCTGCGTATCACTGATATTAACTATATGGCTCCGCGTTATCGTCGTGGCAGAACTATTGTTCCAGCCACCAAAGATAGATTTACAAATAACCTGCCTGATTTATCTCAACTGCTCTGTGTACCTCTTAATACACAGGATCTAGACATAATGACTAGCAATATGGGCACCATCTTCTCCGATACGTTAGAAGCTGTTGCCCCCATCAAATTGAAAAAAGTTAGAGAAAAACGTATTGCGCCATGGTACAACAGTAATACCCATTCCCTCAAGAAAGAAACTCGCAATCTTGAGCGCAAATGGAGAAAAACTAACTTGGAAGTTTTTAGAATTGCATGGAAAAACTGTATGTCCAGATACAGACAGGCTTTAAAAGCTGCTAGGGCTGAGCATTTCCGCGAACTCACCGAAAATAACCAAAACAATCCAAGGTTTTTATTTAGCACAGTGGCTAGATTAACAAATAACCAGACGCCACCTGATCTAAATATTCCTTTACAGTTTATTAGTAATGACTTTATGAATTTCTTCACTGATAAAATAGATAACATCAGAAATACAATAACCAATGTAGATTATACTGCATCTAATATGTCAACTTCTTTCGTCGCACCCAAAGAAAAACTGCAGTACTTTACCGCTATAGGACAGGAAGAGTTAAATAAACTCATCACTGTGTCTAAACCAACAACATGCCTATTAGATCCCGTACCCACTAAATTACTGAAAGAATTGTTACCTGTTGCAGAAGAACCGCTTCTCAATATTATCAACTCATCGTTATCTTTAGGTCACGTCCCTAAACCATTCAAGCTGGCAGTTATTAAGCCTCTTATTAAGAAACCACAACTAGACCCTAGTGAACTGGCAAATTATAGACCCATTTCTAATCTTCCATTTATGTCTAAAATTTTAGAGAAAGTTATATCTGCTCAACTGTGCTCATTCTTGCAAAAAAATGATATCTATGAAGAATTTCAGTCAGGTTTCAGGCCCCATCACAGCACAGAAACTGCACTTGTTAAAATCACTAATGACTTGCTTCTTGCATCAGACCAAGGCTACATCTCACTGCTAGTTTTACTTGATCTTAGTGCTGCGTTCGACACTATAGATCATGACATACTAATAGATCGACTACAAAATTATGCAGGTATCCAAGGGCAGGCTTTAAAATGGTTTAGATCCTACCTGTCTGATCGCTACCACTTTGTTTATTTAAATGGGGAGTCATCTCAGTTATCACCAGTAAAGTATGGAGTGCCACAAGGATCTGTTCTAGGTCCTCTACTATTTTCAATATACTTGCTGCCCCTTGGTAATATTATTAGAAAACACGGGATTGGTTTCCATTGTTATGCTGATGATACTCAACTATATATCTCAACAAGACCAGATGACACTTCTGAATTATCGAAGTTAACAGAGTGTGTTAAAAATGTAAAAGATTGGATGACCAACAATTTTCTGCTATTAAATTCAGATAAGACAGAGATATTACTTATTGGACCTAAAAACAATACACAGAATCTTTTGACTTACAATTTACAACTAGACGGATGTACTGTTACTTCCACTACAGTCAAAAGCCTGGGTGTTATATTAGACAGCAACTTGTCTTTTGAAAATCATATTTCTCATGTTACAAAAACAGCATTCTTCCATCTTAGAAACATTGCCAAGCTGCGAAACATGTTACCTGTTTCTGATGCAGAAAAGCTAGTTCACGCATTCATGACCTCTAGACTGGACTGTTGTAATGCACTACTAGGTGGTTGTCCTGCATCTTCAATAAACAAGCTACAGATAGTCCAAAATGCAGCTGCTAGAGTCCTTACCAGGTCAAGAAAATATGATCATATTACCCCAATTTTAAAGTCTCTGCACTGGCTACCTATTAGGTTCCGCATCAGCTACAAAATAGCACTTCTTACCTATAAGGCACTTAACGGTTTAGCTCCTGCGTACCTAACTAGTCTTCTACCACGCTACAATCCATCACGCTCCCTAAGGTCGCAAAACTCTGGACTGTTGGTAGTACCTAGGATAGCAAAGTCCACTAAAGGAGGTAGAGCTTTTTCACATTTGGCACCCAAACTCTGGAACAGCCTTCCAGATAACGTTCGGGGTTCAGACACACTCTCTCTGTTTAAATCTAGATTAAAGACACATCTTTTTAGCCAAGCATTCAAATAATGCATCTCATAAACTTTTCCTGCAGCTATATCTGATCAAATGTTCATTATTAATCTTTTAGCTCTGGTTTAACAAACCTTCCTTTTCTTAGTTTGAACAGCAGCTACGCTAATTATGTTCCTATTTGTTCTCTGTTTTTGCCATGGGATTGACATCCCATGGTAACTAGGAATTCACAAGCTCCAGTGTGGATCCAGAACACTTAAGAAGAGATGATGCCAACCCCACAGAGGACTTCAGATGATGCCAACCCTGAAAACATACAGCACTACCGAATTCTGCTACTAATTTATAGTGTTCTTTGTCTGTTTGATTACGTCATTAATTGATCTTTACCACACATCTCTGCCATATGTACATCAAGCTACTACTACATATATTGTAAAAATGTCAATTTGGTGTAAAGCAGCTTTGCAACGATATGTATCGTGAAAAGCGCTATACAAATAAATTTGAAATTTGAAATTTAAAAGCTGAACTCCAAGTACTGTTTAAAAAGTATAAAATTAAACAAATAGAGCATTTGTGTACCTGCAGGAGGCGCTCTTGCTCCATCTGCCATTTCTCTTGCCGCCGTCTCTCCTCCTCATGATCCCATGACCAGCGAGAGGAGGTGGTACTGATGGTGGGAACCTGTAACTGATACCAAAAAAACAAAAGGAACCAAAAAGTAAACTATCCGCATTCTAATAAATGAGAATTTAATACTAATAAAGAATAAATGTGATTGATAGATGTGACTCACATCAGAGATGGCAGACTCCGAGCCACCTAGTAAAAGAGGTGAAGACAATGATTATCCATTCAAATAGCATAAGAGAGAACACGTATAAACATGAGTTTTCCATGCCTGTAGCCTGTTGGCTCATGTGGCTCAATGGATTCTGACACACACCCCCTGCTCATATAACAGAACTGAAACCAAAGCCACCACAGTCAAGTGAGCGCACAGCAAATTCACACTCATATGCAGGCTTTAAACAACATGCAAGACGGAGACAAACATGATGAGAGTGTAAAAACCACCTCTGAGGAGTAGCGCATGATATGCAATTAAAAGCATTTGAATTCCAGAGGAATCAGATTGCGCTGATCTGCACTTTTTGGTCTGAAAGACTGAATTACAAGAAACTAGCTAACTCAAAAATCTCTTTGTAAACAATTCTGGAAAAATATAAGACAGGAAACGCACAGATACAGAAGAACGCACAAAAAAAAAAAACAACAACAAAAAAACAAAACAAAAAAAGCAACAAACAGCAGTGCTCACATATCCACCTTATTTTTGAGTGGGTACGGCCATTTGTAAATCTTAAAAGAGAAGTTCATTTCCACAACAAACATTTACAGATGATTTACTCACCTCTTGTCATCTAAGACGTTCACATCTGTCTTTCTTCAGTCGTAAAGAAATTCAGGATTTCTCTCCATATAGTGGACTTCTATGGTGCCCCTGAGTTTAAACTTCCAAAATGCAGTTTAAATGCAGCTTCAAAGGTCTCTAAACAAGGGTCTTAACTATCAAAACGATCAGTTATTTTCCAAGAAAAAAAAACAAAAAAAAAAAACAATTTATATACTTTTTAACCTCAAACGCTCGTCTTGTCTAGCTCTGCGTGTACTCTGTGCATTCTGGTTCAAGAAAGTTAGCGTAGGTCAAAAAACTCATCTCAACTTTAATATCGTCCAACGTAGCTGTTTTACAATTTGTAAAGGTAGTTTGATGATCTTTGCACGTTCACTCTGTAAACACTAGGTTGATACATCTGCCGAGATGCAGGATGATTTTAAAGTTGGAGGAGAAAATATATAAATTGTAATTTTTTTAAAGAAAATAACCAATCTTTTTGCAAGATAAGACCCTTCTTCCTCAGCTGGGATTATTTAGAGCACCTTCCACTATATGGAGAGAAATCCTAAAATGTTTCCTCAAAAAAAAAAAAATAAATAAATAAATAAAATTCTTTACGACTGAAAAAAGAAAGACATGAACATTTTGGATGACAAGGGGGTGAGTAAATTATCTGTACAATTTTTGTTCTGGAAGTGAACTTCTCCAGTGTGTTAATTATTAACACACTTGTTTGTAGTGCAAACAGTTTTACCGTTTACAGCACGTTGTTATTCTTCTCGTTATTTCCCTATAGCGGCTAATGAACCGGAAGTCTCACCCATAGGCTTCCACTTTGAAGAATAAGGTGAATAGATAAATACAATGCATCACAGCACACAAACAGCACACATCTTAAATTTACCACAGAGATAGACCCAGGAGCTAACTGTGGAACCTGAAGGACAGAGTATTAGCATTAACCTTAGCTGTAAAAGCAATAAAATGGAAACCAGCAGAAACCCACTGAGCAATTTCAGACCTTCCTGATCATACCCAGTGCATGACTTATAAAAGCTTTTGGTACATACTGTAGTGAGAAAAGGGCACGTCAAATAATCTTAACTTAAATAGATGACAGATCTATTGTATGTACTAAATGCTTTAGTTGGTCAAGCCCTTAAAATGCAGAAAGCAAACAAACCCATCTTTTTTTAAGCGAATATGTATATTAATATTCATCAGAACAGACCTCACCAATACACTCCATTAAGAGTGTGCTTAATACAAATCAGTCATAGCATAATTAAATGATATGCTGCATTAATAAATTAGCTGTGCAGCATTAAACTGCTACAGCCTAAGTGAATGCCGTTACCTTTTTGCATGAGAAAGTCTAACTTTCTTCTATGATTTTTCAAAACTATGTTCTCATAGTCTACAACACAGGTGGGGAAAGAAGTGTGGAAAGATTGTCAATTTTCCACATATTTGAGTCTCTTCCTTAAATGCGTAACATGACAATTCTTCAGTTTAACACTGAACAAGGACAAAGGTTTGACTGCTAAAGGGCACAAAGCACCCACCTTTGTTTCTTAGAGCAACTGGATTGTCCTGGATACGTCCATTTACCTCTTTAGATAGCACTCCCTGAAAAGTGTAACATCAAATTAGACAAACAGATACATACTAAATAAATGCACACTACCAAAATATTGGAGTTGGTATTTTTCATATTTTTAAAAGAAGTCATAAATAAATACAATAGAAGTTGTTAACTATTATTGCATATATATTTTAAATAATTTGAATATTTTAAAATGCAATTTATTCCTAATGACAAAGCTGAATTTTCAGCAGCCATTATTCCAGTCTTCAGTCCTTGCTGAATGAAAGCCTTCATTTCTTTTAAAAAAAATTATTATTGATCCTGTTGAACAATAGCGCCCTCCTAAGCATTCACTGCATAAGCAAGCATATGAAGTCAAGTATTAAAAATGCTAACATTTAAACAACAACGACAATAACAACAGTTAAACTAATTGATTTCCTACAGTCCACCATATTCATTATACCAGTTCTGACTCACATTAGCAGGCTGTCCGTTGACCTGTGACTTCACCACGGTCTCCACTGGAGAGGTCGTGCTGATTGAGACATAGTGCTCTGGCAGCCCTATAAGTGTTGAATTGGCACTGGTCAAATTGATGGTCTTATGGCTCTTGTATGGTAGGGAAGGTTGGTCACTGCCCCAGTCTGTCCAGTACCCAAAACATACATCAGAAATGCCAAGTCACATATCAGTGAACTTGTTAGAGATTTAGTTTTGTGATTTGTAATTTGTGAAAGTGGAATTTTAAGTGGGTAAATTTATACTGCTTCATATGTGTGTCAATTAATGAAATTGAAGGGTGCTCATAATTACTCCATTTGATGAAACTGATCCAGTGGAAATAAGAAAAAAATAAATAAAAACAGTGAACCCACACACTATTCAGACCAAACAGTGAGACTGACTGACAGACAGATAGACCACCTTCCCACAGTGACAGAAAGCAACAGATAAAGCATCTGAATCTGGAATGGCACCTTCACTTTCTCAGCTCATAAAAATCTGCCAAAAGCAGAGGGAACCATGCCAGAAATATGAAAAAGTAAGACCCAGAATGACATTGCAAAAACAGTTTCTAGAAATCATTTCTATGTCTTTTAATTCCATTGAGTATGTATGCAATACTATACTCTCTGTATTATATGAAAAGTACCATATTTACCAGCAAAGACAGACGAAAAAGTCAGATTTACTGTAAAAAGCATTTAAAATATAACTATTTGATTTGTGAGTTTACAATTTTAAAAATGTTTATCTGTTGGTAGCACAAAATGTCAAAATTAAAATGTGAAAAATTGATATTTTATTATATAAATTATACTAAATTGCTCAAAACGTTCTCACCCTCACACCATCCAAGATGCAGATAAGTTTGTTTATTCATGGGAACAAATTTGGAGAAATTTAGTGCTACATCACTTTCTCACTAATTAAAGGAACACTCCACTTTTTTTGAAAATAGGCTCATTTTCCAACTCCCCTAGAGTTATACAGATGTGTTTTACCGTTTTGAATCCATTCAGCCGATTGCACTTTTAGCCTAGCTTAGCATAGATCATTGAATCCCATTAGACCATTAGCATCTCACTATAAAATGACTAAAGATTTTCGATATTTTTCCTATTTAAAACTTGACTCTTCTGTAGTTGCATTATGTACTAAGACTGGCGGGAAATGAAAAGTTGTGATTTTCTAGGCCGATATGGCTAGGAACTATACTCTCATTCCGGCGTAATAATCAAGAAATTTTGCTGCCTACCATGGGTGCAGCAGGCGCAATGATATTACATAGTGCCTGAACGTGACCGGCACCAAGTTTGTGTGGATGCAGAGTTGCAGCCGGCAGAGTTGACGGCTACGTAATATCAATTCAATGATTTATGCTAAGCTAGGCTAAAAGTGCTACCGCCAGACCCGGCGATCGGCTGAATGGATGCAAAAACGGTAAAACACATCTGTATAACTCTAGGGGAGTTGGAAAATGAGCCTATTTTCAAAAAAAAGTGGAGTGCTCCTTTAATCCTTAGCAGTGAATGGGTGCCAACAGACAGAGTCCAAACAGTTGATAAAAACCATTGCAATCCAAAATGAATAAGAGAAACCCATAAGCTGCATGTTTTCAAGAAACAAACAAACAAACAAACAAACAAAAAATCATTAAGATGTTTTTAACGTCAAACCATTTAAAATGAGGCTAAAATGAGTTTTCCATCCATAATATTGCTTTCTTCAACGTCTCATCTCAATCAGGAGAGAAATATGCACAGATGAAGCACAATTTACAAGCAAAAAAACGGTCCAAAACAGTTCTAAACAAATATGTTTGATGTAAGAGGACAAAAGGGGTATGGGGTATACAAATACACAGCTTTTGGGTTATTGAGATGTTTTTAATCTGCTGTTTGGACTCTTATTCTGACGGCACCCATTCACCGCTAAGGATTAATTAGTGAGAAAGTGATGTAATGCTAAATTTCTTCAAAACTGATAAAGAACCAAACTTATCTACATCTTGGTGGCTTAAGGGGGAGTAAAGTTCAAGCTAATTTTCATTTTTGGGTAAACTATTTCTTTAGCAGTGTTACATTCTAACAAACAAGTTCCACATCCTCACCATTCTGGCCGTGTCGTCGGATGTCCATCAGTAAAGTGCCATTTTGCTGTGCTGTGTCCATGCTGCCCTTGAATTGCTCATAAGTCATTTCAGCCACCCTGCATCCACCCAGCGCCACAATCTCATCACCCATCAGCAGACCATACAACTCTGCTGGGCTGCCTGTGTGATGCAGGTTAAGAAGGTTAAGCAGTTCAAGGCTGTGCCTTTTAGCCAAACTAAGAGAGTTTGTGAAAATACAGAATCAAGTTTACTTCTAGAATTGGACAAATAGGACATTTACTGAACAGAAATCTAGCAGGATGGTCAAAATGTGTTAGCTTTTTACAGTATATGCATTTCTAATCTTATTCTCATACTACAGCTTACCATATTCCTTTATGTCCTCACCTGTTCCCCATTATTTGTTCATTAGATCAACTATATGTGCCCACAACCTATATACATTATTTAAAGTAACTGTTTTCTATTTGAATATATATTTTAAAATATAATTTGATTTCAAAGCTGAATTTTCAGCATCGTTACTCCAGTCACGTGATTCTTCAGAAATTCTATTATTCTGATTTGCTGCTCAAAAAAACATTGTTGTTGTTGATGTTGTTGAAGACAGCTGATCATGTGACACTGATAACTGATGTACATTTTAAAATATATTCAAATAGAAATTTATTTTAAATAGTAAATAGTAAAAAATATTTCACAATAATACTGCTAATCAAATAAATGCAGGCTTGGTGAGCAGAAGAGAAATCTTAAAAAAATATATATATATTTTTACTGGTATGGAACAGAAACAACAGAACAGGTTCATACATCATTAATGAGGCTCTACATGTAGGTTAGTGTGTTTAATGGAATTCTGGGGAAGGAGATCAACCTGAGCCTTCTACACCTTAGTCTCATAACGCCACATGATACGGCTGATTAAAAGGATCCCAAGAGTCAGAACCAAACGCTCTCATTCTCTTCTATACAATGATGCAAAGAAAAGCTAATATAACATAGATGTGCTTTAAGCTACATTTACTGCATGCATGGCTGCCCTGACCTGCTTTTTTTAAGCACACGGGTCACAGATGAATGCCCAAGCTCCTCTCATATATGAGGATACAGCACATCCTAAGCTAAGCACCAGACTCCCTACAGGACGCCTTCAGTTTAACCAATCAGACTAATGCACAGTAAGAAACACCTTCACTGTTCTCAATAAATCATTCATCTCAGTCTCACTCCAGAATCCTGAGAATAACACTGTGGCTGAACAGAAGCATATATGGAAATATATGCACAAAAACACTAGCTGCATTATCAATAATTAAAAAAAATCTATAAAAACAACTTCCAAGGACAATGTCATGCACAATAAACATAAAAAAAAACAAGTACAAAAAAAAAAAAAAAAACAAGTACAGAATGAGCACCATTTATCAAACAGCAAACTATGAAAACTTTTAATTTGTTCTCATCTACACAACTGCATTCATCCATTAATGCTATGGTAGAAACATCTATATATTGCACATCTAACCTGACTGATTTACAGATAGCTCACATTTCGCCCTCTATCAATTGAAATAGCAAAGCCTGAATGCATTTAAAATAAGCTTCCTTGGAACCATTTAAATTACATGTCATACCTGCTTGAACAGATTTCACAAAAGCACCAGTTGAGTCCCAGTGTGCCTTGAATCCAAAGTCTCTACCGCTGTTAGGCTTCTGATTCAAGCAGACTCGCATTTCACTTTGACCCACCTGAAAAAGAGAGAGAGAGAGTTACAGGGAGAGAATGTGACACCTGAGGATCCCATGACACCATCTTCAAGAAATCCGCTCAGTGCAATCCAGTCAGTACAACACAAACAAAAATGCAATAAAATAATTTTCTGTGAGAAATCTTATAATGTTATAAGCAATTGTATACACATTTATTTACAATGCATACTACATTATTAATAATACAGCTGAAGTCAAAGGTTTACACCTTGTTTACAACATGTTATTTTTTTTTTTTAAATAGTACTGACCTGATTAAAATATTTCACATAAAAGATATTTACATATAGTACGCAAGAGAAAATAATAGCTGAATTTATAAAAATGACCCTGTTCAAAAGTTTACATACGCTTGATTCTTAATACAATGTTGTTACCTGAATGATCCACAGCTGTGTTTTTTTTTTTTTTTTTTTTAGCGATAGTTGTTCACGAGTCCCTTGTTTGTCCTGAACAGTTAAACTGTCCACTGCTCTTTAGAAATATCTTTCAGGTCCCTCATTTTTTGGACTGTAGAGATTATGGTTTATAAATTTTTAAACATGGATATTTTTCTTACACAAACGCATTGATTCACTTCAGGAGGCCTTCATTAACCCCCTAGAGCCATGTGGAGTACTTTTTATGATGGATGGATGCACTTTATTTCTTTATTTCACTTTATAAAATCTCAACCACCATTCACTGCCATTATAAAGCTTGGAAGAACCAGCATATTTTTAATATAACTCTGATTGCATTCGTCCAAAAAAGGAAAGTCAATTACACTTAGGATGGCTTGAAGTTGAGTAAATCATGGGGTCATTTTTCATTTTTGGGTGAACTATCCTTTTAACTATCCCCCCCTTGGTTTTTCAGCATTTTTGTGTATTTGAACCCTTTCCAAAAAAAGACTATGATTTTGAGATTCATCTTTTCACACTGAGGACACGTTTTCATTAACTGAGTATTCTAAGTAGGTTAAGGATATCCTGGATGTTATGATTTGATTTAATTGATTCAGATTGTCAAGCAGCCTACCGTAATGTCCCTGATTTCGGAGACAACAGGAGGAGATGTTTGTATATTGGTGGCGGCCGTAGTCACTTTAGTGACAAAAGAGTTAATTGGAGGTGCTGACAACCTTCCATCTCTTCTCTCTTCTTCCTTCTTCAGGTTGATTGGATGAGTGCTTGAATGAAAGTGGCCTGTGTCAGCAGAGGTTGTGACCTTTTCTTGACCGCTGAGGAAAGAAGGGATGATGGAATGGTCCCTGTTTCCACCGATCAGGCTTTTATGAGAGTCATCCATCTGTAGAAATCCAAGATAAAAGCAAATAAATGAAAGTGTTTACTTCTTTCAACTTCCACTTCAGCATCGGCAGTGATGAATTCTTTTTGATACCGAGACTAAACAGGCTGGTGGTTTAGACACAGGTTTTCCACCTTGAGATAAAATAAATGAGCATTATGAAGAAATGATCTATTTAGGACTGTGTATTAAAGACCACTGAAAAAAAACTGATTATGCCTCAAATGATTATGACCATAATTATTTTATTTTTTATTATTATTATTATTTTACCATTTTATTGTATTGTATTGTATTGTATTAATTTCCTGGTCCTCATATTTGCACTTGCTAAAACAAAAACACAATTCTGACATCTGAAACTACCTTCAGGTTCTTTTTTACCTTTTTTACCTTTTTTTTTTTTTTTTAATTTATGAAGCCACTTTTTGAAAATTCTTGCCTAAATAAGAAAAAAAGAAAAAAAGCTGTACAATACAGTTACTAGCACAGACAACGCATAATTGCTTTTGTGCGAGACATGGTGACCGAACACTGCGTGTGACCATGCACGGTTGAGAGACTTGTCATGGAAAAGAGCGCACACACACAACAAAGTCACAGCTTGGGTTTCACGGAGCACGGAGCTCTGCCTTAGTGCAGAGCAGTAGTAGTGGCTTTATCCATTATTCATAAGCCAGCCGCTAGATGATCAGGTGATGAGGAGTAACACTAAACTTCACACACGGAACACTGCACAAACTACCACTCTTTCTCATTCCCTACTCCTTCATCAGGTGTGTTTATCAACCATTTAGGTACTATTTAGAAACTAATGATTAGGGTAAGAGTCTGGGCTGAAAAAAGTACTGTGAGTGCCACTAGTAGTAAATGATGGGTAATACTGTCATTATATATACAGTGATTACTGATGATCTAAAATTAAGCCATGTCATGAATATTAACAATTTCAATGTACTTTTTAACTGACTATTACTGGTCTCGTGAGAACCAAGCTTTGTTTACAGGAAAGGAAAACCAGTTTTCTCTTGGCTTATATTGACATTTTTCTTGACAAATTCTTGTTTTGCATTTTTAATTCATGACAGGTGTTTTGTTTTGCTCCCTCCACTGTGCTTCCACATTCATCACTTCTCACCAGAGGTTATGCTATGCCAACGTCCTACGTCACTCGCTAGAAAGCCACTCTCTCGTGAACATGCGTACAACAGTTAGCAGATGCTGGGTTATTTTTTTTTAACCCAATTGCTGTGTTCAACTTGGTGGGTCGTTTTATTGGGTTATTTTTAATATTTTTCACCCAAGTGCTGTGTAGTTTTTCTGTAACTCAGCTGCTGGGTCACTTAACACTGGGTTATTTTAAATCTACCCAACCACTGGGTTGAGCCTGTCTCTGACGAAACAACCCAGCTGCTGAGTTACAGTCAGAGAGCAGCTTTTTGAGTCCTCTACAGGAGAGAGCGGTTCTCAGCGCTGCTGATTGGTGCACTTCTTCAGCGAAATAAAGGTTTGTATACATTTTATTTAATTTACAAAGTCTTTACTGTGTTGTAAATTGTATTATTTTATGCAACGCAAGGAGAGATGTCAGTCAGCTGCGTCAGCAGTGGTTGTTTTACAGTATGGAAACACCTTTTCCCTTACATAAAATAAGATAAGATTTTGGCAACACACCGGCACGAGAATTAGTGCCATTTCGGTAAAAACATTATTACAGAGAACGGTTGAATACACTAAAATTAAAATGCTACTTTTAAACGTTAGATTTTTGTCTTAAATGCTTGTTAAACGAGTTTAAAATGTATGTAAACTATGCTGTATTTACCCAAATAAATTCAGTTTGTCTTGTATTTTATCCATGTGTTCTTGCTTAATAATAAATGTTCATCTTTTGATTATTGCTGTTGCCTCTAGAAATTCGGTGTGTGTTTTTTTTTTATAAGTTCCAGGCCATTTTAAGCCAGCAATATAATTTTTAAACAATAGTTAACTTAAATAAAATAACCCAGCATGTTCAGTGAAAACATTTAACCCAACCAGCTGGGTCAAAATAACCCAGCATGTGTCCTGCTCAGCTTGGGTTGCCAAATAACCCAAGCTGGGTTGTTTTTAACCCAGAATTTTTTAGAGTGTAGAGATTATGGTTTATAAAGTTTTAAATATGGATTTTTTTCTTACATAAACGCATCGATTTACTTCAGGAGGATTTCATTAACCCCCTGGAGCCATGAGGAGTACTTTTTATGATAGATGGATGCACTTCATTTCTTTATTTCACTTTATAAAATCTCAACCACCATTCACTGCCATTATAAAGTTTGGAAGAGCCAGGATAGTTTTAATATATCTCTGATTGCATTCGTCTGGGAAAAAAAAAAAAAAAAAAAAAAATCAAGTCAATTACACATAGGATGGCTTGAAGGTGAGTAAATCATGGTGTTATTTTTCCATTTTTGGGTGAACTATCCCTTTAAGATTTAAGATGAAGATGTTAGATGTCTTAAATCTACACTTTAATATAAAAAAAAAAAAAACAACAACATTCAAACTGATAGATCGGATTGTTTTCCTTGATTTAGCATTAAACAGTTTCAATAAATTGAAACCGTTGAGTCCAAATAAGTAAAATAGCTACAATGGCTATTTGGATGTTATGTCTTCTAACTGAAACCATTTAAGCCAATTCACACAGCTCTACGCATAACTGACAATTTAAAAGCATCACTGCATGCATTCACTTTAGCTTTCCGGTCTAAACGGCATGCTGTACCAACACTAACCAATCAGACCTCAAGGTACCAGGCAAAATATTTCCATAAATAATAAAAAATAAATAAATAAAAAAATGCACTTTTAAATCATGTAATTGCTTTCATAATCGATCATTGCTACTCGTGCCCATCCTGATATATGAGTTCAAAGGTCAAACCTATTAGGCAAGAAGCAAGCAGCTTTATTTGTACGAGATCATGGTCTTAGTTGTGTGGAATATTAGGGTACAAAGAAAATGAAAATGACACTACATGAAGACAGGAACAAATATGAACACAGAGAAAAGTATTGTAGTTGCTGCATTACGAATCAGACACCAAGATACTAAACACCATGCGAAGTGGACACAAACAGCAAAAATTCATTAATCACAATCAAAAGCCTCTACTATAAGAATTCAGACTCACATGAAGACATTTTCATCTGATATTTTTTCTGAATAAAAGAACATCTATAATATATAATGCTAATAATAGGCACTTACTGAATATACTCTGGGCAGTGATGACACTTTGGAGGGTTTGGATCCAAATGGACGTGGTGTGACGCCTGTGGAGAGGCGTGAGGAACCTTCTGACCTTCTGAAACCTCTGGGTAGAGTGGCAGATACGCGTGCTCCCCCTGCATAAAAGCTCTCTAGGAGGCTTGCACGGCGGCTGAAGTCTGCACCTTGCTGCTCGTAGGGTTCTGGATCCATGGTAGCCAGGCTGGTCAGTGAACTCTGTTGAGGGACAGCAGCTGCTGGAGCGCTGAAAAATGCCCCAGCTGAGTCAGTCGTCTCTGCGTCAGTGCCTCTGGTCAGAGCAGAAGATGTCCCGTTCGTGAGGGGTGAAGCCAAGGTGGTGGACCACCCAGTACTGCTGACACTAGAGCCAGCATCGCTCATGGGTCCGGGCATGTTGGAGCTGGAAGAGAGTGAACCGGCAACTGGAGTGAATGTCTGATCTGATCCCAGGGCAGGACTCTACTGAAAAGCACATGGCTGTTAGTGGTCACCTGTGCATTGAAGGGTGGGAAGCAGGGAGCAGGGGGTGGAGAGGGCTTGGAGGACAGGTGTAACTATCAAATGTCTCTATTGTCCACAAGTCAACAGCAAGTGGTAACACTTTAGAATAATGTTCCAATTGTTAACATCAGTTAATGCATTAGGTATTAACTAAATTTTAGTGTTTATTAATCTTAGGTGGATGCTGATTTATAAATACAGCCTACTTTTCTTCATTGTTAAAGGTGCATTCAATAGTTTGGCACACATTAAGAAATAAATAGTGTTTTTGTGAGTCATATAAATGCTTTACACTCAGTGAGATGAAGACTGCACTCATAATGGTTTTTCTGTAAAATGTGTTTTAATTATATAGATTTTAAACATTTTTTACAATAATACTTCTTTAGAATTAAAAAGCGTTTTAATTACACTGCTCTTCAAAAGTTTAGGATCAGTATTTTTTTTTTTTTATGTTTTTTAAACAAGTCTCTTATGCTCATCAAAGTTCCATTTATCTAACCAAAATACAGGGGGGGGGGGTCATATTATGAAATATTATTGCAATTTAAAATAACAGTTTTTCCATTTTAAAATACTTTAAAATATAATTTATAACTGTGATGCAAAGCTGAATTTTCCTTAGCTACTACTTCAGTCTTCAGTATCACATAATACTTCAGAAATCATTCTAATATGTTAATTTAATACCAATGTTGGAAACAGTTGTGCTGCATAATATTTCTTTGGAACCTTTGGAACTGTTTTCAGGATTCTTTGTTGAATAAAAAGTTCAAAAGAACAACATTTATTCAAAAAGAAATCTTTTCTAACAATATATGTCTATCACTTTTTAAACAATTTAACACATCCTTACTGAATAAAAGTATTAATTTCTTTTAAAAAACCTCTTATTTTAAATTGCAATAATACTTTACAATATAAAATATAAAGAAATGCAGCCTTGATGAACCAAAAAGTCTTTAAAAAAAAAAAAAAAAAAAAAAAAAAAAAAACACACATTAAAAATCTTTCCCAAACTTTTAAACAGCAGTGTACAGACAGATAAAACTGAGACAAGGGTAGAATCTGTACCTGTATGGAAAAGGTATGATGCCAGAAGACGGAAACACCAATAAAGACAAAAGGTAAAAAGTGCTCAACTTGCCTTTTTTTTTTTTTTTTTTTTTTAAATGGATATTGGCCTAATTTCCATAAAACAATCATGCCGATCCATGTTAATAGATAGCACTGCAGCATCTAATACCATTATATTATTGGTACTTAAAGTACACAGAGCAATTCTAACCCTAGCTAAAGGATTACTTAATTCTTTCCCCACCATTGACAATTTTCCGGATTTCTGCGTTTTCACTATTATATATATATATATATATATATATATATATATATATATATATATATATATATATATATATATATATATTCAATTTCAATTCAAAATTGCTTTATTGGCATGACTGTAAAAGTACAATATTGCCAAAGCTGAATATATGTGGAGGAACATAATAATAACAATAATAGCAATGAGAAGATGTAAATAATAGGAGGAAAAAAAAAAAAAAAAAAAAAAAAAAAAAAAAATAATAATAATAATAATAATAATAAAAAAATCATTATAACGATTTAAACTTGAACAGTGTAACAAAATAAAACATGTGAACATTTCATACCACAGTATTTAACATGTAAACACGCACATACGCATATACTATATATATATATTAGTATAATAGTATATTATAGGAGGCACTATCTTTCTATACCATCTTCCACACATCTTCTGAAAGAGAACTAAATCTCTGGATCAAAATGCTGCAGCATAAACAAGCAATTGCATACGCAAGCAGATGCATATATGAATAGTTCAGCCATTAAACTCTACTAAGTGGTTAATTCATCCCATTCATTCCACCCACAATCCAGCTTTGCAGATCTAGATCTATAAACTGTCACTGGGATTTCTTTATGCACAAACATTACTCTTATGTAAATTCGGCTCATTATAAATTGCACTTGGTATTGCACTTCGCAATTTGCATTGCACCATTATTAATAGAGAGAAAGGATATTTTGAACAGGAATGATTGTTTCAGTTAAAGGAAACCACATTATTTCATTTTATATGTATATCTGCATCAAATTTACCCAGGTGGAAATTGCCATCACTGCTAATTTTATGGGCATGTTTGGCTGATCTACATAATTCCTTTAGCAAATCAGTACGTATTGTAGCACACAAAAAAAACAAAAAAAAACAAAGCTTTTAGAGTGTGCAAATCATGCTTAGTGAACCTGCCCCATAAAAAATGTGTCAAAAAAAAAAAATGTCATCATTGATCAGCATCATGTTTTTCAAAACCAACTTGCTTTCTTGCATGAACTCAAAAGGAGTTTTTTTTTAGAAAAATTAATAAGCCACTGTTCTCCATATAGTGAAACTAAATGGTCACCATGGCTGTCAATAAGCAATTTGAGTAAATAACTTTTAATCTGTTCTATACACAAAGCTACTGTATTTTTTCAGAAGACACTGAATAAAGCGAAAGTAGTTGTAAGTAATACAAGGTTCTGTCATGAAACTCCAGATGGCGCAAACCGATCTAACTCTGTCTGATATAATTACATCATTTACAAGGCACAGGTGATTGGTTTCTTTTTGCATCAGCAGCCAGTGAGCTTCCTGCTCAACACTGAAATATTTGGCTAGTGCTGGCTGTAGCAGATGCAGTACGCTTCAGAAACACTTCACCTTCCACAGCTCCACCTGTATGCTACGGTGTAATTTCATGTACGTTATACATAGGGGTTATTTCATATGTTATGCTGACAACAGCATGTCTATGGATGTATTGGCAGTAGCAAGTCCCAGTACTTGCTCTGCCACAGCAGCAGCAGCGTAGCAGATCTATGCTGCCAAGATCAAAAAACATTAACACTGCCAAGTATATTACCATGCTAAACTCTTCGAGAGTTGTCATGACAGAACTTTTTTTCTTCTTCTTCTGCTTCTTTTTGGAGCTTGACAGCCCATGGTCCCCCATTCAGTTTTAGTGTAGCTCTGACATTCTGCAATTCTCTACTTTATTAGTCAACTGGGTTTGAAATAATTGAAATAAATAAATAAATAGTTTAAATAAATAATAATTTTAATTTGCGGTTGGACTCTTCCTTTAAATAATGTACTAAAAAAGACAGAACATGCATTACTGTGCGAGTGAAATATAGTACACCACCTCTCCTCTGGAACCCCAGTGAGCTTGCCGCTGGCCCCTCCTCCACTGGTAATAAGTTCAATCTGCTCCCTCTCCTCACGCTTCCTGTGGAGGTCAGAGTTTGTGCTTCGCCGCCGGCTCTTCCACCTGCTCAGATCCTGCAATGACAGAGGTGAAAATTGAGTGATAAATGAAGAAATACCAGGAAAGAAGAAAAAAAAAAATCTGTCCGACAATAATATCAGCGTGATGTGTGAATGATCTTGGGAAAAAAAAAAAAAAAAAAAGGCCAGTCCAAATCAAAACATTTCTGTTATTATTCGGCTCACTGAGGACCCCAGCAGTGCCAACTCAGAAATGTCAACATCTAGGAGAAATGTAAAGATGCTTTAATGTATGTAATGAAATGTAAAGATGTCCTGAGCAATTACATTTTCCTCTGTGAAAACCCTTGCCTCCAAAAACAGCCAAAATAAACAGTTCACTCAAAGAAAAAAAAAAAAAAAAAAAAAAAAAACACAACAACAATTACTGACCATCATGTCGTTTCAAACCTGTTTCACTGACTGTGGAACATAGATACTAACAATACTGAATCGTCCAAACAATTCCAGTCAATGGTAACCAAAATTACTTGGTTACCAACATTTTTTAAAATGAAACACATACAGTTCCTCCAGCATGATGTAAGGGACATTCTACCAGAAACATACATTGTCTGTCCTTAACTTGTTACAGGGAACAAAAACTATTTAATCCAAAAAAACTGACTAATGGTTGATTTCTGTGAGTTGTTCTGTAAAGGAATATGTCATTCATTAGGTTCTCAGATATATATATATATATATATTTTTTTTTTATATATTTTTTTTTTTTTTTTTTTTTTTTTTTTTTTAAAAAAACACTTTTGAAAATTACAAATCCTGTTCCCAGCCAAATTGGACCTAGAGCTTTCATAGTTTTGTTATGCTGAAAACTGTTATTTACAAAAAATAAATAAATAAATAAATAAAAAACTCTGTCCATAACATAAATAATTTTTTTTTTTTTGAGGAAAACATTTCAGCGTTTTTCTCCAAATAATGGACAGGTAAGGTGCCCCAAGTTTGAACTTCAAAAATGCAGTTTAAATGCGTCTTCAAACGATCCCAAATGCGGATGTAAACGATCCCAGCCGAGGAAGAAGGGTCTTATCTAGCGAAATGATCAGTTATTTTCATTAAAAAAGTACAATTTAAATACTTTTTAATCTCAAATGCTCATCTTGTCTTGCTCTGCCTGAACTCTGTGTATTCTGACTCCAGACTGTTAGGGCATGTCAAAAAACTCCAATCGTATTTTCTCCCTCAACTTAAAAAAATCATTCCACAATCATCCTACATCACTGCAGAAGTACCGACTCAGTCTTTGCAAAGTAAACATGCAAAGATCAAAAACCCTTAACAAAAAAGATAAAACAGCGATGTAGGACGATTCTAAAGTCCAGGTAGAGCAAGACAAGACAAGCGTTTGACATTAAAAAGTATATAAATTGTATTATTTTTATGAAAATAACCAATCGTTTCGCTAGATAAGACCCTTCTTCCTCAGCTGGGATCGTTTACAACCGCATTTGGGATCGTTTGAAGCTGCATTTAAACTGCATGTTGGAAGTTCAAACTTGGGGCACCATAGAAGTCCATTATATGGAGAAAAATGCTGAAATGTTTTCCTCAAAAAACAATTTCTTTACAACTGAAGAAAGAAAGACATGAACATCTTGGATGACAAGGGGGTGAGTACATTATCTGTAAATCTTTGTTCTGGAAGTGGACTTCTTTAATTTTGTACCTCTTTTACCTAGGCCTACGTAGCAATGCTTTTACACTTTGTATATTAAAGATATTTCAATACATATATAGATATAGCTATCATTTATATTAACTTTTAGTAATGATGATTGTAATTATTCCATTTCAGACAGGTTGCAGTTAGATGACTCCACTTAGTGCAGCTCAGAGACAAAGGCAATGTCGGGCACAACTAAACACAGACCCTGAGAGAAAGGAGAAACATCTTTAGAAAGAAAGGCAGAGATGGAAGCAGAAATAAGGAAAGAAGGAAAAGCATCCACAAAGACTAGGTCCACAAAATCCACAAAAATTAGGCTTAAGAGAAAGGCCGCAGTTCCAGGGCCGGGGTCAGGGCCTTCAAGATTAGAAAAGGCTACCATCAGAGTACCACTTCATATTACAACAGGGTGATTTCATGGTAATATCTACATTATTACCTAGGAAATGGCATGCAATTTCTGTTATTACCATGTAATTCACTAAATAATAATGCAGATATTACCATAGTATTACCCTGCTCTAACTGAGTCATAATATGATGTGGTACCACAGTTACTTTACATTGTGTTAGTCAGTTAAATGTCTGTTGATTACATTTAAATGAAATATGTTTTTCTAATGAAATATAATGAAATTAGTTTATTGAATTAAAAAGATGTTTGGACTATATCAGCTGTCAGTTATATTCTAATGAATTAGGTCCTTTCTATATGTCTTTGGCTAAAAAAAACATCTGTAAAAATCTTTTTCTGTGACAGGGCCTGACACTTAAGGAGTGAAATGCGTATAAAAATGTATTTTATTCAAAAATAAAAACATGCTGAAATGGCACGATGTGGGTTTCTAATAGTTTAACACGTCCTAACATGACTCAGCATTCAGATTTAAGAATAAGATCTTTTTCCCCCAAGATTTAAATGGAAACGTACGTTTCTGGTAGAATGTCCCATGAAGAGTCTTGTGCAAATAAGCACCACTCACTTCGTGCCACTTGGCTTCACTTTCCTTTATTCTGTCCCGTATGCTCTGTAACTGCTCTTGCTGAACCCTCCTTATGGCTGAGGGTTCAAGGGTCACCTCTCCAACAGACCTCTGGTGAAAATGGTGTGACCCCAACGGGTCAAAGTCGGAGTAGTTGTCAGATTCCTGTGGAATGGGCTCCAGTGTGATGTCACCCATAGATCTGCTTCTGTTGAGTGGAGATGAACATGGTCATTTAAATGATAATCATCATTCTAAAGCCCAGAAGTTTGATATGCCTGCTTTTACATAAGTATAATTGTGTAATACTGACATCTAGAGGTTAATACCTGAACTGTTCCCCGCGCTCCGTTAAAGCAGTGTCATAAAGACATTAGCATTATAAAGTAAATAAAAAGATAAACAAGCAGAAAACTCCACACAGTGATGGAAAAATAATAGTAAAATATTACAATATAACATAAGCATATGCTTTAAAGCCGAGACAGAGATACAACATGCAAGGCACTGCTATATGGCATGTAGCACTTTGTAGAATGTTGTGTAATGATTGATTTTATAATTTACTTGAGGGACAAGTCTGAAAAAATGCACACATTAAAATAGAAAAAAAGCAGGCTGTGTAATGAAGCCACGAATGCAAAAGGAATCAGGCATTTGCTATTGCAAGATGACACTGAAGCAACATCAAAAATTTCTGAACTCACCCTGGGTACCGAGAGTGTCTCATGGGAAATCTGGGAAACCATGAAAATATTTGATTGTAAAATTGTCTTTATAGTGAATAGATATAATTTTTTGTTTCTCCCCATGGAGGATTGCTTAGAAAGAATAGTGCACCCCATGGAAGAAAAAAAAAAAAAAAGAAAGAAATAAAAAGAAAAAAGGTACCCACCCTCATGATTTAAAATAAAAAATAAATAAATAAATAAATAAATAAATAAATAAATAAATAAATAAATAAAAATAAATAAATAAATAAAAATAAATAAATAAAAAAAAACCTGATTTACTATTTATCATGGAACACACACACACACACACACAAAAGATAGAATGAAACATTTTGTGGAAAGCAAATAAAAGTCTAAGAGAAAAGCTACTAAAAATAAATAAAATAAAAAAGAAATAAATGAATCAATAAATAAATTATTCACACAAATTATGTGCCACTGAGCTGTTTTTTTTATTTTATTTTTTTTATTGGCCCAATAAAGTTCATTTGACATTTCAGTGTAAGTTGTTTGACTTCAGACTGTGACATATCAGACTGACACAAACATTCTAGCGTATAAACAACCTCAACATCAAGAATTTATTACATTATCATGACAACTGTGAATCAAATCATCTGTAACACTAAATCAGCTCAAGTAACTCCCACAAGATCTTTCATTTTTTGAGATTTTTTGGTTGAAGCTCACTGTAAAACACTGTAAAAATCATAAATGTTCTAGGTTTCATTTCGCTTAGATGTTATTTACCGTATTCAACGCAGAACAATGTGCAGTAAACAGTAAAGCTGTTTGCACTACAAACCAGTGTGTTCATAATTAAGGTAATACATTAAAATAATCTGGTAAGAGACACCAATTTGCAATATCAAGCAGCAAAACAAGCCGTTTTGTACAGCTAAAAATAGCTGGACACGGATGAGACGGGAAGCCAGACCCATAAAATATACAAGTGGCCGTGCCCGCTCTTTCAGCAAAATTAAGATGGATAGAGATTCTTAGTCTTTAGAGATTCTTAGGCTGTTTGCACAGTTATTCTACGTAAATGCACTATATTGACTTTTTTTCAGTCTTGCACCATTAAAGCTGCCAGTTCAAGTTTAGCTTTCCAAAACACAAAACAGCCCTTAAATGTTTGAATTCAGTGGATATGTTCAGGCTTTTTTCAAGTCATCTCACACCTAGAAATAAATGATATTGGGGAAGTGAAAAACATAGATTAGATGAATGTTACCAAATTAAGAATTTGTTCCAATCTCAAAAAGGCCACAGCTGCTACATTAGGCTTAAATTAAGCTCCAGTAAAAAGGAAGCAAAGATTTGGTGCAAACATACATAGTATCTTCTGTATAAATAGCTTTTACCAGCTAAAACGTTGCAGTGTTTTAACAAATTAAGAAAAGCTTAAATTACGCAGATTTTATACATTTTCATACAAACATTCTGCTCATCTGCATTTAATTAGCATACAATATCCTTCTCCAAATATATAGCTATGGCTTGAGTTAATTTTCCAAAGCACTACTACACAAGAAAATAAAAAAAAATAAAAAAGTAAGAATGTCTCAAAAAGTGTGGGGGGATTTGGAATCAGATGAAAAGTTTGGAGCAGGTGCAGCTAGCCAAGGAGTGATGTCAAAATCAGAGTCGTCCTCAGAGGAACCAGACATCTTTCGGCTACAGGAAAAAGAGACAGAGAGAGACAGTGACAGAAAAGGAAGGAAGCAATAGCAGAGGAAAAGGGAAAAGACAATATTTTAAATAAATGAAAAAGAAAGACCAAGTACAGGGAGTCACATAAGAACACAGCACTACTATTAATTTATATACTTAAATCCCCTTAAAGGGATAGTTCATCCAAAAATGAAAATTTACTCATCCTCAAGCCATCTTAGGTGTATATGACTTTTTGGACAAATTCAAATCAGAGTTATAAAATCTAAAAAAGTCCTGGCTCTTCCAAGCTTTATAATAGCAATGAATGACTGTTGAGATTTTCAAGTCCATTAAAGCGCATCCATCCATCATAAAAAGTGCTCCACACGACTCAGGGGGGAGCGGGGGGTTAAAAACGGCCTACAAAAGTGAACTGATGTGTTTTTGTAAGAAAAATCATCATATTTGAACTTCATAAACCGTACTAGCTTCCACTGTCAAAGAGAGCAACGTTCCAGCGGATGACTTGGGACGTAGTTGAATGCAGTGACGAATGTGGAAGTGGAGCACTTTTTATGATGAATGGATGCACTTTTATTAAACTTCAAAATCTTAAACCCCATTCACTGCCATTATAAAGCTTGTAAGAGCCAGGACATGTTTTAACACAACTCTGTTAGTATATACCAATTATATGTTTGTAAACATTCAGGATGTGCGTACATCATGGTTGCAGAAAACCCCGGAGAGATAGCCTTTTTGGCTAGAGAATTACACTGATGCAGTACAAAATTGTTAAATTTACAAAAATTATAGATTATATTGATTAGACGTCATTTTCACATTGTTCTCCACATATTACAAGAGCTTGTCACCCAGCGATAAGCACTGTTATTCAACGAAATTGACGTTAAGATAGTGGAATAGTCTCACAGATCCAAAATAGGGATGACAGCTTTTGTGGACGCAGCCCACATCTGGTGACACAAAATGACAGTTTTCAAGTGGCAGTCTATAGAGCCATGGTATAAAAGAATAATAATAAAAAAAAAAAAAGGCTGAATTTATTTTTATATTTCAAAATTCTGACTTTATTCCGAGATTATCTCTCACAATTCTAATAAGGAAAAACAACTTGTCATTCTCTTTTCCCCTCGGCTCAGAATAGGAGTTTATATCCCACACATCTGGCCTTTTTTTCCCCTAAGAATTGACAAACTCACTATTTTTGAGTTAAATCAAATTATAGTCCGAATTAGGAGATATAAACTTGCATTTGCGAGAAAAAAAGTCAGAATTGTGCGATAAAATAAATAAATGTTATGGAAAAATGTTAATAGTAATAGGTTTAAATTATATTTCATGCTGTAACTGTAGGGCTAGTACAATACGTCCCCTATGAACAGCATGTGTGAATACTATGTATACCCATTGTTTAAATCAAATTTATACTTTAAAAGTAGAGTAATCATAGCAGTTTTCATCCATAGTATGCGTTTAAACGCATGCGTTCAGCTTCAAATGGCATCAGTATTCCATAAAAAATTATTTGCATTCCGATTTTGACATTAAAAGGCACAAAAAATGTTTTTGTCTCTTATTCCATGGATTATACCCATTTACCGCCACTTGTTACCAGCGTTTTTCTGCAACCACAATGCGCGCACAACTGCAAGTGACGTAACTGTGACGTCTTCTCCAAATTGGTCTATTTGTCTGAAAGAAGAAAGTCATATACACCTAGGATGGCTTGAGGGTGAGTAAATACTGGGCTAATTTTAATTTTTAGGTGAACTATCCCTTTAAGAAAGCCACTGGTTTAAAAAAAGGAGCAACACTTGAATTTAGTGAATTTTGGGAACAACAAATCAATAGTATTAACAATATTGTGTTTTTACAGGGGTTGCCGTTTTGATTCAGTGGCTCTATGCGAGTTAAGAATATGGAAATTTTGAAAAACAAGCATAGAAGTTCTGTAACAGCACTTTTGATATTTTATAGATTTAATTTCACTTTTAGGATAGTTTTATTCTGAACTGGTGGGGGGGATGGGAAAGTGTTCTCTACCAAATTTCCAATTGGCTCTAAAAGATCTTCTTTCTCCTTATGACACAAACCTGAAGCCCTGCATCTTCTTATACCATGGCCTGCGCTGGGACCCTAGCCTGATCTTTTTCACATGTAGATCTTCCTCAGGTGTCCAATATTTGGGCAGGAACTTGTCGGAGTCTGTATTGACAGAGGTTTGATGCTCAGAGACGAGCACCCGACGAGCGTAAAGGTCATCCAGCACAGGATCGGCATATCCTCTGTCCTCATCAGAGTCACTCGTGCCATTGTTTAGGGCTCGCTGAAGAAACTCTTCCTCCAAAGTGGCTGAATCAAAGTCTGCCCGTCCATTTTCAGAGGGAATGGATGACACACTGCTTCCCAAGAGAGATCCATCTTTATAAGATGAGTGCAAAAATGTCTCCAAGAAGCACATGCATGGACAAACCGTTATCCGCTTTTGTTTTTAGTGCTAGTTAGTGGAACGCACAGCAACATCAAACCACAAGTAGTTTTAGCAATGAAATGAATGAATATCAAATTAGTGATGACCCACACAGTGCCAACATGAATCTTGAAACTGAAGGACCACGCCAAGCAATACATCTCCAAAATGTGTTCTACTAGAGTAGAACACCAGTTTGGGAAAAACTAAGCATGTCTTCTAAATTAATAAGCTTATTTAGTTATGAGGAGTGAACAAAAAGTAGTTAGGACCAGTTGGATGTACAGAAGCACAAATATTAGGGCACCACACCAGACAGAGTCTATATTTGAAACTCTCTCTAAACTCTGACCTCTGGTTTGATCTCTGGGGCGGCACTGCGGCCAGCCGTGAGGCATCTGACAAGGTGAGCCATGACTTCCTAGCACTTGGGGTCACCACAGGGGCCACCCTTGGGCCCAGAGGCTTTGACGGGATCGCAAAGTTCACAGGGGCCACAGAGGTTACAGAGCGAAATCTGCGACTCGCTAGGTCGTCCTGCACAAGGTCTGGTTCAGGGCGATCCACATCAGAGTCACTGTCACTCTGGTAACTGCTTGCCCATTGGAGGAAGGCAGAAGCAGGAGGGAGGTCATGGCATAAGCCCCTCCCACTTTCACTACAGCCAAAAGATGGTGGACAGACTAAGAAAACCACCTCCGATTACACAAACAATATATTTACTACAGCCAACCCAGTTATCAGTCAACAATAGACCAAAGAAAATACCATTTTTATGGACAATATTAATAATCCATATTTCTTTTAAATTATAACAACAAAACCTGCATGATCTTAAAAGTCAAACAATATATATATACATGTTTCATGCAATGAAATTCAAGATCTTTTAATAAAAAAAAAAAAATAGCATTAATAGCAATTCCTTGAATGCCACAAAGTGATCAGCTGAACTAAACGCATGGTAAATAGGGCTGGATAAAATAAAATAAAATAAAATAAAATAAAATAAATTCACCATGTGTTTAGATTTTAAACAAATTTAGAATAAAATAGAAATAAATTAGTATTTAAATGATATTCAATGTTTTCGTACAAATACAAATATGTAAATTAAATATTTAATACAAAAAAAATTTAAATGAAGTTAAATCAATGTTATAGTTTTTTTATTGTAATTTATTTTATTGTATTTTACTTTTGTTGTTATTTATTGTATTTTACTTTTGTTATGTTTTACTATTGTACTGTTTTAACTTTTTATATAGAAACATCGCACACTGAAAAACATTTACCTACATAAAACGCCATGTGAAGACTTCTGTGAGCATGAAAACAAATGACAAAAACCATATTTAAGATTATTTTAAACTATATAACTCATTTAAGCTTCTTAACTGACTTTTTCAGAAATTTTAAAATAGAAAAAAGTGAATTTAAAACATTTTAAACTGAAAAACCCCATTGACACCCTGCTGTATATCTGTTATAAGCTCAGCAAAAGTTGTCATCCAACATTTTTATGCAGAGTCAGTTTCTGAAGCGAAGTCAGCTAGAAAATAGTATCATACCTAGTGAGGTTGCCTGCATAACTTCTGTCTCCCTGTTGATATTCCTGCCTTTTCTTCCTCAGGGCAGACGGGACGTGCACTCTTTCTCTGATGGGGGCATCACTTTTGCTGCCATCCGCCATCCTGAAGAAATGTTCCGCTTCTGCGTCACTACAGCAACCTGGAAGAACACAAGAGAGTAAAAGAAAGATTATAAACAAGCAAGATCAACAGTCAAGCATACCTCATATTTTTGCGCATTCTCCACGAAGAGTTCTAGAGCAGTTGCGCGATAAGTGTCCATTGCTTATTTTGTTTTGTTTTTTTCCTGACTGTTTACTGGAATAATTTCTTAGAAAGTTATTTGAGAAATCAGGATATACTTTCATGCTACATCATGCCACTGTCTTAATTTTATATGTATATAATTCATATCTTTTAAACGGCACATTATTTTGGGGATAGTTCATCCAAAATGAAAATTCTCTCATTAATTACTCACCCGCATGTCACTCCAAACCTGCAAGACCTTTGTCCATGTTCAGAAAACAAATTAAGATATTTTTGATGAAATCCGAGAGCTTTCTGACCCTGCATAGACAGCAACACAACTGACATGTTCCATGTGACATCAGTGAATGTTACAAAACTACGAGAATACTTTGTGCGCAAAGAAAACAAAAATAATGACTTATTCACCAATTTCTTCTCTTCCATGTCACTCTCGCATCTGCGACTGAAAACTACTGCGTGCAACTATGAAAAAAAAATGTGACCTGATCAGCTTATTTGTGCTTGCGCTGAGGGGAGCTTCAAAGATTTCTATGTGTTTTTGCAACATTGAGTAATGTATCACAGTCATATCTCACGAATCCTTTCATAAATAAAGTGTAGAGAGAGTGTAAATAAGAGATTCATTGTGCAGTGTAGAGAGCTTTGCTGATTATAATAGGATTTTGCGTGATTGCGATGAACTAAGATGAGTGACAGCTTTTTAATAATGTTTAGAGAGTTCGTAAATGAGATATTGATTTAATACAACAGTTAAATAAACTAAGTTAATATTAAGTGACTTACATTAGGTGCGTTTCCATTACCCTTCAAGATGCGCAAATTGAAATTGCAAATTGAAAATACACCTAAAGGAAACACGTCAATTTCACAAAAACTCCCATATATCGCAAAAACGTTTTTATGCTCACATGAGGTGGTTTTTCAGGCAATTCGAAGGAGGAATATTTCACAAAACTGCAATGGAAACGGCTTTTTTCACATTTACAAGTCACATGGCATTTGTAAACAGGCATAGGATCATTCTTCAAAGTACTATAAACCCCAAGAAACACTTCATACGTAGCCGCTCTCAAGTCTAAGGGGCTTTCCCTGATATTAATGCTTAGACTATGTACGCTGCAGGCATCTGCGGTGCATAACGGCTCCGACACGGTCACCGGAGCTGATGTTATGTTTATATCAGCAGCGTCGCACACATTTCTGAAGCGGCTCTCCGCGCTGCTTCTGTAAAGATACACGCATACGCCTCTTTCGATTAAATAAAGCCAAAATCCATCCAAATCCCACCAAAATCCGTTGCCATGACTTATCGCGAGAGGAACAAATTACGTTTTAGTCGCATAACATCGGTTAATGGAATAGTTGTCATTTCGGCATACTTTTTTAATCGACATTTATAAAATATCGCCAAAGTTTTGCACAATTCTGTATTGGAAACGCGCCTACAGTCTGACTATAACACCATTGCCTGATTTTGCTCTATTTCGTTATCAAAAATAGTTTGAAACAAAGTCACAACTGAGCCGCTGTGCATCTCCATTCAAACACAGCGGTGTTTTGTTTACGAACGGATGTGCAGTTTTAAACAAATCTAGCGAGTCAATGATTCAATTTCCCATTCGTAAAGACAGTCTCTTGCTCTACTGCTGAATGAATCAGCAGTTCGAACGAATCAAATGATTGATTCAGTAATTAAATCAGTGACTTGCCGCCATCTACTGGCAGTTTTAGTTTCATTTTTAAAGTATTATTTCAGTTATTTGACCATGCTGCTAATTTAAAAAAAAAAAAAAGAAAAGTAAGCATAGAACCCTGGTTGTACATAAAACAGTCTACGTAAACATGTCTGAAGATTTCGACAGAGAGGATAATTTGCTATTTTTTTCCAGCATTACTTATTTGAAGCAGAACATACAGACAATGAACTAAGAGAGACGGACGTTCTACAACAGAACAGCAGCTCCTGGAATAGCAGCACCACACACAAGTGTCGTGGTACTCTCGTGAACGTGCATCGAAGACTCAAACAAAAGAGAAGAAATTGTTGAATATAGTTGTTATTTTTGTTTTCTTCGTGTAGAAAAAGTATTCTCGTAGCTTCATAACATTATGGTTGAACCATTGATTTTATTTGGGCTATTTCAACAATGTCCTTACTACCTTTCTGGGCCTTGAACATGGTAGCTGCATTGCCATCTATGCAAGGTCAGAAAGCTCTTAGATTTCATCAAAAATATCTTAATTTGTGTTTCTGAAGATGAAAGGTCTTATGGGTTTGGAACGAAATGAGGTTGAGTAATTAATGACAATTTTTTTATTTTTAGGTAACTATCCCTTTAACATTTTAGTATCATGACAACCCTAGAGCACCCCACAGTCTTGCATCCTTCAACTGGCAGCAGCTCTACGCATTACCGTATGGGTGTGGAACGATCGGGAATGTCACACTTACGTGAATGGATCGGGCGAAGGGACAAGGTCTAGGTAGTGAACTTTCATTACCAAGTGTTTGAGAGATGCAATATTGAAGTCACGAAGTAAACAAGACATTGTGATTTTGGTGACAACACTTGGAAATATTTAAGCAACAGTGTGGACCATCATGTCTTGAAATCTCTACAAAGTCTTCTCTTATAAATGCAGTCATTATTTTTATTTTTGTAAATCTTAAGTAAAAATGTTAATATTGAGAAATATTATTACAATTTAAAATGTAAATTAGTTCTGTGACGTAATTAGTTCAGATCCTTCAGAAATCATTCCAATATGCTGATTTCCTGCTCAAGAAACATTTCTTGTTTTTTCAGCATTCTTTCATATAATTTTGCATAACAAATGTAACTGTCTTTGTCACGTTTAATAAATGTAATGCATCCAATGCTGAATAACATAATTACATTTTTAAAAATAAAATATTCTGACCCAAATAGTACTTTCAGATTCTGAAATGTGATTGGATTTAGTCAGATTGATGAAAATCAGTGCATGTTAACACACCCACTGTCCACTGCAAAACTCCCACTGTAATGACCAAATCAAAAAGAGCATACAAGTGCAATAAAAAGGACATTACACAATTAATAACAGCAACAGACACACACATCCACTCTTACCTTCACTGCCGGCTCTAAGTGTGCAGTCTGAAGCCACACTGAGTGTGCGAGACTCCACCGAGTCCAGGCTCTCGACTGAGTCCTCCCTACAGTAGCCCGACTGCTTCAGACTGAACAGATCCTCCCTGTCAGAAAACCAGCCCTCTGCATACCCACTGTCCCTCACACTCGGCTTGGACTGCACAGACTCCTCCAGAGCCTGGAAGAAGGTGAATAAAGAGCCAAAACTGAAAAGTGAGTTTTCGCAAACAGTCTTGAGCTCCAGTAGACTCTTACAATGTTTTTTTTGTTCTACTGACTGAAGAAATTAGCTACTGTACATACTGAGTAATATGTCAGTCAGTTCATTGATAATTACTAAGCGGAGACTGACAACACGGACTTACGCTTGACCAAATCATTTTATCAGTAGCCAAAATTAATGGTGAGTTCTGGACCTGCGGGATGTTCTTTGTAACACATGCAGAATTGTAACATCCCACTATTGGAGTAATGTAATGATTCTGACTAGCGAGGGGCTTGTTTGTCTTACAGATCTACTGGACTGCATAAACACTTGATAGAAATGGGGAAAAAAAAAAAAAAAAAAACTTGTGGGAAACGTTTTAAAACTAATAATAATAAACAACTATTATTAGTTGTTTTAATATTTACCATTATTGTTAATAATAATTATTATTATTATATATGTAAATGATCTTAAAGTAAATTCATTACATTAAAGGTATTTTTCAGCCATTAAAAAAAAACCCTGACATTTCTAGTTACAATTTTGCAGAACAACGCTGATAATTACATTGTTTATTTTATATAAAAATTTTATAAATGGAAAAAAAAAAAATAAGAATTACATACATACATATATATATATATATATATATATATATATATATATATATATATATATATATAAACATCACAGGTTTCATTTTATTAAATGGTATTTTTGGCTATAAACACATCTAACTAGCATTTATAATTGATTTTGTCCATCAGCTCTTAAACTTACATTGTACTTCCTAGAATAGAAAGAAAATAAAAGGGGAAGGGGAAAAAAAAAAAACAAATCACATCAAAAGTAAATACCTTAGATAATGCTGTGCCCAGCAAACCTTCAAAGGCTTTTAAATTCAGCTGTGGTCCAGTGTAAAACGGATCAGACTGGGCCTTCCTCCCCAACCAGTATATAGTTATCAAAACCTGTATGAAATAACAGAATGACAAAAGGGAGAGGAAAAAATGACGTCAAGCAAACTTGAACCTGTAATTTTCTTTTTCCCTTACCAACATGTATAGATTATAAATTAGTCTATACATTTAAATCACAATTTTTACAAGTTTTAACATGAGACGACACAGAAGCAAATCATCTGAGAATTCAGTGTTGTGTATGATTGCGTGCAGCATGAAGGGCTTCCGTGTCCCAGTTACATTCCTGCTCTCATCTACAAAAACTATGACAGTTTACACACACACACACACACACACACACACACACACACACACACACAAACAAACAAAGGGTACCAACAGGACAGGAATGTGGCACACGTACAAGACAATGCAGACAACAGGGCTTTGTGGTTCCCATTGGATCTCCAAGATGAATTATTCTAATTTGAATTATTCTGAATCAAATATTAGCAAAACAAATTCCTTTGACATGTTCAAAACTCTTAGAATTACTGTTATCATCTAGGTTTTTTTTCCCCAGTATTACTTACTCTAAAACAATCATGAGTGCACTGTACAATTTGAGATCAGGAGCATATAAGTGAGCTATTTGAAAACCATATGGAGGTGTAAAACTAAAACACTTTTTAAATTAAACAAAATGTTGGTCTTCAGTTGAATCATTAATCCATATAATTCATGCAAAGCAGTGCTTTAAGTGGCTTTAAATGCCCACTTTAAAATGACACCGCAATAACAGCTTCAGCAGAAGACTGACGAGATAAAATTACAAATCAACTTGTTTGGTATGCAAACCAAAGAGTCAAAGGCCAATTTGAGTCCACATTAAAGACAAGCCATGCATAGACTCACTTGATCCACCGTTTAGTTCATAAGTTACTGGTTTGTGATTAAGAACAAGCTTTTAATAGCAGGAAAACTTACGTTTTTCAGTCTCCTGCTTGTCTCTTCACGTCTAAGCAGAAGGAGAGAAGGAGGTTACATATGATGAACATTCACTGTCACACACACACAGATCAGTTCCAGCAACTAAATCCACCCTATACCCTCCAATAAAATTAAGTCATTTCTATAAATGGACCTCAATGACATGCCACATAAGCTTTACAGTAAGTTACTAATCACATACACTGATTTTTATTTACAATAAGCATTACATACTAAGTTTCCAGTGCTAATTTAACAAAGGCAATCAGCAAGTGCTCAAAAGAAACTTTAAACTATCTGACAGAGGAACATACTTGTTCTCGCAGCATGCTGACAAGACATGTGAGCCATCTGTTTGTCACCATGAACTAGCAAATATGGTTTTACAAAGGAATTTGGCTATTTAAACATCAGACATTCATTACACAAAGTGTCATGTTATCTTAAAAATAAGTCAGACAGGCTGTAAGAAAACAAAACTTGAGCTGCATTTCTGAGGTTATTAAGTGAAAGCGTGTGTTATTTCATTAAGCCCTAAACCAACATGACCGCGAGAAAGTATGCGGGTTAAAAATAGCAGTCAGATCCACTATAGCTTCACCATAGCATTTGGTTTGAAGGGACAGTCATATGGAGCTAAATTTAGAGGTCACTGTGCCCCTGCTCCACCCTCTAGTGCCCCTCGTCCCTCTACAAGGCCAATGGTAGGGACATTAAGCTCTCAGCAGGATGGACAACATGATTTATTGCTCAGGACCTGAAAAATGAGGCTGTGTGATGAAATCCACAGTACAAAGCAGGGACTGAAATTAGTTATTGGAAATACTTCATGGAAATTCCAGATGGTTTTGAAAATACCTTTTTTTGTATAGACAGGGATAATTGAGTTGTGTTCTCAAACAGGGGGGTCGAGGCCTAAAACAAACCTTTTAAAGGTCTAAAGGGGACCATTAGATGACTTAAAGGGATAGTTCACTGAAAAAATTAAAATTCGGTCATTAATTACTCACCCTTGTCATTCCAAACTTGTAAGACCTTCATTCATCTTCTGAACACAAATTCAGATATTTTTAATGAAATCAGAAAGCTTTCTGACCATGCAGACAGCAACACAACTGACACGTTCAAGGCCCAGAAAGGTAGTAAGGACATGGATAAAATAGTCCATGTGACATCAGTGGTTCAATCGTAATTTTACGAAGCTCCAAGAATATTTTTTGTGTGCAAAGAAAACAAAAATAGCGGCTTTATTTAATAATTTCTTTCCTTCCGAGACGCGCATTCTCGGATTTCATCAAAAATAGCTTAATTTGTCTTCCGAAGGAGGAGGAACGAAGGTCTTACAGATTTGAAAAGACATGAGGGTGAGTAATTAATAACAGAACTGACATTTTTGGGTTAACTATCCCTTAAATTGAATTTAAAATAATAAATTATTATTAAAACATTAAAATAATCTAACTGAAACCATATTTCTTCATTAGTGGGGCTTCAAATATTGAATAACAGGGGGCCTCTAGTCAAAATGGTTGAAAACCACTGTAGTAGCGAGACTAGAGACAAGATAAAAGGATCTGAAACAGAACATTACGCAAGCCTAACTAAAACTCTTAATGTCCACGTGAGCACAATATCTCAGCTTCTAACCACAATGCCATAGTTCAGACAACTAATGCACGTTTTAAACAGTCTGTCTTCTAAATATCTACACAGTGTTGCTCCAAAAGGAAACACTGTCTTTGTAATCTTTTCAACTTGCCCTGCTTCAAAAACTTGGATTTTAGGATGACATCAAAAGTAAACTGAGCCATGAACACCATTTCAAGTTGACTGAAATGAGTGGTTTCTGTTCAGAAAACATCTTCTCTGATCATAATAATGACAGACCATCAGCCAATGCGTCACGTCTGACATGCTCTGCTATTTAAATGCCATCAGATTTGATTCGAAATACATTTTCATAAGGCAACTTGACTAAAACATAGGTCTGGGTTGGTCAGGTATCATTGTTTGAGTATGATGTTGGACAGATAATGTGTGACAGGACCCATGCAGCCTTTCATTTGGTATGGAAATGTAATCAGACTGCAAACGCTATTCAAATGAACCCTCTTCCTGCAGACTTACTTCTTTATATTCACACAAACAGCTAAAGCAGTAATAAAGTTAAATAAATACATATAGATAGGTCCGCATCAGATGTTTAAGGCTTACTGAATTACACAAATATAATGCAAAAGAGACATTAGAAGGCCCAAGCAACAAATCCAACTTTGACAGCTCATAACAGATGTTACAACCAGCAATGTAACAAAGAAATAAAAACGGCAATAAGAATTTCTGCTTTCACTTCTGTCTGCTCACCTGACAGTCACACGTGTGGATACATCTTGCAAGTCTCCAGGATGGAAGAGCTGTGCTTCATTAAGCCCTAGCTTCTTGCAAGCCTTGAAAAACACATTCACGTTGTCCTGAAGAGAGACCAGCACTGACTAATGCAGCTAGTGTACATGAAAACTTAAGTCATCCGCAATTTCTAAGCATCCAGTAAAAGAATACAGTTGAGTTGAGAGTACTAGACAGAGAAGCTTGGATGACGAAGCTTCACCGAGAATAGATCAGCATAAGAGACAAACTAGTTAACCACAAAAAAGGGGTGGGAACTGAAGGAGAGAGACAGTTGTCAGGTACCGTCCCACACATTCTCAGCATTTACTATTGGAATCCTCTGGACTTGTGGGAAAATGTCTTGGAAACTGCAAATGTCTGTATACCGGAATCATTTAAATGATAAAATAATAGTTTAATTAGAGACTACAAGGTTGACTAACAAGTAATTCTAAGTCTAAATAAATCAGCATTTAAAAATATACTCACCAAGCCTGCAATGGGAGTGGAGAGCCTATTCACTCGTTTGATGATGCCCGGCTTCAATGTGTTGATCAGACTGAAAACAAATGAAATATATTTTGAAGGATTAGTTCACTTCCACAATAAAATTTCCTGATAACTTAATCGCCCCACAACGCAAAGAAACAAAGGTTTTTTCTCCAAATAGTGGACTTTGATGGTAGCCAACGGGTTGAAGGTCCAAGCTGCAGTTTCGATGCTGCTTCAAAAGGCTCTACACGATCCAAGCCAAGAAATAAGGGTCTTATCTAGTGAAACCAACAGTCATTTTCTAAAATAAAATTGAAATGTATATACGTTTTAACCACAAATGCACATCTTGCACTAGCTCGACCTCATACATTATGTAGCCATGTTGGAAAGGTCACATGTGACGTAGGCAGAAGTATTGACCCAGTGTTTACAAAGTGAACATACAAAAAACAAAACAAAACAAAAAATAAAAAACAAGTCAAATTTTTCATAATTTTGAAGTTGGAGGAGAAAATAAGATGGAGTATCCTACCTTTTTGAACCACAGTACACAGATGAAGAACTAACCATGCGTGACCTTTCCAACGTGATTACATAATGTGTGAAGTCGCACATGCGCATTGCAGAGCTAGTGCAAGATGAGTATTGGTTTTTTGTTGTTTTGGTTTTTTTTTTTTTTTTTTAGAAAACAGCAAATTGTTTCGCTAGATAAGAACCTTATTCCTTGGCTGGGATTGTGTAGAGCCCTTTCAGGCTGCACTGAAACTGACCCTTCAACTTGTTGGCCACCAGGTCCACTATATGGAGAAATAACTTCATAAAAGAGATGAACATCGTGGATGACATGGGGGTGAGTAAATTATCAGGAAATTTTTATTCTGGAAGCAAACTAATCATTTAAGTAAACAATAAAATAAATAAATAAATAAATAAATAAATAAATAAATAAATAATCTGCAAATCAATACATTATGCTTAAAGAAATAAAAGAATTAAAAAAAAAATAATAACTTACTCACACAGGAGGACCCCGTCCTCCAAGGCCACTCGAAAGCTTTTACTTCCAAAACGCTTTTTCGTCACTTCCTGTTAAGGAAAGAACCCAAATAGATCACATGCACAAACTAGGACTAAATAACATATAAACATTTCTATTTTTAATAAATGCTGTCCTTTTTATATTTTTATTTTAAAAATCATGAAAAAAGTAGCACAGGTTCCCAAAAATGCATTAAAAATAAAGAAATAAAAGCAGTGCAACTGTTTTCAGCATTGATACAGGACTCTACTTTTCTTTTTAGGAGCACTTGTGCGCCTAAACTAAACAATTTAGGAGCACAGTCAAAGTTGCAGGAGCACCTTCTAATCAATAATCAAAAAATCTGATCAAAAGTTAGCCTTCCCATTACAAGGTGATATCTGACCCAAAGTGATTTACAGGGGAATTTTGTTTGTACCTTTGTACTGGCATTTTTCTAACTTCATTAAAAGTATGTCATCTTTCATTAAAAATCGTAAAAAGTTATATTTTATAAGCTTTTTAAAATTTCTAATTACATTTTATTAGTATGTTAAAATAGAAAAACATTTTTTTTTTTTATTGTAATATGTGATAATTTGTTTTGCAAACAGTTTTTACTGTACATTTTTGACCCAATAAATGCAGCCTTACTGAGCAAGACTTATATTAAAAAATAATATGTGTGTATATTTAAATGTAACAAGTGTATAACTATATATAACACGTTGTACAGTGGTCAAAACTATTACAACACTAGTATTTTCACCAGCTAAAAAAAAAAAAAAAAAGGTTTTAAGTCAGTTATTTCTATCTATCAGTAGGAATCTGATCTCATCATCATCCAGTCTATCTGGAATGACATGAAGAAAGAGAACAAACTGAGACAGACTAAATCCAAAAGAACTGAGGCAACATCTCCAAGATGCGTCAAGAAACCTACCTGCAGTACCTACAGTACTGTTAAAAGTTTTAGGCACTTGTGCAAAGATGCCAAAAAGGAGGCTGCTGTTAAAAATAAGGTCATTTATAGATTTTCTTTACCAATTAACTTCTATTAACTAAATGTGACCCTGGACCACAAAACCAGTCATAATGGTTAATTTTATCTAAAAAAAAAAAAAAAATCTAAAAGCTGAATAAATAAGCTTTCCATTGATGTATGGTTTGTTAGGATAGGATAATATTTGTCCGAGATACAAGTATTTGAATATATGGAATCTGAGGGTGCAAAAATAAAAAAAAATAAAAAATGAAGCCCAAATGAAGTTCTTGGCAATGCATATTACTAATCAAAAAATACGTTTTGATATATTTACAGTAGGAATTTTACAAAATATCTTCATGAAACATGATCTTTACTTTTTTTTTTCCAATAATGATTTTTAGCATTAAAGAAAAATCAATAATTTTGACCCATACAATGTATTTTTGGCTATTGCTACAAATATACCCCAGCAACTTAAGACTGGTTTTTTTGGTCCAGGGTCACAAATTAAAAATCAACATTTGGTGTGACCATCCTTTGCGTTTAAAGTTATTCAGGTAGCTTAGCAGGTAGGTTTCTTGAAGCATCTTAGAGACGTTGCCACAGTTCTTCTGGATTTAGTCTGTCTCTTGTTGTGTTTCTTCATGTCATTCCGGAAAGACTGGATGATGATGAGATCAGATCTCTGTGTGGAGCACTGGCTGTTGTCAACCTCTTTCTGCAAGCAAAAATCTCACTGGATTATTACAATTAATGGCAAAATTAATGTTTGGAAATATAAACTGATATTTTCTACTGACACACTACAGCAAAAGATAGAAATAACTGACTTAAAGCCATTTTTTAGCTGGTGAAAATACTAGTGTTCTAATCATGTTGGCCATCACTAAAATATAAAATTAAATCACTATAAAATTAAGAAAAACAAATAAAAGCAAATCCTGTCAGCAACACATACAGACTATGGAGTAAGAATTCATTTCTTTGAGTGAATGTCCACAGACGGGAAACCACAGGCGCTCTCAAAAACATGGCATGCTACTTTCCACTGCAACCAGATATATTTCAGAGCACATTCTGATCTTCGGTCATCATATGCAATAGTACACCACATAATTGCTTTTACTGCCATTAAGCAAGCAAAACAAACTGTGAGCAAGATCAACAAGTGCCCTATAATTCCCCCCCAAAAAAGAAAAACATCACTACTATCTCCACTGCTGACCTCAGAAGGCACAATCACAAATCATCCCATGCCATCATTAAGCCAAGTTGGGCAGCTCTCCAACCAAAACCACACTTTCATCTCTTTTTGTACTGAAAGCGTTCCAGTCAAATTATCAACTATTAAGTTGTCCTATCCACACATTATAATCGTGCACATACAAACATGACCTCAGAGTCTCCCTCCGTGATGCCACACAGTGTAACATGTTTGGAGACTGAGGTGCCAGAGCAAGAAGCACCTGACTGTACCAGTCATGTGGTGGAGCGGGCATTTGGCAAGCAGAATGTGACAAACAACTCAGGGGTCCTTTGTGTTCAGATTGGGATGCACTGAAGCATCCATGCCTGATGCCTGGCCAATTCTGCATCCTGATCATCAGCTTGTTTGGGCACATGGAATGCAATCCATCAATGGCCGCTTGTGTACGGTCTACACCAAAAGAGACTTGAGAGAGCCAAAGCAGACTATAAAAACAACTCACAATTCCATTCTTTTATCCCATTTTCAAATACAATTCAAAGCATAGAAAAAAATCTGCTTCCACAGTTTTGCATGTCTGAATCACATGCAACAAGCAGCAAGCAAAAAAAACACTGCTATTCTAGGTGGCACAGAAGTGATAACTCAGGAAATGGTGGTTAGATCTTAGGGGTACGACTTCAATGGAGTTTGCTGCTAGCAAGAACACATTCAGCATGCAAAGCTAAACACCTAAAAAAGTAAATACGTTTGTAATATTACAAAAACATGTTTCAAACCCATTTCCTTTCTTTTCAACTTTCTAATCACTAACACATAGGACTAAAGAACGGTTTCCACAAACGTATAAAGCAGCAAAAGCTGTTAATAAATGTCTCTTGAGCAGCAAATCAGCATATTAGAATGACTTCTGAAGGATCATGTGATGCTTAAAGTGATAGTTCACCCAAAATAGAAAATTCTGAAATTACTCACTCACCCTCGTGTCATTCCAAACCTTTAAGACCTTCATTCATCTTTGGAATACAAATTAAGATATTTTTATGAAATCCAAAAGCTTTCTCCACATTCAAGGTCCAGAAACATAGTAAGGACATTGTTTAACCGTAATTTTATGAAGCTTTTTGTGCACAAAGAAAACAAAAATAACGACTTTATTCAACAACGAATGCACTGTGGTACTCTCGTGAATGGCGGCGAAGACTGACAACGAATAATGTTATTATTATTGTTTTCTTTTGCACACAAAAAGTATTCTCGCAGCTTAATAAAATTAAGGTTGAACCACTGATGGTCACATGGACTGTTTTTTCGATGTCCTCACTACCTTTCTGGACCTTGAACGTGGTAGTCACCTTGCTGTCACCAAAAATAACTTAATTTGCGTTCTGAAAATGAATGAAGGTCTTACGGGTTTGAAACGACATGAGGGAAAAAAATTAATGACAGAATTTTATTTTTGGGTGAACTATCCCTTTAAGACTGGAGCAAATTTAACTTTGCCATCAAGGGAATAAATTACAGTTTAAAATATATTAAAATACAGTTATTTTAAATTATAATAATTCACAATATTGCTGTCTGTGCTGTATTTTAGCAAACATATGCAGCCTCGGTACACATGATATAATTAAAAACATTGCAAAAACGGCCCCAAACTTGTGCATGGTAGCATATGCCATGGAAGCAACATAGTATTTTTCTTTTTTTAAATTTCATATAAATACGATGGTACAAAAACATATATCATAGAACTGAATAAATACTACAGTATATCATCAGTCACCTGATACATGACTGCACTGTATTACAGAAACAGTACTTTATACTAAGGCCAGTACAATACAAATTTTATCGTCTTACTGTAACTTGCAGGATGAAAGCAAACAAAGCATCACCTCATTATTCAAAACAGTCAATAGCTTAATAAAGGATGCCACATGATATCTAGGATTCTATGGAGCTGTACTTGGCTACTTTGCAAATGGTTTAAAGCTGATAAATCTACCACAAATGGTACAGGTTATCTAAGACTGCTTTTAAAAACATAAGCCATCAAGGTAGAAGGTAACATCATGATGAATGTTATCATGTCTAGTTTCCATTTAATTGGTGCTTCTAAAATAACATTCAGGAAATAAAGCATTTCCTGAGAACTCACACACATCAGTAACGGTTCTTTGCATTCTGAAATGCTCACACAATACTAAAGCTGGGCTAAAATACCTGTCAGGTTATATTAAAAAACTGAACTGTATAAATTGACTTGAATATTTAAAGCTTTAGATTCTCTGTGCACCCAAAGAACAAAGAACAATCTCAACAGAAAATGAGGTTGAAAAGACCTGCACTTTTTTTGTGGCCAGCATAAGGGAAATACTTGATAATGATGTCATTACCTCAAGCCATCTCTGTGCCTCCTGGAACGCAAGCTCACAGCTGACTGCAGACTGCTGACGCCACTCCATCACACCTGCGTGCATTTCACAATGAAAACTAGTATGAATATTAACCCATTTAGAGACAAATTACATTCCAGGACAAGGGATACACTACCAGTCAAAAGTTTTTGAACAGTAAGATTCTTAATGTTGTTTTAGTCATCTCTACCTCACCAAGCCTGCATTTATTTGAACCAAAGTACAGCAAAAACAGTAGAATTTTGAAATATTTTTGCCATTTAAAATAACTGCTTTCTATTTGAATATATTTCAAAATGTGATTTCAAAGCTGAATTTTTAGCATCTGCTCCTGTCACATGATCCTTCAGAAATCATTCTAATATTCTGATTTGTTATTATTATTATTATTATTATGCTGAAAACCGCTGAGTAGATTTTTTTTCAGGTTTCTTTGAATAAAAAGTTCCAAAGAACGGCATTTATTCGAAATTGAAATCTTTTGTAACATTGTCAATGCTTTTATCATCATGTTTGATCATTTTAAAGTATCCTTACTAAATAAAAGTATTATTTTTCATAATTTCTTTGCCCCAAAAACAAAAAAAAACAAAAAAAAAAAATGAAGAGTGTGATTGTGTGAAAAATACTGATTCCAAGCTTTTGAATGGTATAGTGTATAATTTATGCTACAAAAGCTTTTTATTTCAGATAAATGTGATCTTTGGATCTTTCGATTCATCAAATAATTAAATATTGATAACAACAACAACAACAACAACAACAACAACAATAAAAAAAAAAAATAAAAAAAAAGTTTCTTGAGCAGCAAATAAGCATATTAGAATGATTTCTGAAGGATGTGACACTGAAGACTGAAGTAATGATGCTGAAAATATAGCTTTGATCACAGGAATAAATAAGAAACAGAATTTTTAAATAGAAAACAGTTAACAGACTTTAAAAAAAAAAATTCAAAGTCTGTTCAAAAACTTTTGACTCATAGTATATAATTGTATATTAATATTTATATAACATTTTATATCAATAATAATAATAATAAAAATACAATAGATTGAGGATTTATTGTTATTTGTAGTAATTTCTAATGTTTATTGCAACAACAATTGTTTCTGAACAGTTATAACATTATTATTTAAAGCTGTTTCACTGAAAGCAGATAAAGCTGTAACTTAATATAACTGGTGAAAAACAAAACATACAGTAAATATGTATAACAGACAATCAATTTTGGTGAAAATTAGACAAAATGAGTCAAAGAATCAGAACTGAAATCACATCTAGCAGTTCTGCAATAGTAGATCTTTGCTACATTTGGAAAAAAAAACAAAAAAAAACAACGGATAATAAACAAAAAATAGACATAACTTGTCTTAGTAATGTCAGTAGTTTTAATATCACTAAGTAGTCTCATTTTAGAAAACTATTATTGGTGTAATTTTTTCGTTTTTACAGAGATTTTTCTTCTTTTTTTGCAAAAACAAAAAGTAACATTAGCAGCATCTAATCTAACATAATCATTTGCGCTTTGTGACACCAAAGGTGAGAAAACACCACCACCAGAGAAAAGTGACATCTCCTGAAGTAACTCTGAACGGGTTAAAATGAACTTCCATCACCTCCATGTTTGAAACCCCAAAATGTATCAAGTGATTTATAACACTGCGCACCTGTGGCATCCTACAAACATCTCAAGTGGAATGACTCAAAACTTACCTGCTAGCCCCTGTTTCAATTACGTTTATTGATTTCCTGTAACTACTCTTAAATTTCACTTCCCAGATGTCTCGACTCGAAAGCGCAAGGTGTTTCCCGCTACCAGCGTGCGCGTGCCTCCAACACAACTTTTTTAATCTGTTGCAAACATTGCTCCTTAACTTCACGCCTTGAAGTCTCTGCACACGACTGGATTGTGCAGCTCTCTTTCCACCGAACTTGCTTGTTGTCGTGATCAGGAACAGAAAATCCCCCGTTCGGTGATGAGACAGAGGCGGTGAGCGCACAAGACAGCTTGGGTGTTTGCAGAGGCAAGTGCATATGTAGTGATGATGAGTTTAAATATATGCCACGCCCCCTGCTGCTATAAAGAGTGATGACATGGGCTGGCGTGCTATAGCATATGACCAGCAGATGACGACAAAGATTCACTTCAACAACGTCGTCTTGTCTTGAACGTCGCAGAAAAAGGCAAGGGCCCAAACTTTTTATCAGTAGATCTTAGGACTTCAGTTCTAACTGACGTTAACTTGAAATATAACACTTAATACACCTGTGTTTAGTTATGCCATTACAGTCAGGGCAAGTCAATTAAATTATTTAATAAAAACGACCACACAACCAGCTAACATGAATGTTTTGATAAACTTTATCATGACAATGAAATCATAATGAGTATTTTATCATTTTAAATTTTATTTGGATAAGAACACAAGTGCTGGTTTGTGTTTAAGAAAAGTCAAACTGATCTATGCCTAGAAAAAAAAAAAAGAAAAAAAAAAAAAACATTAGCATACACGTTAGGTCTGAATATGGACTGTGGTTAACACTGGTAAGTGCTTTTAACCTCACAGATGAGTTTTGGGCAGAAAGATAATCTGTCTGTCTACACCTCAATATAATCTAATCCAATCAGAGATCTGCGTAATAATGATTGACAGGCCTTATTTGGCCCATCTGCTGTAGGTGTTAAAGGACGATTAAAAAATGTCAATTGTTTTATTATTTAATTATTTAGCTATAGATGTAGACTTGTAGGCTTATATATTTCCTTATATATTTCCTTTTGTAATTGATGACTGTTTAACTCCAGAAAGTATCAAATATAATATATATATATATATATATATATATATATATATATATATATATATATATATATATATAGTGTGTGTGTGTGTATGTATGTATGTATGTATATATATGATGCAGTTAGTTAAGATGCAATTACTGTTGTTTGTTGCATCAGTAACATGCTTATAACTTACACTGAGAGGTGCTTTCAACAGCTGGAACTAAAACAGGAAGTGCTTCATCCAGCGACAGGAAGTGTTAACCAAAGCTGGAGCAATGTACAGGCCTGTCTACCCACTGGTTTCCTGTGTGACTAGTCTGCTGTCAGACAACCAACACTTTATCACACTATTGTTGTCATCTGATGAACATTAAGTATGTAAGTAAGTTTCAAAGCATGCTAGAAGCTCTTCACAGGATGTTGGTGAAAGGTGTCCTCTGTTGTTGGTCTATAAACTTTGCGGTTTCACTTGTGATGATGAAAATAAGAAAAATTAGATCTGATGATGAATATATTTGATTCACTTTTTTGACAAATAAGTTGTTTGTCTTGAAGATTTTCTAGCAAGAGAACACATTAAATACAGTTAAAAGTCAAAAGTTTACATACAGAATCTGCAAAATGTTAATTATTTTACCAAAATAAGAGGGATCAAACAAAATACATGTTATTTTTTATTTAGTACTGACCTGAATAAAATATTTCACATTAAAGATGTATACATATAGTCCACAAGAGAAAATAATAGTTGAATTTATAAAAATGACCCTGTTCAAAAATTTACATACACTTGATTCTTAATCCACAGCTGTTTTTTTTTTCTTTTCTTTTCTTTTCTTTTCTTTTTTTTTTTTTTTTTTGGATAGTTGTTCATGAGTCCCTTGTTTGCTCTGAACATTTAAACAGCCCACTAAAGGACTGAAAAGTTGAGTCTTCTGCATTTTTGTCTATTTGAACCCTTTCCAACAATGACCGTATGATTTTGAGATCCATCTTTTTACACTGAGGACAACTGAGGGACTCATATGCAACTATTGCGGAAGGTTTAAATGATCACTGATCTTTCAGAAGATAAATGGGGCATTAAGAACCGGGGGTGTAAACTTTTGAACGGAATCAGGATGTGTACATTTTTCTTATTTTGCCTAAATTTCATATTTCTTTCATTTAGTACTGCCCTTCAGAAGCTACAGAAGATACTTGCATGTTTCCTAAAAGACAAAATAGGTTAAACTTACCCTGATCTTCAAATTCCAAAAGTTTTCACCCCCCCCCCCCCCCCGGCTTTTAATGCATCGTTTTCCTTCTGAAGCAGCAGTGAGCATTTGATAATTAGATTCTACAAGGTGTGTGTAAACTTTTGACTTTTGCTCTTAAAAGACTGCAATCTTCTTCTGCTAAAAGGCCAAATGCATTTATGAAGATGTTCTGTGTTTATAAAGAGAAAAAAATGCTTTGTGTACAGACTTTACCAAATGTTTTATTAAGAGGCCTAGTCTGATTGGCGATGTATGTTAAGTACACAAATTTAAGTTGAACAAAAGTGGTGCAAAACTGAAGCCAATTGGATTCCTTAGTGGGTCTGATATTTCAAAATCGTTCTCCTCATCAGACACAACTGGTATTTTTAAAGTTAGTTCAAGCCTGGCCAAGAGATCAGAGTTTAAGTAAACATTCTAAAGGTTCTAGAATTCCTAGCAAGCTAAAGTAGATCTAATAATCTTTTGTAAATCCATTGCCACAGACTTCTATTACGTCTTGAGCTTAAAATGTGTGTTCTCGATTCTAATTCTTGAAGCCACTGGATGGAATGAGCTAAACTAGAAACATACAAAGAAAATTTGTTTACAGTTTGGAGTGGCTATGAGGTTCACCACACATATTAGAGGTGATGTTCATCTAGCTCTAACCCACTCTTGCTTACTGGATATATGCTGGATATACATGAGAAAAAGTGTTCCAGAAATGAATAGATAAGTGAATGTTGGTTTGGCAATGCATGTTTGCGTGAGAGACATTCTTTTAAACAACAATGAAGTTTGGTTATAAAACAAACATCTAACCAGAGCCAGTGCTACAATTCACAAAGGTTGAAATTAGCCATTTTTTCCCCATCTTTGAGGGATCATTTCTATTGTTTTCAGCTACGTAATGAAATGAAACTTTTGTTTAATGATATTCATTGTGAGATATCATTCTCATGCACCAATATGCATATTAATGTGATTTAAAAAAGAAAAAAAAAGATTTTTAGATTCCACCCTCTAAAATGCCTCATATAGTTGCTGTAGAGCCTCAGGGTGTGGGTGTACATATATATGCTTCTTTTGTCCCTGTTCACTGACTGGTGGTCTATTTCACCTGGAGCTGGCCAGCTGTTCAGAGTAGCACTTGAGCAGCAGTACAGTTCCCTGAACACTGTAGCTTTGTCCTGATCTGGCATTGCCAGCAGACGTGAGAATAGGGAGGGATAAAGAAGGGAAGGTGGGCAGCCAGATATGCTAGTCCAGCCAAAAGCACATTTCACTCCTGTTAACACACATTTTAAAACACTACTAGCATCCAGACTCACTCCCATTACAAGGTTCAGCAAATATTTGATGACAATGTCAAAACTGTATGAAGCAGACCAAGAATGATTTCATTCTATTTTGTCATGAATAACGTAGAACAGTTGCTAGTTTTAGCATCTAGATTTTTTAATGTTCTGAGCAAAATATGAGCAGTGCATGACAGTGTAAAACTCACCTCCCATGGTGCTTAAATGAAGTGGGTGGGTGCTATATTATGTTCTTATAGCCGTTACTTCTGTGGCCTGCATCAGTGGTTCTCAATAAGGGGCCTCCGCAAACGTACAAAGGAGCCTCAAGATGACAAATCGAGCATTAAAATAGGTCAAAACACTTTGGGGGGGAAAAAAGGAAGTAGTTGGACATATAAGGTAGCATAATTGTAATTCCTAGAACAGAACAATTATGTAAAATGATAAAATATGAAGAGTTTATTTGCGTAAGCAGATTTTTTTTATTGTTTTTTGTTATTTTTACTTAATTAAAATAACCCAACTGCAGTTTGATTGAGATTAATTGAAAATGAAATGAAAAAACATGATTTTTGAAAATTGTTAAAATCTGTTTTTGCAAATAAACTCTTCATAAAATTAATATACATTTTAGTTATGCCAAGCTCTAAAATATTTTATCGGGTAGAAATTATGAGTAAATAGTAAAAAAAAAAAAAAAGTTCCAAAAAGTATAGTTCACCCACAAATGACATTTCTGTCATTACTTTTGATGAAATCCAAGAGCTTTCTGACCTTTCATAGACAGAAACGCAGCTACCAATTTTAAGGCCCAGAAAGGTAGTACGAACATTGACAAAATAGTCCATGTGACATCAGTGGTTCATCTGTAATTTTTTGAAGCTATGAGAATACTTTTTGTGTGCAAAGAAAACATAAATAATGAATTTATTCAACAATTTCTTCTATTTGGTGTCGGTCTTCGACACATGCGTGAGATGGACATTCTAACGGCATATATATGCATTCAAAACGGCAGTTTCAACACGCATGCATCATGGTACTCTTGTGAATGTGCATCAAAGACTGACATGGAAGAGAAGAAACTGTTGAATAAATTCATTTTTGTTCCAAAGATAAACAAGAGTCTTATGGAGTAATTAATGACAAAATTTTCATTTTGGGTCAACTAACTTATTAATCCATATACAGTAAATCACAAATTACTGGGAAAGTCATAGGGCCTTTTTCTGAAACAATATTCAATTCTGGTGTCAAAAATGTTGAGAACCACTCGTCTACATGGTTGCTAGAGCATCTCTAGATGGTTTGGTTGATTGGCCTAAATCAAACCTCTCAGATCCACATGATTCCAGCTAACAGTTATTGAGCTTTCTGGGAATGTTAGTTTTCAGTTAGAACTAAATAGCCTACAAAGAAAATTCCGTTATTATCGATTAATTTCCGAAAATGACCAAATGGGCACAACATGCAAACGTTAGGGGTACTTTCTGTGTTTCCTGGAATAGGACCACCCAAGATAAATAAATGTATATCTTTTGTGATACTGCAAGGCATTTGTGTGTTTATGCTTATTAGACTTTGCATTAGCTTAGCAACTTTGCAAGAATACTTTTTAAGTCTGACGTTACACCTCACTGTCAAAGCAAGCAACATACAATGTCAGTATTCACTTACTGTTTCATAACATTGCCAAAAATCATGATCCTAACCTTTATCTCCATACCGAAGTTTGCCAGACAGTGATTCATCTTCTATGAACCCATAAAACATTGCAGCCTGTTTTTTTAAAAGCTTAGCTTATGAGTGTGCTATATATGAACAGTGCTTATAATAGTGCTCATAATGGCTGTTAAGATTCTGTTAAGTATTCTCACTTGAAACAGACTGGAGGCTTAGACCTAAAACAGGCCTATTTGTTACGTCATAACTTAAAGGTGCAATAGGTGATTGTCTTTAAAACCTTTTTTGTTATGCTGGTTGAAAGTCTCTTCAATAATGATAGCAATCATTAGGTTAAGTGGTTTAAATGCATTTCTATGTTTATATATATTCTGTGGAAGGCGTAGGACCGAGAAATGTCCGTCCAATCAAAATGCTCGGTTCGCGCAGGGTACGTTATTAGCGCGTTCACATACGCTGTGGGAGAATAGCAGCCAAACATCATCAACCCAATCTTCCGTCCTGGTATTGCAATACTTTTACTAACTATACTATAAAGTGTTCTCACGGTTAATGACATGTGATGTTGTAACGCTGCTAGAGCATTTACGGTAGTTTTGAGGCAGACTGACAACTGCGCGTGTGCATAACGTGTGTCTGTACATTCTGGAAAGGTGAATAGATGACTCGCTCTACCGACATCTGTCTCTCTTTATTTTATTTATTTCCTTTCTGGTTGTGACCTGAGTTGGATGCATGCTTGTGTACATCTTTCCTCGCTCGATCCCCATGTATGTGGACAAATGTGACGACGCATGAGGCGTTTTATTAATTTCGGGGAAAATACGCCATCTTCTCGTCTCCCGTGCATTATTAGCACTGCACAGTTTTCCTATCTGGGCTGTTGAACATTTCATCTCGGTGTTACAATGTATTGTAGTAATGTTGTCTCTGGTCGTTTAGTCTGTGTGCGTTCATGCGTTCAGGGGGCGTGGCTTTGGACGGCGATTTGCAGGGAAGGTGGGACGTTCGCTTTCAGTCCTATCAGGCTAAAGTTAGCATTTTCCAAGATCTCCTATTGCACTTTTAAAGGGACAGTTCACCCAAAAATGAAAATTCTGCCATTAATTAATGACCCTCATGTTGTTCCAAACCCCTAAGACCTTCGTTCATCTTCGAAACACATATTTAGATATTTTTGATAAATCCAAAAGCTTTCTGACCCTGCATAGACAACAACGCAACTGACACGTTCAAGGCCCAGAAAGGTAGTAAGGACATTAGTGGTTCAAACCCAATGTTATGAAGTTACAAGAATACTTTTTGTGCACAAAGAAAACAAAAATAACGACGTTATTCAACAGTTTATTCTCTTCCATGTCAGTCTTCAGTGCGCATTCACAAGAGTATCATTTGATCATTGGCATTCTGATATAGAACGTCCTTCTCTCTTAGTTCATCATCTGTATGTTCTGGTTCAAATAAGTAAGGTCATCCTCTCTATCGAAATCTTCAGACATGTTTATGAAGACATTTGATTTACATCAGCATGCATCTTCCTCTGCTTGTAAACAAGGCACAGCGCATCCAGAAGAAAATAAATTGTTGAATAAAGTTGTTATTTTTGTTTTCTTTGAGCACAAAAAGTATTCTTGTAGCTTCATAAAATTAAGGTTGAATCACTGATGCGGGGTTGCAAGGTTTTCACAACAAAACCCACCCAAATTGTTACTCAAACCTAGCCTAATCAGGTTTCGAGGTGGATCACTCATTAAAAACCATGTACCAAGGTTTAAAATACACAGTTTTTACACAAATTTGCATTCCAGGGGCTAAATATGACATTATTGGGGTCGCTTCAACCGGTGGACTTAGCAACACAGCACTGGTGTCACATGGACTATTTTAATGATGTTCTTACTACCTTTCTGGGCCTTGAACATGCAGCTAGATTTTAGAACAGAGTTATAATGATGCTTAAATTATCATGAACAACTATTTTAGAATGTCCCAGCCAAGCAGTTCTCAATTGTAATAACCTCAAATCTCTAATGAATAACATAGATGTGGTGAGGTAATCTTAAAGGGGTCATCGGATGCTCATTTTCTCAAGTTGATATGATTCTTTAGGGTCTTAATGAAAAGTCTCTAATATACTTTGGTTAAAAATTCTCATTGGTTGTGTAAAAAACACCCTTTTTACCTTGTCAAAATGAGCTCTGCAAAATCATCTCATTCTGAGGGATTGTTCCTTTAAATATAAATGAGCTCTGCTTGCCCCGCCCCTCTCTTCTCTCTGTAGAGTGACGAGCTGTACTCGGAGAGATTGTTTACTTTAGCCGCGTTTAGCCGCGAAACTTGCTAACTAGCACGTTATTAGGAAAGGTAATTGCAGAGATTCAGAAAAAAAATCTTTATACTCACTTCTGCTGTAGGTGAAGCTGGATCGCGAATGATTTGCGCGAACATAGACGCATTTATGTAGATCGGGAGGCGCATTCCATTTACAAACAAATGTAAACCACTGCATCATTAGTGGCTCAGATGTCAGGAGTAAATGATGACCACTATATTCATTATTACATCCAGCAACACAACACCTCAATCGCTCAATCAGAGATATTCTTGTCTAACTTACATCCCTGCTCCGGCATCGAAACAAAGAGGGTGGACTGTTACAGCTGATCTGAGGTAAAACGCTCATGTCAATCAACTATGGTGGGAGCGGCCTCTGTCGGTGTGACGTCACAACGACAGGCATCTGAGAACGGCTCGATTGGAAAAAGGGGATATTATTTTTACAGAATAATTAAAAACCACTGCATGGATTTTTATCATTAGAGGGTAGATTTGTACATACACTGCTAACACACATTAATGTTCAAACAATATGTAAAAGTGAACTTTGCATCCGATGACCCCTTTAAGTGTGTGTATGTGTGCTATCATGTCATGCGTTCTCAACAGGAGCAAAGGGTGACAGAGTGAGAAGTTGCTATGGTGACGCCTTGTGGTCTCAGAAGGGTGTGAACAAACTGATGTGTCAGATGGAGGAGTGTTCACACACACACCAAGTGACCAACTTCCAATATCTGTAATAAGAGAGATGCATCACATTTTACATCTCACTCTTGAGTCAATATAACAAGTGAGGCTCTCTGATGGGACTCGAGGCGGTTTTAAGGCTGGTGAGGCAGTAGCTTCGCAGATTGTGGAGTCAGAGCAGAAGGCAGTTGGCAGTCTATTTACTTTGCCGTTATGAAGCCAGTGCCACAGAGAGGAACCGTGTCAGTGGCTTGGTTGTACAACAATAAAGCATGGGTTGCATGTCAGAGTGCCTATGAGTTAGTGAGAGTTTGCTGCTGTCATCTGCCGAATGGTCAATACATATAATAAGGCACTAATAGAAAAATGACTCAGTATGCTAATAAGGCAGTACTGCAGTGCAAGTCTTAATTTACTCTCCCTCAAATTATTCCAAACCAGAATGGCTTATTTTCTTCTGTGGAACACAAAAGGAAAATGTTTTAAGACTGTACTGGTTGTTTTTTATGCATTTTATCCATTATAATAGGGATTGGAGGTTTCAAACTTCACCATAAAAGCACCATTAATAGCAGTCCACCCAACTTGTCTACTTTATTCCAAGTCTTCTGAAAGCATAAAACTGGTTTTGTGTGAAAAAAAAAAAAAAAAAAAAAAAAAAGTTATTCACTTAGAATTTTTCACTATTTGGCGCACAAATCTGATTTGTGAAGTAATACATTCGTTTTGTGGATTGGATCAAATGCTTCACTGAAATTAATGATAGGTTCATGATTTACATTTACATACATGACTAAATTAGAATCAGTTCCTTACACAAAGCCACCATATGGCTTTAGAAGTCTTAATATAACACAGATTCTTGTGAATCATTGAAACATACTTTGAAACCTGAAAGCTCCAGTATCCATAAAGTGCTGCAGCTGAGTACAAAATCCTAGAAACAAGTTAGTGTTTTTGCACTTTCAGTTCCATTGTCCTGAAATCAATGTTTTGTTTTTTTTTTAATGTGGTGTTGGTTAAATGCCTGTAAAATGGTCTAACAGAAGCTCAAGATAGTCTCAAGTTTTATTCTACAATATAAAATACATCAGTAGTACCTCACTTTTACACTAAAAAACAACCATTTCTGGGTTATTTGGCAACCCAGTGCTTGGTAAATATTGTACAATATTTTGACCCAGCTGGCTATGTTAAATGTTTTTACCAAATATGCTGGGCTGTTTTATTTAAGTCAATTATTGATTAATATTATTACATTCCTGGCTTAAAATGGGCTGGAAATGAAAAATCACACACAGAATTACAGAGGCAACAGCAATAATCATAAACAAGAGCACCCATGGACAAAATATAAGATATATTTAATTTATTTGGGTGAATACAGCATAGTTTTACAATATCGCATACCTATTGTTAAACTTGTTTAACAATTATTTTAGAAAAAAAAAGTAAGTAAAAAAAAGTAGCAGTTTAATTTAAATGGATTCAACCATTCTCTGTAATCATTTTCACCGAAATAGTGCTATTAAACAGTACTGAGATTAGGGAACGTATTTTAAGAAGTCAAGTCACCTTTATTTATATAGCATTTACAGATATAACAATACAGATTGTGACAAAGCAGCTTTACAGTATTGAATAGGAAATAGTGTGTCAATAATGCAAAAGGACAACCTGGCCCCACACTACATAGCCTAACAGCCAATCACAAAATTGGAGCAATATTCAGTTGAGCTAGATTTAAATTTTTCCGCTTGCATTCCGAACCATTTAAGTTTTGCATATAGTTTTCGCGCTATCAATATGCAGGGTATTGAAAGCGCTTTTGCACCGTTTACTTTGACTTTTGATTTTGTGATTAACTTGCACTCTGTGTAAAGGATGTTTGACCATGGCAAACAAAGTAAATATTACATGAATGGTTAAACGATTGCAGAAATGTTATTTTTTTTAAGGGTTTAAAGTGTAGTTATCATTATGTTGTTTAACATTATGTATCTTGGAAACAAGCTGGCAGCAGAAATCACAGAACAGAACGAAATGTTATCATTTCATATTGAGTAAATGATTAAACAATTTAATAATGCAATTGAAAACGTAAGGCCATTGATATGACAACTAAAAACAACAATAATAATGAAATTAATACTGGTATTTTAATATTCATAAGGATTCGTTTTTTAGGTGTCGTCAATACGTAAGTAAAGTTAGTAAATGTACGTTTTATTGAACCACTTTTGACGTAAAATACATACGTATTATCATGAGATCACGTTGGTAGAGCAGTTGCTCTCAGTTTAGAATTGTAGTGTATGTTTTCCAACTGAACTAATGATTATTTCTATAAAAATGCTAAACGTCAGTGAAGACGGTGCAGCGGTGGTCACGTAATGTAATCAGTGTAACACCAACTACCCCAGGTGAAAAAAATGTGCAGTTCCATGATAATGTAAAAAGTGCATAATGTATGTAGTTACCACTACAACCCCACCCCCACCACAGGCCCACCTCGAATATTACTTGGCCCACCGTTCATCTCATTTCTGGAGCCGGGCCTGCTAGGTTGTTTCTGTTCTGAGACAGGCTCAACCCAGCAGTTGAGTAGAAAAAAATAACCAACAGTATAGTTACAGAAAAACTACTCAGCACCTTGGTAAAACATATTACAAATAAACCAATAAAATGGCCCAACAAGCTGGACCCAGCATTTGGGTTAAAAAAAATAATAATAACCCAACATTTTTGGAGTGCAGAAAAACTACCCAGCACCTGGGTAAAAATATTAAAAACAGCCCAATAAAATGACCCAACAGGCTGAACCCAGAAGTTTCCCATAAGTCAAGTTTTCTCTCGGGACAGAAGACAAAACGACCGCTGACAAATGTATCCAGTTTTAACTGGTTTAACTGATTACCCAACACTAGGTTACACTGACCCAGCGCTGGGTAGGTTTGCGAGGGAGTTTATCATTTGTATTCACAGTAAAAATGACCCAACAGCTGAGTTACAGAAAAACTACCCAGCATCTGGGTAAAAAAGTATTAAAAAATAACCCAATAAAACTAAACCCAGCATTTGGACAGAAACAAAAAAATTACCCAGCATTTTTTACATTTGTACATGTCTTGAAAATGGCTAATAAGTGGCTAAATGGGATTGTTGGGGACATTGAAAGTTATTATGCTGAACTCATCCGCTCACTATAGTCCACTTTTACAGGCTTGTTTTGGTTATACTTTTGCTCTTGCAAACTATTCTAACTCAAAATGTCCTGTAGATTTTACATTAAGATTAAAAGAGTGGTAGGAAATGTAGTGGTCATGATGGTGAGACTGTGGTGCAGGTCATTTATAGCCTACATTTAGCTTTTTACTTCGAATGTATTTATGCTTCAAAATCCATTAAAGTTGGGTTCATTTGTGAAGATTGCCTTGATGAACAAAACATGTCAACTCAAAAAGCTTATTTTCTGCAATAATGCCAATGGAAAAATCCTATTGGGTTTTTGTCAAGGGCATTAGGACGATGCTAACTTACGGTTTGGCCTACAAAAAATACGCCATCACTGGAACACTCTATTAATTGCAACTGCAAAAAAAAAACAAAAAAAAACTGTACACGCTTCAGCATTTCTTCTTTTGTTTTCCATGGAAGAAAGAAAGTTATACTGCTTTAGAAGGATATGAGGGGTGAGTAAATGATGACAGAATTTCCATTTTGGGTGAACTATTCCTTTAAGGGTGAAGTGGGTTTGAGAGGGAAAGTGTGTTGGATAAGGCTGAGGTTGGATTGAAAGAGAACGCAAGGATGAGAGTGTTTGTTGTAAGATGGGGAGAAGGGAAACGGAAAGAGAGCGAGAGATTGAGGTTGGTCTGAGTGTGTGTGTGTGTGTGTGTGTGTGTGTGTGTGTGTGTGTTGGAATGCTGAGGTTGGAGTCTGCGCTCATGTTTCCCTCTGGCTTTGAAAATCAGGGAGCCCTGAGCCCATTAGGAGACAGACTCAGAGCTAAGCCAGGGCCTCCGAACCTTGCCAACCTCCCTTCTTTCTCTCGCCCCCTCTCTTTTGTCTTCCTATTGAGGCACTCACTTCAAAATAACCTCTTATTTATGCTCTCTCTCTCACTCATCCTTTACTTCTTCGCAGGCACTCTATCATTTTCATTTCTTTGTCACATTGTTGGCTTCTCTCGTTCTTCTCGTGTCTTTCCCCCTCCTGTCCTCCTCCTTTACTCTTCTTCTTTCTCTCCACTCCTCAACTGTAACCCCCGCAACTTGTCCCTAAATCCAACTTTTTAAAACATTCTGTTATGAATTTTATCAGCGCAGGTTTTGTTTATCAAAAGACGCTTCCCGTAAGGTTATTTCCTGTGATGCAATGTAATAGGCATCACGGCTCAGTGCCATATGGGTCTAGTTTGTGTGCGCCCCTAGTAAATGAGTCAGACAAATGTTTATAGTAGTACTCACATTCTGTACTGACGTTTAAAGGGGTAGTTCACTTAAAAATGACAAATCTGTCATCATTTACTCACCCTCATGACTTACTCAACCCGTATGACTTTCTTTATTTTATAGAACACAAAGAAGATATTTTGACAAATGTTTTGTTTTTTTGCCCATACAATGAAATTGTTCATTTGGACCCCATTCACTTTCACAGTATGAACAAAAAGAGTTGAAACATCCTTTAGACTTTTTTCCTTTGCATTCCCCTAAAGCAGTGGTTTTTTAAACCGGTCTTGCGAGCACCCCCAACACTGCACATTTTGTAGGTCTCTAATATTTGACACACCCATTTCAGCTTTTGCTGTCTCTACGAATGAGCTGATGAGTTGAATCAGGTGTGATAGACGAGGGAGACACAGAAAACGTGCAGTGTTGGGGGCGCTCGTACGGCCGGTTTCAAAACCATTGCACTAAATAAAGAAAGTGATACAGGCTTGGAACGACATGACGGTGATATGACTCTTGGATGAACTAAACTTATTTAAAGGGGACCTACTATGCAAAAATCACTTTTATAAGGTGTTTGAACACAGTTGTTCGGCTGCAGTGTCTGAAAACAACCAGCATATAATGGTAAAAATCTGATCACTCATTTTTTTATAATTCCAATAAATCATGAACAGTCTCTCAGAACAAGCAATTTCAGATTCTCCCTATGTACATGTCATTGTGGGGGAAAAGTCTTGCCTATTTCCATAGTTTCCATAGACTCCCTTCATCTGAACTGAAATCTGTGAAGTCCCCTGTATGTTTAGGGATCAATACCAATGCTTTGTGTGCAAACGTCAGCTCCAATAAAGTAAGTATTATGAGTTTGTTTACCAAGTTGCCTTTCTGAAAGAGCATCTTGGCACTCTGTAAGGCTAATGTTCATAAAGCTTTCTGTTTTCACTGATGCTGCCTTCACATGCTACCAGAATGATCATGAATAGGAATGTGGTAGTTGAAGGGGTCATCAGATGCAAAATTCACTTTTACATGTTGTTTGAACATAAATGTGTTTTGGCAGTGTGTGTACACATCCACCCTGTATTGATAAAAATCCACCCAGTGGTTTTTATTTAATCCCTAAAAATGATATCCTCTTTTTCAAATCAGGCCATTTTCAGCTTCTTGCCTGTGTGATGTCACACGGACCAAGGCCACTCCCACAATAGTTGATTGACATGGCCGTCTTACCTTAGACCCGCCCTGAGTGAGCTGTAACAGTCTGACATCCATTGTTTCAATGCCAGAGCAGGGACGTAGACAAGAATGGCTCCTAAGGAATGAGGTGTTTTGTTGTTGGATGTAATAATGAATATAGTAGTCATCATTTACTCCTGATATCTGAGCCACTGAAGACTTGATTGCTCTGGGCAGGGTGTTTGTGAAACGTTTGTTTGTGAAGAGAATGCACCTCCTGATCTACCTAAATGCGTCTATGTTCGCACCAAATCATTCGTGATCCAGCTTCACCTACTGCAGAAGTGAGTCTAAGAGGTTTTTTTTATGAATCTTTACAATCACCTTTTCTAATAAGGTGCTAGTTAGCAAGTTTTGCGGCTAAATGTGGCTAAAGTAAACAGTCTCTCAGAGCATTGCTCGTCACCCCACAGAAGAGAGGGATGGGGTAAGCAGAGCTCATTTGCATTTAAAGCAACATTTAGAGCTGAAAGTGTGATGTTTTACATTACCATTGAGAATTTTTAACCAAATTATGTTATAGATTTCATTAAGACTCGAAAGAATCACATCAACTTGTGGAAAATGGGCTTCCGATGACCCCTTAAAAATTGCATGAAGCAATGTGAAGTCGACCGCTTTAATTTGTCGAGCTCATAATTACAAACAAACAAATTCTGACATCATTTGTTCACCTTCATGTCGTTCCAAACCCATTACGTCTTTAAAATACAACTGAAGAAACTCTTAATGAAACCTGAATTCCACTAGTGTTGGGCGATATGCTTAATTTTCATATTGTACTATCATCTGCCTGTGAGATCGCCAATACACGATATTGTCGTGCTAATTTATTTAATTATTTACTTACTTTCATTGCCTAAAACCAGCTCCAGCTGTTTTAACATGATAACAATTTAATAGAAACATTGTAAGTTACTAATTATAATGCTTACATTTCCTTAGTTTTTCAAAAAGCAGCTACAGAAAATGAGCAAAGAACATTAACGTTATCAAAGAACATCATCACTGATCACGTATCGGCACGTGTTTTGACCCCTATATACTGCACATGTCTGCGGCACTTTACGGCTCCGACATGGCCACCAGAGCTGATCGTGACCGCTCTAGTCAATGCTTGTGTTTATACCAGCTGCCCTGCTTCAAGTTTCTGAAGCCTCCTAGAAGCGGCTCTCCACGCTGCATTGCTAAAGTTAGGCGCCTAGCCACTTTTTGACTGATAATAATAATAATAATAATAATAATAATCGTCTTGGTATCATTAAAGGCATCAGCAACAGGTGATATCTCTGACTATCATCGATACACAATGCTACCATCTATCGACACAACCCTAAATTCCATCAAAACTCTGGTGCTTCAAAAAGCATAAATACATCATAAATATAAGTTATATCAATCAGGCCGTTTAATAAAAGTCTTGTGAAGAGCCATGAACAGCATATGTTCAGTATCTTTTGATGCATGGCAGTTGGTTTAAGCTGGTCTTTAGTTGGTCATGAGCTGGTTTAAGCTGGTCATAAACTAGTCTTGTGTAGCCAGACCTTCAGACTGACAGCAAAGAGGCCATATGACTGACAGGTACAGCAACCAATCACATTTTGTTTTGTGATGCGTCATGTTTAGGGACGTAGAAATGTCGCCACAATAACAGACCGGTGTGTAAAACTCTCAGACATATTTTAAAGATTCTATGCTGCAAACTTTACATTTTTCCCATACTTTTGAAAATCCAGCGTTTAGTTGATCCTGATAAATGCTCGTTGTCACAGCTGTAAACATTACAGCTTTCTTCTTTCGAGGGGGTTTGGCACCACTGCATTTTTGTTTCCAGGCAGAACGTCAAAAAACGCAACACACACGTCTCCCAGAAATCCTGTATAATCTAACCAATCCAATGACGACTTTGAAACTCCTGAAGTGTTTCCAGCTTAGTGTGCCTTATGCATCAGACGTTTCGCCAACGTTCCATGGGCATGACATCTGAGACTAAGACTAGTCTTAAACTGGTTATAAGCTGGTTATGCGCTGGTTTAAACTGGTCATGTGCTCGTTCTAAGCAACTAGCTCCTGCTCAGGACCAGCTCATGACCAATTAAGAACCAGTTTAACCCAGCTGCCATGCTTCAAAAACATACCTAACTAGCATATGCTGTTTGTTTCAACAGGGTTTATTTAGAATTTTATTCACAAGTAAACACTAATCAATGCATAGAGCACATCAAATATGGCAAATGGAAGCTTAGATGTGCTTGCCTGATACATGGCGTTTGTTCTTTCATGTCAAACAAGCTCGTTTGATCTTTCACAGGAACTAATGACGCTTGTTCTTGTGTGTCAAGTAAAAGTACAGTTGATCTTCTGTTTACAGTTTTTAGTGTGCTCAGTGTATGTCGATCAATGTTCATATGTGCATTAAAGCCTGAATTTTCTTAAAATCTATTGGTCATATACCGTAAGGCGATCGTGTGTTTTCAGAACAGCTTGACTGATTTGGATTACTTCTGTGGACATTTTGAAATGTCAAGGTTTTGGTTGCGTGTCCTTTCGATGGAGAGACAGAAATATCTCAGGTTTCATTAAAAATATCTCCATTTGTATTTTGCAGATGAACAAACGTCTTATGGGTTTGGAACAAAATGAAGATGAGTAGATGATGTCAGAATTTTCAGTTTTGGATGAACTAACCCTCAGACTGCCCGACAACTGAAGTCACTCATACCAACATACAGAGTGGGCGTGAAATTGAATCCTCGTCTAGTTTAACACAGACTGATCTATATGAAAGACCCTTGAAATGTGAACACGGTTGTAAAACAAACTATTTTTCCTCTGAATCATGACATGTTGCTCTCTCTCCTTTCCTTTCGCTCTCTTTTTCCACAGGCCAGTCAGCAGCTCCCCCTCCTTATTGACTTCTCTCCACTACATGTTCTCATCGTCCGAGCATTCCCTCCACCACGCCGAAAAGCTGTCTCTTATTTTCCCACTGCGCTCTGGTCTGCACTGGGGGCTGTAAGGGGGGCCGGGGGAGCGGACCCCAAACGACGTGGCAGAGTGTGTGTGTGTGTGTGTGTACCGACTAGCATAACCACACGCCCTCTGAGGACAGTCAAATGAATACGATGGGATTCGTTCAAACACATTTCCCATAAATGATTTCTGTCCACTATGGTCTCTGGAATGAATTACCAGCGCTGGCAGTAATTCATCAACAGCTACATCAGTTTAGAGAGGAATTTCACTGATACCAACCATGCAATTTCAATAACCATCGGCGAGGTTACGGGGGGATAAACTAACAGACAGACATGGAAGGAATGGGAAGAAAGGCACACGGGATAAAGTCGAACGAATATGATGGTGATTGTGTTTGCTGGTATATTTGTGTGCGTCGGACACATTGAGCACAACAGGAAAATGGAGGCTGTGGGAATACTGGCAAGGAGGAAGTACTTCCCTCAAACACACACACGCCACACACACATTCCGACGATCGCACACACACTCCCTCCGCACACATAAACTCCCTGGCCCCCTGCAGACTGTGTGGGGGGTGGTCAGTAGGGCTGATTTTGGCAGTGAGAGTCTGAAGGAGTCGTACAGCACTGAGAAATACATTATCTGGGGTTAAACAAAAAAAACGCAGTAGACTTTGGGAAAAATATTGGACGGCAAAGTATTGGACTACAAAACCACAATGAAACCCTAAAGCGAACATAAGACTGAAAAGAAGCAAGACGTCCAGGCCTTGTCAGTTTTAAGGTAAAAGTACTGAATCAAGCCACTGAGCTGTACTGATATGGGACAGTTGTTGATTTATGAAGGTGATTCATATGAAAGATATTGTTCGATTGAATAAAGATCTGAATCACATTTCATTCGATTTGAAAGTGTCTCCTCTGTCACGATATGTTACGTCATCATATGCACCCTGCCCAGAGCAATCAATTACTCATAATGCCTCACAATATGTCCATGCTGTTTGTATTTGTGAGCGTTGGTGGTAAAATAGATAAGTATCAACCTGGGGGGTATCAAGCTTCAGAAACAAACACAAACAGCCTCCTGAATTACAATAGCAACCCTTGCCGTGCATGTTGGGGAGCCTGAGATAAATTCCAAAAAAAATCACAACACATCCTATTCAGAGAGCTATTTCTTCATCTGTCTCTAATATAACTTACTTACAAAAGATAGAACGATTAAATGTCATATTTTATTGTTATAGTTAAGTAAAACCAAATTATTCCAGTAAAGATAAATTAAAACAAAATGTAATATTACGAAAAACTTAAAGGGATACTTCATCAAAAAATTAAAATTCTATCATTAATTACTCAGCCGCATGTAGTTCCAAACCCGTAAGACATTCCTTCATCTTTGGAACACAAATTCAAATATTTTTGATGAAATCCGAGAGCTTTCTGACCTTGCATAGACAGCGACGCGAATACCATGTACAAGACCCAAAAAGGCAGTTAGGACATTGATAAAATAGTCCATGTGACATCAGTGGTTTAACCTTAATGCTATGAGAATACTTAGTTTATTGTGCACAATATTGTTTTTTTTTTTACACTCTGATCCGTGTGTTTCAGTGACCATTACCTCTCTTACTTTCTCACAGTCTGGTCCAGTGTACTTGACCAAAGATTCCTGGGCTCTTCAGCTGAAACAATACAAAAGTTTGTTTAGGTTAGTGTCGTGTGTGTGTGTGCATATGTGTTGGCTGATAAGGTTCATTTCATGCCAGCTACTCAGTCATCCTTTATAGGTCTGACACAGTCAAATCCACACATAGTAAGTTTACACGCACAGTTATGATCTAGTTTTTAGATCAGGGTTTTTGTGTATTCGAGCTACAGCTTTCATCTGTCTGTCCAAGTATACATAACACAATACGTAATCAAATATTTGTACGATTAAATACACATCGCATGTCACGATTGTAGTCTGATTCATTTGTATACATACTGAACGACGCTACATCAAATTATAGATCTGTTATCAGCTGTGCAAAAATCACAGACGAATCAAATAAAGGATAAATCATTGTTTTGTTTTTTTCTGACTTAGACTTTTAAATTGCATGTAAAACAAAGGTTAAAAATGGGAGTTTTTGCTGTGATGTTGTAGAAGAACCATTTTTGGTTCCTTAAAGAACCTTTTAATGAACAGATCTTGAAAGAACCAGTTTTCTTAGTGTGAAGAACATTTCAATCATCTAAAGAACCTTTTCTACTTTTAATGGATGTTAATGGTTCTTCATGAAATCATGAATTCCAATAAAGAATCTTTATACTTTTAAAATTAAAGTCCTTGCACACCGAGTTTGAAATTCTCGTCCGTTCGCACGTTAAAAAATATATACAACCTCACGTTGTCACAATCATGTTTACACACTGCCTCCGAAACTTTCGTCTGTCATTAAAAAAATGGATCACGTTCAGTTTTCTGCATTTTTCGCATCCATAGCAAGCATTTTGACAAGTCTACATTAATCTGGAAACAGCGTTTTCTTTTTAAAATGCTCTATGTCCACACTAGCATTTTCCAATAGTTTCTTATCCACACTGAAACATCAGAAAACGTTAAATTCACTTTACTGTGCATGCATAAAGCCCCAAAAGAGCTCACTAAGATGATAAAGATGGAACAGCAATGATACACTTTCATGCAGTTTTTCTGGCAGAATCATTATATCGATGACAATATCTCATCGTTTACTGATGCGTCCAGGTTGCACTCATTCACTATTGTATTGTGATCTAAAATGCAAATGACCTCATGTTTCGCAGCAAACAGCACATGTGAGTAAATTGACCGTCATTTTTGCAGGACTGTGATATGAAGAGTGTGCAAAGTAACACATCTGTGTAACAGTGAATAGCACATAACAGCCATAATACTGGTATAAACAAAGTTATCTATTGGTACTATATCTGGCCTTGTCCACAGTAATATGTTATAGTTTGAAAATGCATCTTTTTCTCTCCATTTTGGCCTTCTGTCCACGCCGTTGTTGTCAAGGAAAATGGAGCTTTTTGAGAACGCTCTCCAAGGTGAATACATTTGAAAACACGATTTTTGCATTGTAGTGTGGATTGTGAAAATTGAGGCTTTTGAAAAGGAAGACGCATTGTGACACACTGTACAAATAGATATCTATATTTCTACCCGTATTGTGCCTGTTATGTGCTATTCACTGTCACTGTATTGCTACAGATGTGTTACTTTGTGCACTCTTCATATTACAGTCTTGCAAAGATGACAAAATATACTCACGATTGCTGTTTGTGGCAAAACATGAGGGCAGTTGCTTTTTAGATCAGACATACAATCCGGAGTCAGTGCAACCTGGACTCGTCAGTGAATGGTGAGATATATTTGTAAATAAAATGATCCTGCCAGAAGAATTGCATGAAAACGTATTATGTCTTTTCCATCTATATCGTCTCAGTGAGCTTTTTTGAGGTTTTATGGATTTGCAGGAAGGCAAATTAACGTTTTCTGACATTACAGTGTGGATGAGAAACTTCTGGAAAACGCTTGAAAACGCTAGCATGGACGGAGAGCGTTTTAAAACGAAAATGCCATTTTCAAATGTATCTAAATAAATATAGACATAGCCACCATCTATACATCACGGAGACGTCTATTTGACGTCTGCATTTACATCTGCAAGACAGAAGTGTTTGCTCATCTGCAATATGTCTATAGGATGTTTCGTATTAGATGTCAAATAGATGTTTATTAGATGTCTTAAGAAATGTTTATGATTTAGAATGTATGTAAAACTATCATCTTACAGACGTCTGTCAGATGTTTGTACACAGCAGATGCTTTGTGTGCTATCTGGGATGCATTTTCAAATGAAATCGTATCCCTAATAGCACATGTACATCTCGGAGACGTCTATTTGACATCTGCATTTACGTCTACAAGACATTTTTTTTGATTGTTTGCTCATCTGCAATACATCTACAGGACGTTTCCTATCAGATGTCAAATAGATGTCTATTAGATGTCTTTAAGATGTTTATGATTTAGAATGTATGTGAAACTATCATCTTACAGACGTCTGCCAGATGTTTGTACACAGCAGATGCTTCCAGATCAAGCAATCTTTAACAGACATCTTGCAGACGTACGTGTGCTATCTGGGATGCATTTTCAAATGAAATCGTATCCCTAATAGCACATGTACATCTCGCAGACGTCTATTTGACATCTGCATTTACGTCTGCAAGACATATTTTTTTGATTGTTTGCTCATCTGCAATATGTCTATAGGACGTTTCCTATCAGATGTCAAATAGACGTCTATTAGATGTCTTTAAGATGTTTATGATTTAGAATGTATGTGAAAGTGACATCTTACAGATGTCTGTCAGATGTTTGAACACAGCAGATGCTTTCCAGATCAAGCAATCTTTAACAGACATCTTGCAGACATACGTGTGCTATCTGGGATGCATTTTCAAATGAAATCGTATCCCTAATAGCACATGTACATCTCGGAGACGTCTATTTGACATCTGCATTTACGTCTGCAAGACATATTTTTTTGATTGTTTGCTCATCTGCAATACGTCTATAAGATGTTTCCTATCAGATGTTAAATAGACGTTTATTAGATGTTTATGATTTAGTATGTATGTAAAACTGACATCGTATACAGCAGATGTTTTCCAGATCAAGTCATCTTTAACAGACATCTTACAGACATACGTGTGCCATCTAGGATTATTGTGGACAAGGCGTGAGCCACTGTCATGTTTTGTGCAGAACGAATTTTTGACGAATACGAAAAAACGCATACGAAAATTTGGGACTCAGTGTGCAAGGACTTTTACTGTCTTTGTCTGTAAAGAACACATGCGTAGATACTGTTTAAGACAAATTAGGCTCTCCTTCATCGTCTAGTTTCTCCATTTCAATGATCTTTTCTTAAAACATCGATAGTATCCTGAGGTATACGCACCTTAGCTGGGCTGTAAAGGCATTTTTTTTCTTTATTAGAGTCATGAATACGGGTTGAAGGCAGGTGTTGGAGCAGTCAGGCATACACTTGCCCTGGGCTTCACATTAGTGTCATGCTCCACTGGCTTTTTTAGCAACCTGGCTAGCAGTTAACATACACGGTGACTGCCAACCTCTCTAAGCCTCTTTTATTTTATATCTCAGTCTTGAGAAGTATGTAATAATATATCACATAATAATTCCCTCAGTATGACTTGACTGACACCACTTCAATGAATTAACACCAAGACAAGCAGGCAAATTTATTTTTATAAGCCATCACGCTAACTACTGCAGAAGCTCAGTAATCCAAGACAATAATTAAATATATTCTCCACACTTTTTCATTTCTCTCTTCATATCACAGAGCTTAGCAAACTCGAGCTCTTGGAAATCCATTTTAAGTGGCGAAAAAAGACCAAGCCAAAGTCAACAGTCCAATCATCTGTCTTGATGCAGTTTGACTCATGTAAAATGAACATTTCAATGCCTGCACTAGCAGCAGATAAAGTCCTGTCAATTTAGCCACCTTTCAGAAATACAAGATTGTGTGATGGACAACCGTAAACCATTAAACGTCCATGTAAAACTTGTATTTTCTTTTCAAATTGCAGTGGCACCGAAGCAGCTAAATGGATGCCAAAAGCAGTTTGAACATTTCTACAGCCTCTGTCCACAGTTCAACTTAATTCTTTACTTGTAACCAACCAATTCCTGATTACACTCCACTTCCAGTTCACTTTAGCTAAGCCAATGGAATAGTTAAAATGGAAGGGATGTTTTTAACAGCTTTGAGATACAGTAGCACAGTGAGAGGGGGTGGAAAGAGAGAGAAAGCTAGAGAGAGTCCTCCACCTCCTCTCACACCTCCACAAAAGCACAGGACCGACACAAGGTGGGAGAGCAGGTCGCTATGGCAACTGACGACTGGCCTCCAAGGAGAGTCACACACATCCCCCAGACTTCCTCAATTAGCTGTACACACACACACACACACACACACACACACACACATATGTTAGGGAGGGCTAGTGCTTGCTCTGGATGGACATTTTGGTTGCTCATTAACACAGGGTGAAAACTGTTTATTTCTGGATTGTTTCAAACATTAATTCTCCCATTTATTGTGTATTTTTGTAAGCATGTATCTACTTTGTTCAGTGTATTTTGCTGTATGTGTGTAGTCTGTGTACTTTTCGTATACATCAGAGGTCATAGACTCCTCTATCCACTTGGGAATGGTGACCACCATTTCTATGGGCAGGTCATTGACATGCTGGTGCATTGTTACCTCTGGCCCAGTGGTGGTTTACTGTGGCGGTTCATTTTTGCAATGTAAGCAGCAGAGCTTGAGGACCAAAATATAATTCTCAAAGCTGGACAACATGGTGGGTTCACTACTATCCAGATATTTCTTCGTCTTTAAGATGGTTTTAGATCTCGGTTAAGTCTCCTGGGCTATGAATGTGCAACCTCTAAGCAGTACAAATCAATGAGAGATTGTTTATTTACTTTTGTTCATTCCCTGAGGGATGTTTTATTGGTCTGAGGTTGGTATTTCATTGCTCAGGAGACTTATTGGAGGTCTTTGGTTCATGTCATTTATGTGTCAACTTTGTCTCAGGTGTTTTCCCTAAAAAGTAGTAAAATCACTCCTTAGAAATAAAGGTTTCAAAAAGGGTGTTTGTTCAGAGGAACATATATAATTATGTGGTCATTGGTTATCAGGTCATTGACATGCTGGATATTCATTCATTCATTTTTTTTTTTTTTTTTTTTTTTTTTTTTTCGGGCCAAAATGTATTTTAAATCAATATTTTAGTGAAGCATGTTTTTATTAAAAATACAAAACACCATTTTTATCTTTTTTTTTTTTTTCAAAATATCCCAAGTATATATACTGATTGCAAATATTTTTTATTAATAGATTTTGAAGCATATTTTAGTAAATATATTTTTTAACCATTTTGTATTTATTATTTTAAAAATATATTTTTGCTGTTTTCGTGGAATTCTACAGAACCTTTTAGCGAACTGCTCTTAAAAACACAATTTTTCTTGTTTTTTCACCAAAATATGCCAAAAAATATATATTAATATATTTTTTCTTTTTTTCTCAAAATATCCCCAAAATTATATTTGATTGAAAATATATTTACATAAATATATTTTGAAACATATTTTTAATAAATATTTTTGACCATTTTGTATTTAATGTTTGAAAATATATTTTTGCGTATTAATGGAATTCTACAGAATCTTTCAGTGAACTGTTCTTAAAAACACCATTCCCCAAAAAAAAAAAAAATATATATATTAATAGAATTTTTTTCTTTTTTCCCAAAATATCCCAAAAATATATATTTATAGAAAATATATTTGCATAATTATATTTTGAAACATATTTTGGCAAATATGTTTCTGACCATTTTTTATTTAATATTTGAAAATATATTTTTGCCATATCAATGGAATTTTACAGAACCTTTCAGTGAACTGTTCTTAAAAGCACCATTTTTTCTTTTTCTTCCAAATGTACCAGAAATATATTTTGATAGAAAATATATTTTGAAACATATTTTAGTGAATATATTTTTGACAATTTTTTTTTTAATTAATATTTGAAAATATATATTTTTTTCCATTTGAGTGGAATTTTAGAGAACCTTTCAGTGAACTGTTCTTAAAAGCATTATTTTTTCCTAAAATATCCCAAAAAATATATAATGATTTTAATGATAGAAAATATATTTACATAAATATATTTTTAAACACGTTTTAGTAAATATATTTTTTATTTTTGACCATTTTTATTTAATATTTGAAACTATATTTTTGCCATATTAGTGGAATTCTGTAAAACCTTTTAGTGAACTGTTCTTAAAAGCATTACCCCCCCCCCCCCCCCCCCCAAAAAAAAAATCCCAAAAATATATATTGATAGAAAATATATTTACATAAATATATTTTGTAACATATTTTAGTACATTTTTTTAAATTATTTAATATTTGAAAATATATTTTTGCTGTATTAGTGTAATTCTACAGAACCTTTCAGTGAACTGTTCTTTAATACAGTTTTTTTCTTGGTGTGAAGAACATTTTAATAATTACAACAACCTTTTCCACTATATAGAACCTTGTGTGTGTATGAGAGTTAGATGTTAAAGGTTCTTCACTGAACCATAGATGAAGAACCTTTATTTTTAAGAAGAGCCATAAAAATAGAAAAATATATATATAGAGAGAAAACCATTGACATACAATGACAGAGCTGTACAAATAATGTGTATTTGATAAGAAATGTTTAAGTTCATATTCAGTATTTTTTACTTTGAGAATAATTTGAGATAGTTAGGTCTCCGTCTCCACCAGAAAGATAAAATAAACCAACTGACACAAAAATACAAAGTTGAACACCCACAACATTTTCATAGTCTGGCACTTTCTCTCTCATTTGGTCATACAGTACCTACACACACACACACGCACTCCTTGTCCTCTCGCCTGGCAGCCCGAGGGTCCACCCCCTCTCTTCATTCAGCCTGGTCATGTGACCCGAGCTCTGTGAGTAGAACAGCACCGTGTGAGCCTTCCATTCATTTCCTCCTGAGAAACACACGGCGGCGGAGGAGGGGAGAGAGAGAGAGAGAGAGAGGGAGAGAGAGAGAGAGAGCGAGAGAGAGAGAGAGCGAGAGAGAGAAGGGGGTCACATCAGAAAGTGCGACAGAGGAAAACAAGACAGAAAAGAGGGAGACAGAGGGACGCTGTAAGGATAGTGCTTCTCGCTGTCAATTACTGAGGTTAATAAACAAGGTCAGTACCGTCTAACGTTTTCTTGTTCAGTTTAACACTCTGTTAGTTTGTTAGACTATGGAACTGTCAGCTGTCATTTAAAAGGCAGTTAGAATTGTCAGTGTAAACAAGAGCTGCTTAAAGTCTTTATTTCATGAGTTAAAAAATAAAATATTGTACATTTAATAAATACAATTCACTGTAAGAGCTTAAATTTGATAGTATAAGAGTTATTAGTGTGGCAGAAGTGTTTATAACTTTTATTGCTCTTGACATATTTGTCATATTTTTTATTTGAGTGTATTATTTATCATTTTATACAATGTGGGCTTTACTGCATGTTCTGTCTTCCTGTTTGTTTCATGTCATATAAGAGCTGATTTAAGATATTTAAATAGTTCTCTGCACATTTATGAATGTTATATAATGCTATATAATGAGTTTGCTTTTCTTATGGGTACTTCTGAAAGACTCAAGGATTGCATTCACTTCCTTTTTCTCGCTCTCTGTCTGTCTGTTTTCTACTTTTGTAGGAACTGCTTCAAATTTCTTTGATACAACAATAAATTGCAGGGAAGAACAGTAGCTTTGTTGTAGACCAGTCAGGAACTAGAGCTGTTGCATCTGTTGGTCTGATTTGGCATGGATGATTTTCTCTCTCTCCATCTGCCAGTGGTTTCCTTCTCAAGTATGTGAGATGATCTTCCTAGCCAAGTCAATCAGGCCTTCAAAGCTCCGAAAAATAATTAGGCATCATTCAAAGCGACCACAGTACTATTAGCGTTAAATACAATTTAAGTAGCTATAAATATACAGCATCCTCTGCACCGCAGAACAGAAACCGCACCTGAGAGTTCCTCCAGAGTGTTGATCAGTGTCTGGTGTCTGTCGCGTCTGCACCGGATGAGCTTTGTGTTGCAGTTGCATGGTGAGGAAGTTCGGGGGTCACTGGGTCTCGTGTTTTTAGAGGCATTTCTTCACCTTAAACGTCAATAAAGTAAGCAAACTTTCCTCTGGCTGTGGCGTGTGATTGACCCAGAGAGGCAGCTGTAGCTCTGGCAGGTTCACCTCTGGGTGGTTGTTGTTGTAGATGGGCTGTAGGAACACAAAGTGGGTGCGAGAGAGAGCTGCTGAAGGGTGAATGTGTGGGCTTTGTGCAAACAAGATCTGAATCAATAGTTTGAGGGGGCGTGAATCAGGTGTGGACAGAGTTTTGTGTTGCAAGTTTTTAGAAACCCTGTAATTGACTGGCAATCCATCCAGGGTGTTTCCCTACCTATGGTCTGAGGAGCTGGTATAGACTTCAGCATCCCCGCAACCCATTAATGGACTTGTGGAATCAATTCTGAACTTAAAAATATATTTTAGTTGGTAGGTGCATATGTAAAAACTGTTGTGGATTTATTTTTTGTCATTGTAATTTAGATATGGTGTGATTAGTGTTAAGGTTGTTATGACTAAAACTTAAGTAGTCAGTACTGTAGTGAAATTCCATTATCTTATTTGGTTTTGGTTTGAAGAACACAGCAAAACCCAATGTGATCTTGAAACTTTCTTTACATAAATTACATTTAAGTCAAATTAAATAAATAATAAACAAAGTGTAATGTCAACAATGTTTTAAAAGTTGTTTTAGCATTTATTATTTATTTACTAACTAATCAGTGATAAAGAACAACAAAATAAACTTAACTAAACTTTAAATAAATAAATAGTTTAACAGTTCTGGAGTATTTATTATTTATTTACTGTCATTAAAGAACAAAGAAATAAACTGAACCAACCTTTAATTAAAAAGTAAAACAAACAAACAAATAATAGCATAATGTGAACATTGTTTTGAAGTTTTTGAAGTATTTATCATGTAAATAGTAATAAAGAAAAACAAAAGTGTTATACGAACATATTTTTGGAGTTTTTTTTAAGTATTTATTATTTACTATGTAAATAGTAATAAAGAACAATGAAATAAACAGCTGACCTTTAAAAAATAATAATGTGAACATAGTTTTGTTTGAAATGTTTGAAATATTTATTATTTACTATGTAAATAGTAATAAAAACAAGGAAGTAAACAGCTTACCTTTAATAAATAAATAAATAAATAGTCAACATAGTTTTGATGTTTAAGTATTTATTATTTACTATGTAAATAGTAAAAGAACTATGAAATAAACAATTGACCTGCAAAGTAAATAAATAAATAAGTAAATAAATAAATAATAAAGTGTTATGTAAACATGTTTTTGAAGTATTTATTATTTACTATGTAAATAGTAATAAAAACAATGAAATAAACAACTGACCTTCAAAGTATATATATATATCAGAGGTCGCGTTAACTGAAAATTGTCCGTCATTGACGGAATTTTTTTATCAGTGACGAAAAAATCTGAATGCCGTCTGTCACTTTGACAGATTACACTGAAGGTGATCCATTGTAACTTGTAACTGCAATTCCCACCCCTGTCCAGTTGGTGGTATTGTACATGAAAAGTTACGCAGTCTCATCTATTCAGTTGTTCTCTTCAAAATAAATGAATAAGCCTATATCGTCCTGTAGGTTCATAATTAAAAATGAAAAATGTAAGCAAAAATAAAAGCAATTAAATGTGTTATTATAATTCAAATATGAAAATTACAATGATAATAGATTATGGCGGAATTTTTACGACAATGTTAAAGTCTAACGCAACCTCTGATATATATATATATATATATATATATATATATATATATATATATATATATATATGTAGTAACATTGTTTTATTATTTATTTCCTATGTAAATAGTAATAAATTATTCTTGTCGATATTGTTGTGTTTAAGAAAAAAACAGAAAAAAAGAAAAAACGGCTGTCACTGGGGAAGTACTCTTTCAACAGGTACACCTCTGTACCTTATTTACCCCTAAAGATTGCATACTAGTACAATAAAGGTACATATCATTACCTAAATGGTACATAGTAGTACCTCTTGAAAGGGTATCGCCCCATGACAGCTGACCTTTTTTGGAAGGTGCATAATATTTAATAGACAGCGGAAGGTCAGTGAAAGTACATTAAAGCAAATTTTAAAACGTATCCCATTTTTGTATCCCCTTTTTACTCAAGCCAAATAAGGCAAGTTTTTACCCAAGATGATCATTTGTTCATTCACGTGTGAACATTTGTCTACATTCACAGAGACAACACTCAAAGTGGTATCAAATTGAGTACTCAGTGATACCAATACTACAGAAAAACTGGTATAGTTAAATGTTTATTTTTAGACGGTTATCCCTAATCGGTACAGTACATAAGTCTAGTCTTGGAAGCCAAAACTGTAAGTGGAAATGTAACTAGAAGTACTCAAAGATAAGCTTTTGCTTTCAAACTGATTTTCAACGAACTGCATCTCTTCTTGGCATAGAAACCCAGATGCTTGCATGCAGCCATGCACTTACAGACACCTACACACATGTGCACGCAGAACAGAAATCAGAGGAACTAAATCTCTTTTGTGAGTCACCAACCTACAAAGAGCAAAGTGGCAGGGAGGTTCCTGTACAGTACGGGAAACAGCAGATCTCCCTAGTGACCGCCTGGCCCATTAAACAGAGCTCTGCTAAAGGGCTACAACCAGAGCCTGTAGCGGATGCACTTCCTGTGAACACTGTGACTGAACTTTGACCTCTGACCCTACAGCCACTCCTGGTGGGGCCTGACCTCCAAACGCAAGAGGAAGAGAGAGTTATATGTGGGATCTGTTGCTGGTTAGGGATCTGTCAAAGCCAGACAGTTGTCTTCAGCCGCGCTGCTGCTGTCTGGGCGAATTACTTCGGAAGAGCTAAAAGCTGTACTTTTTCTCTACCTCTTTACTCTTTCTCTCCTGCACTCCTTTCGGTTTCTTCTTTGGTTTTCAGCTGCAGTTGTTTCTTTATGTTCACTTTCTCCACTTCTCCCCAATCTTTAGCTGCAGCTGTGAGCTTTCCAGCCTCACCGAGGGCAGAGAAGGAAAAACAATTCTTACCCAGCCCTGTGTGAGCATGCACTGCTGGAAAACAAACACAGCTGCCTTGCTCATTACGAGCAGGGGCATCATAACACTCGGGGATGAGGGCTAATATCGTTCAAGGGGTGAAAACGTATGCTTTTTGAGTATGCGAAAAGAAAAATGTGTCATTATCTGTTTTGGTTGGGCTGCGTAATCTCTAGCAATCACATCCTTTCCTGTCCTCCTTTCCTTCTGCTTCCCTTCTGTCTTCACTGCAAGTTTACTCTTTGTATGATGTTCAGTCTCTGGGTGGTTAGCGGTCACGCTAGTTAGCATGCTTGGTTACTGGCACTCACGCGGTGCTTTAGGGGCTGAATCTTTTCTGGCACTGCTCTAGAAGAGGCTCAGGCTTTCCCACAATGCTCAGGACAGCTGGGGAGGGCTATCGCTGCCCCCTGAGTCTGCACAGCCTAATGGGAATGCGGGCAGATCTCTTCCAGCTGTGAAACAGGCACGATTTTCAAACACCTTGGTGGGTGGTTATTTGGATTGAGCGACATATTGAATATTCATAATATATGTGCAATGCCTTTCTGGTGACGTAAAATGAATCAGTGTTGTAAATATTGTGATTTTAATGTGTTTCATTTGGATATAAGTTTACTAAATGTGTGTCTTGATGGAAATTCCAAAGCCTTTCATTGTCTCACGTCTAAAATAGTGTGTTTAATTCATTCAGTCCTTTTGCATGAATCATTTAATTGGTTCTTGATTCAACATTTTATGTCACTATTCAAAAATGTACACACATGGAATTTTTTGTTGCAAAATATTTGATTAAAACATGTTTTTAAATGCTAAAAATATGACATTTATTTTAAAAACTGTGCCATTTTCTCTTCTTTGTTGATTCTTTGTAGTCCTATACAACAAAGCCACAATACCTCAAACAAAACTATTTAATAAAAAACTAAAAAATTTTAAATAAATAAAATGTAGGTTTTAAAAATAGATTGCTGTTTATCATTACATTTTTTTTTAAATATTAAAATACATATTTGTGTCTCCTTAAAATACTGGATGAGAAAAAAAATTTTAGTACAAGAACAAAACAACGCCAATAATACAAAATATAACATTAAAAAGAGTATAAATCACTTAATTTTTCTAAAGAAGCACTGTCCAACAGCGACACCAGCAGGTAACTTACAGCTTTGGTCTGGCGTCTCTCTCCCCTCCCTTGAGCCCGTTAGGTTTTAACACACCCCCTATCCACCTTATTTTTCCCATAAGAGTGCGTGCAGCCATTTGTAATTCTTTATGTGTCTGGCTTCCGTTCTCATCCACTTTCAGCTATTTTTAGCTGCACATAAAGCTCGTTTTGCTGCTTGATATTGCAAACTGGTGTGTCTTACCATATTATTTTAATGTATTATCTTAATTATGAACACACTGGTTTGTAGTGCAAACTGTTTTACCGTTTACTGCACTTAGATATTCTTCTCGTTATTTCCCTATGGCGGATTATGAACCGGACGTCTAACACATTACCAGAAAACAGCTTACTTCCGCATTGAAAAATAAGGTGGATAGCGTGCGGTGGTTTTTGGTGCCTCCATCGCGATATGATTGGATATGACTGGTAATGGTCGGCTGTGATTGGTTCATGCGATAAATCCCGCCTCTAGTGTTCGTGCGCGTTCCGCGTTCGCGAATCAGTCTGAATGAACAATTCAACGGCGTAAATGGCAAGACTAATTTTAAAAAGTAAGTAAACAACTCACACATTTAGATATAAGCACTTTGTTACCTCAAAATAAGACTTAAAATGGCACGAAAGCATGGTCTGTGGGAGGTTTTAGTGAGGAATCAGCTTTAAAGTAAATCTCCGTGTCTGTGAGCAATATTTACCAAGCTTTGATGACTGATGATCCCAAAAATAGTTAAAAGTTACCTATTAAAAAGAATAGTTGGACTTAAGTTCACAAATAAAATATATTGTTTAAATTGTTACCACCTTGAGTTGTTTTGGAATAAATGTAAAATGCTTAAAAACACTAACTTGATGACACTTGGCTGTAAGAAATAGAATATTCATTACATTGTTAATGTAAAAATATAAAATAAGACATTTATATAAATAACTATAGTTAGCTATACTGTCCAGCTGTAATTCTTATAACCATGGGAGAACCACACAAACAATGTTAGTCTTTTCAAAACAGTTGAGAATGTCATTAATTCCCTTTTGTACATACTGTGTACCATTTTGAGAGCAATCAGAGGTGTGAAGGCAGCAAATTGTAATGGCATACAAAGTGCAAAATGGACTGCTGAGCATAATAATCGCTAGGTTTAAGTACAGTTGTGCTCATTAATTATGATTTACCTCAGACAAAATCCAGAAATGTCCCTCTTAGTCCCTTAATGGAACCAGGAAGCAAGTCCACACAGCCACTGTATGATAGGTTTGTCTCAAGTCACTGCAGTCAGCTGACCTGCATTTGGGAATATTAAAAATCGTTTGATGTTTGCACCTATTTATTTATTTATTTATTTCAGGCTCTCATTTTCAAGGAACACATTTTTCTTAAACTGTTCACTGTCGACACCATGCATTGCGCAATATTGCCTAATAACATGGCCTTCAAATATTGCGCAACCTGGTGTGTGCCAGACCTCTGATAATAAACAGTTTGACGGCATGCGGTTCAACAGTTCAAGTCAAATTACACACATCTGTCTCACCCTGTCCAGCGGAACACTAGAGAGAGAGCTTCAGATGTTTCTGGCCTGCTGTCTTCATGGAAGAGAGCACAGCAAACCAGTCCAAGCTGTGACCGAGCGGCCATTTGTCATCTTTCTGGCCTGATCTGGGAGCAGGAGCGCTTCGTAAGGCCTTGATCTTCACCATTGTAAAATTGATCTCGAACCCGTACGTGTCTTACACCACACTGTGCAGTGTCAGAAGGTAGCAGATGATGAAGAAATGACAGACAGGAAGACGGGAGAGAAAAAGCATAGACTGCATTTCGAGGTTTAGTTGTTTGCAAAACAGGAAAAACAGTTTTTGACACTTTCGCTCTTCAGAGCGCACTGGTACTTTCATCGACTTGGTCTTTTGTGAGGCAGAAAAGACACTTGTTGGATTAAAATGGTTTTCCGCATGCGTGATAGACGGCCATAGACATTTGACAGACTTTCCACTCACAGACACAAAGACTTGACCCGCTGTCACCTGTATGGCAAGAGGCAAGTAGGTCCCACATGAGGTCAGTAAATACAAACCTAGGCGCTCCTCGCACTGACAGATTTAAACGGAGGGGTTCCAGGCTCCCCTCAAATCAATAACAGATGTGTAAGTAAGCGTGTTCACTCCTAGTTCTCTCTGAAGGCAAGTGGAAAATGCAGAAGCCTGATTTCTGAACTAAATCTGAAGAATCTGCAGGAGACGTTCTGTAGTGTTTATTTACTTTAAAGACTGTGAGGAGCAGATGAATCTCAACACAAAGCATCAATTGTGAGGCTGTGAGAGAAGGACGTTTCATCCATGAAGAGCATTCAAGGATTTCATACATCAACATCTTGTCTGGAATGTTTATTATTGTAGCCATAATGCCAAAATCTCTTTACAACTATTGATGATAGATCACTAGGTGTGTGAAATGGGCCGCCAAGAGGTCAGTCAGTTTGATCGAGAGTCCCTGAATGCTCACTGACTCTCTGGATTTACTGAAGTGACTTTTGATTAAACCAGACTTTTTTTCTTAGAATTGTGAGGATTTACCTTTTAACAAACTGACATCTCTCTTAGTACACATTTATGGACTGTCAGCAACATACACATAACTGTTTGAGCATATATATATATATATATGTATATATAGGGGCGTTTCCTCCGAGGAGCCAAGGGAGGCAGTGTCTCCTCAAAAAAATGGATGAGAAAAAAATTCATAGTAGAAAAATAAAACATTGCAAATAAAACAAAATATGACATAAAAGCGTATAAATCGCTCGTTTTCTAAGGTAAAACTGTCCAACACAGACTCTCGCCTCCCCTGAGCCCACTGAGTTTTAACAGACCCATTAAAGCGTGCGGTGAGTTTGGTGGAGGGTAACTGAGAATGAATGGGGGACGTCATATCCCCCACGAGAGGAGGCAATGCCTGCATTGTGATATGACTGGTTATGATTGTCTGTGTTCGGTTCAAACAGTAAATCCTGCATCTCGTGTGCGTAAATCAGTCTAAATGAACAATATAATGCCGTTAATGGGACGACTAATTTTAAAAAGTAAGTAAACAGCTCACACACTTAGATATAACCACTTTGTCAAGTCAAAATCAAACTTCAAATGGCCTGAAAACATGATCTGTGTGTTTTGTTTTTTGTTTTTTTTGTTTTTTTAGTGAGCAATCAGGAAAACTAGTGTTTACCGAGCCTTGATGACTGGTGATCCGAAAATAAGTTTATTATTAGCTGTCTGGAAAAAACAGCTGAACGTCAGTTCTTAAATAAAATATATAATTGTTTAAAAAAAAAAAAAATCATTTAAATTGTTAGTGCCTGAGTTATTATTTTGGAATAAATGCTTAAAATGCTTAAAAACACTAAACTGATGAGGTTTATATTTGGTTTTAATAAATAGAATAGCCTACTAATTACAATGTTAATGTATAAATACAATATAGATTTTTATTCTGGTAGTGTTAGCAATATTTAACCAAGAAAATGTTACTGGGACAGGAATTTACATGTTATATATATAAACTTAAAAAATGTGAGGACTGTGCTTCCTCATTTCAGAAACACCACTGCATGCCACTGATATATAATTTTATAGATCACAGAAATCAAATTTGATTTTGCTTTTTTATTTTTCACATTGCTTTGGAATGCTTTATTCTGCCCATAAATGTATCCGACCACTTTCACATGTCTTGTATCATGCTCTTTTGTTTCATATAAACACAACTGCTGCCATTTGTTGGTCTCAGTTGTTGAACGCTTTAAGGCAGGGGTTTTCAATTTTTTAGGAGCCAGAGACACCTTACAGGGGAGAGGATTTTCCAATTTTCCAAGGACCCCCTTGTAATTATAACAGTGTTTAAGGCTAAATTTAATGTGGGTGGGAATAATGAACATAATATGATTGTATTATTGGTGCAAGTGGTCCTTATTATATATATGTCCTTTTACAGCATAATATAATTAAATTTACCTTTTTTTTTTTTTCTTTTTTTTTTTTCCGGAAAGTTACACCAGGTCAGGGAAAAAAAAACACCACATGTTGCATGTAAGTCGCATTTTCCTATAATGTAAATACTACTGGCCTAAATAAAATGAACGTAAGGAAACTTGACAAACTTGTATTTTATTTCCCCTCACTCCAAATCGTGGACACCACATTTAGTGACATTCAAAACAGAACAGAAATAAATGCATATATATTAGGGGTGTAACGGTTCACAAAGTCACGGTTCGGTTCGATAGGTCTACTACACAGAGGTGTCATGGTTTTGTTGATGTCAATTCAATCAAGTGACGCCAAATTGCCGCTAAACCAAAAGTGAAAGTTAAAAGCGCCCAGGCATTTACAAGCTATTTAAAAGCAAACCTCTCATTTGGCATGAATCGTTTTCATAAGTGAATTTTTAGATGCGGTGTGGTTGCTAAACTACTTTATTATATAAAGAAGTTCTCTCGTGGCCAAATATCTGCTTAAAACAGCATTTTTCACATACGCTGAAAAAGTGTTTGGAAAAAACACCATGGCATTGCGATGCTCACATTAACCGGCAAAACCTACATATTGTACAACAGACAAGTTAAATCAAGTCACCAAATAACTTTTGTATGTTTAGTTGTCTCAGAGTTTGATGATGAAGAAGCTGCAATGTCAAATTTACAATGCTAGAACTGATATGTGCGCAGAAGGCGCCAGCGCGAACACTTGGTTACCTTATATCACTGGAAAAAAATATATCCTTCAGGTAAGAGTAAGACATCATTCAAAAGAAATTTTATATTTGTGTAACTTTAAAATAACAATAAAATAAAGAACACAAACAAAATGCGCTTGCCGTCTAGTCCTCTGTGAAATTCTTCCTGAAATTAAGAAAAACTCATCGATACTGCCTACTTGTCACAGACAGGAGAATTGTATTTATAAAAGTGCCTGCTTTTAAGCGTTTACATTTGCTTATTTCACATTAAGCATTAAGTCACTTTGGAATATGAATCATAGCACGTTTCAGAAGATGCGGGCTGTAGTCCGGAAAATATTGTAGCCTGTAATTTTTTGTTGAAATATTTAACGATGTGGCTGTGTAATGAACAGGATCATGTAAATCCAGCTATTATCCCTGGCTGTACATTATTCCTTACATATAACAGTGCCTTATATTGCCTTTTACTTACTGGACCAAAACAAAATGAGAGACTATTGAAAGACTAGTGTTACTGCATGAATCCATATTTTTGAATGAATTGGTTGAGTGAATGATTCAGTAACTCATTCATGAAGACTGTTACCGTTTTCATTCCCGAAAGAATCTGTATTATTGTACAAATCGATTCTTGAGTTTCTCTCTCTCTCTCTCTCTCTCCTCTGGGGTCTACAGTTACCGCAGTTTGATTAAGCAGATTTCCTCAATAATGAGACACTAAAAGGAGCAAAAAGAGAATACTCTAACAGAAACCAAGAATGAGAAAACGTTATTTATGGGCCTATTTAGTGGAATGACATGTTCAGATGAAACTGTTCAGAGATCTGCTGAACAAGGAGAGTCAGTTCAGAAGACTGGAATGTTTACATTAGTGGCCACAACTGTTCCTGGCATTGTTTTACTGTGAGGGTCTGGCCAATCAATTCTTTAAACGATGCCGTGTATTCACAGTTGATTCAAATAGTGTAACAGCACACCTCTCCCCAGCAATTCCTCTCACACACACACGCACACACACAGTCTTCTTCTCTCCCTCACTTTTTCTCTCTTGGAGGTTTGACAATGTCCTGGCTCTATCCGACAGAAGTTGTCCTGCCAAGGAAAATGAGCTCTGTTGAAATGGAAAGTCTGAAGTCACTCAGGGCTTTTTGGCAAAGGACAATTACGCAAAGCAGGAGAATCTAGAAGAAGTCTGCATCCTGGGGATGGATCCAGAGCAGTGTCTTTGGTTCTGCTCAATTTTTCAGCACTTAGTTACTAAGATCCATTTAAAAAAAGGAGAGGTCTGATCTTGGAGCTGTATCCCAAAGCTTTGTGAGTAAAGACACAGATGGGTCTGTTATCTAACCAGGGGAGGAAGGAGAAAAGGGAAGAGTGGAGATGAGGGAGATGTTTGTACAGGAGACATTGTGGGTGAGGTTTGAGCCTGGTTATCAGTAGCCTGGCAGTGGGCAGGAAGCAGCTCTGACCTGAGGTCACATTCTGATGAAACTCGCCAACTTCCTAGAAAAAAAAATATGTTGAGTCACTGCTTTCTCTATAAGCAAAAACTACCAAAGATGATTTGCTTTGTTATAGACCTCATCTGATGCCAGGAACAGTTGTGGCTACTAATGTAAACATTCCCGTCTTCTGAACCAAATCTTTTGTTCAGCAGATCTCTGAACAGTTTCATTTGAACATATTTTCTCCTTCTTGGTTCCTGATATTCTTTTTGTTTCTATTAGTGTGTCTTTATAGAGGAAATCTACTAAATCATCAGTGGTTCTCAAACTGTGGTAACTGTGAACCCCAGAGAGGAGAGAGCGAGAGAGAGAGACTCAAGAATCGATTCGTTCAGTAGTACCAATATTTTCAGGAATGATTAAAGTAATGTTCTTGTGTGAGTTATTGAATCATTCACTCAGCCAATTAATTCAATAGAGATTACATTTAATCTTGGTTGACTAAATATAGATTCCAACAGATTTTGCATTAACATGTTACTAAACTAATGATCCAAAACTTTCATATTGAATAACATAATAGTACCAAGCTAATGACACAATAACACACACGCAAATAATTGGAATATAAGATAATATTTCAAAAGATTCTGATGTTAGCATGTTGCTAAGCTAAAAGCCCAAATACTTCAATAGGCACCCAAATATTGAAAAAAGCACTTCAATAGATATTGACATAAACATGTTACTAAGTTAATGACCTAATAGAACACATAAATATTGGATAATATTGAAATAATTGATAGCATCCCTGCTGAAAAAAAACAGCTAAAACCAGCCTAAGATAGTTGGCTAGTTTTAGCTGGTCACCCAGCCTGGTTTTAGCTAGTCATAGCTGGTCAGAAGGCTGGTTTTAGAGGGGTTTTGGCCACTTCCTTAGTTGGTCTGGCTGAGAGACCAGCTGGAACAACCAGCTAAAACCAGCTTGACCAGCCTAGCCATAGCTTAGGCTAATTTTTTTTTTTTTTTTTTCCAACTAATTTTGATGTTAGCATGTTGCTGAACTATTGACATAAGCATGTTATTAAGTTAATGACCTAATAGTACGCACATATATTGGGTAATATTGAAATCATGGATAATATTCCAATAGATTCTGATGTTAGCATGTTGCTAAGCTAATAGCCTAAATACTTCAGCAGTGCAGCCGAATATTGAAAATGTGTTGACAGAAGCTTGTTACTAAGTTATGACCTTTTTTTTTTTTTTTTTTTTTTTTTTTGGCATTTTTCCATTTTTTGTTGACAGGACAGTAGAGATGAGACAGGAAGTGAGTGGGAGAGAGAGGGGAGGTGGGATCGAGAAAGGTCCATGAGGCGGGATTCAATCTCGGGACACCCGAGGCACAACTGCACCATATGTCAGCGCACTGCCCACAAGGCCATTGGCGCCAACACAAATATTAAATAATATTGAAGTCTACCAATAGATTCTGATGTTAGCATTTTGCTAAGCTAATGTCCCAACACTTAAATAACACGCATAAAGACTGGAGCAGCCTATTTGTCAACTCTACATTTGATGCACATTTGTTTTTAATAGATTTTGAGGTTAGTATGTTGCAAGAGCATGATACAAGACATGTGAAGTTAATGACCCAATACTTTAATACCACCACAAATACAATATTAGATAAAACTATATTTGAGTACTGATTTAAATATATTTATTATATATTGGTTGGTTGTCTCAGATAGTTTAGGCTGGGTTAGCTGGTCTCCTAACCTGGCCAAGCTGATTTTAGCTAGATGGTCAGCTGGTCTGGAAAGTTTGACCAGTTAGAACCAGCTTTACTAGCTAAAACAAAATGTTTAAAACTTTTCTGAAACCAGCCTGCTATACCATTTGACACGGTTGGAAGACCAGCCAGCTACCATCCAGGAACACATTTCCACTGAGTTTGTCACAGAGCATTCTGGGATTGTCTTTTGAGTGAAGGCTACAGTCTAACCATATGCTGTATTGCATTTTGGACAAAACATGGTATCTTAAAAAGCAGCATAAGGTTGCTGCCTACATTTTGGAACAGACTTTGTGTCAAGAGTGATAGGCAGCTCACTAAGTCCTGGAGCAGAAGCAATTGTTTGGACATCTACAACTTCTTAATGGTGTGCTGTGTCATTCCTTACCTTTCCTAAGATTTCTGACGCCATAGTCACTAATGTAAATCTTCTTTACCAGTTATTTATAAAGACATTCATTACAAATTTACCTCAGAATTATGACCAAGTCAGCATAACAGGAAATATGAAAAACCACCATGGCCAACCAACCCCAAGCAACAAAACATTTCTAATGGCTTTATCTGGAAACTCACTGATGCTTTAAAGATGCCGTATGAGGTGTTGCTGTACACTGTTAGACATTTCAAAGGGTTTTTACACTGTTGCCAGTAAGTTACTGTAATCAGAATTTACAGTAGCAAACCGTATTTAATTTACAGTTGCAAACTGTAGCTGTTTTACAGCCAAATACTATTAAAAAGATCAAATTCAACAGTATACTACTGTAATTCATTCATTTTAATATAGATTTCAGTAGATTTGAAATATTTATATATAATTCATTTAAATTTATTTTATTTTTACTCTACATAGGTACTACTGACATTCAATTAAAACAGACACAATAATCACAAAATATCAAATACTTTATTTAAAACAGTGCATGTATAACACTTAAAAATACAGTCTTAAACTGCTCAATGAAGCAGTGCATTATGTTGTATCCTCACAAAGAATCTATAGGCAACAGAAACATAATGGAGAAAAAGACATGCAGCCAAAGAATACACAGCCATCTGCAAAACCCAGGTGCTGCTCCAAAACGTGGCCACCACCTTTGCTCACCATCCACTTTGTTAGTGACAGAAATGTCTTCTCTGAAAAACAAGTAGAAGAAATGGCACACATTTAAAAGGCAAACCCCACACAGAATACATAAACATCTCAAAACCATAGTTGTTATCTTACCATGAACTATCAGTCTCAGAGTGGTTGGCATGCTCGTCTTTCTTGATGCCTTATTGCAGTTGCCTTTAAAACACAAACACAGCAAAATACAGTAAATCTTAAATTCCATTAATAATTATAACAAACTAATTCTAAAACTAGAAAGGCAGCTAACAGTTAGCCATATAACTTGTCTAACCTAGCTAACATTCGATTTTTTTTTTAACATTATACTAACACCTGAACAAAATTTCACATTAGTTAACCTAATGTTAATATAAGATAAGTGTTGCTTGTTAAAAACTATTTTAATTCAGTAACTTAATTGAATAAGCTGACAAAAACAGTTTGAAACGACAGCACAGTTTACTGTAGTAAAGTTTGTAACCGCCATGTTGACGGGTAAATATTACTAGGTTAAACTGGTGTGGAAAAATCTGACAAACACTAAGACAAACGTATATATATTTTTACCTTACTTGCTGGTCTTAATCTCTCGTAAATTGCATCGACAAACAGCGCGGATGTTCTCCGGAACTCTTCCGCTCTCGCGGGTTCATCCCCGGGCAAACGGCGCGACGCTGCCCGCTGCTTCGGCGTCTTCCTCGGACACGAGTGGCGCGGCGCAGCGCGACTCGACAAAAGAAGACAATAAAGAATTCATGAAATATACTATCTACAGTGGATGCTTACAGTAAAGTAATGCCCCGGTATATTTCTGACTTACAGATGTACTTCAAGCGCTCGCGCTGTGTCTGACATGAAGGACTAACGTTTTTTTCAGTCATTACAAGCGATGCAACACATCCAGTGTAGTCCGTCCCAAGCTGTTGCGGCGTTGTAGACACGGTGTAGGGCAAATCTTGTCAATCCAAATATAATAAATGAGGAAAATAAAACGACCTCAGTAGAACGTGGCCAATGAGGCCATTACAGCAAATACGGTAGTATACAGCAATTTTAAAAACTACAGTAAGTCTCTGTATTTGGGGTCTGACGTCACAGAAAATTCCCATAGTGCAATGGTTATTACAGTTATTTACTGCAAAGGGAATTTGCAGTATTATACTGGGTGATATACAGTTAATAACTGGGGAAATTACAGAAATGTCTAACAGTGTACATACAAACATGTAAAATAGGGTGTTATTGATCATCACTTGGGTGTGGTGTGGTCCATTGCTTTGAAGTTGAACTACTCTGGTAAGAACACTCATGGGGAAGTGATTGGTGCTATTAAAGTGGGTTTGGGCGTTCTCCGTCTTGAAAAACCCAGGAACACATGGACATAGACAGGATTTGGAAGCAGGGATTTTTAAGTGGGCACAGCCCTTCAGACCCCACCCGTTTCCTCTGACATCCTGTCTGCCAGGGATTACAGTCATGCACACGCACACACACACACACACACACACACCAAGAGAGAGAGGTAAACTAACCAGGTCAACAGAAGCCAAAACAGTCAGCAGTTTCCATTCTCTCTAATGAATCTGCAAGCGCTGCAGTAACAGGAAGAAATAAGGTGATTTCCAGATATAATCCACCTCCTCCGTTTATCAGTACTGCGGAGTTATGAGACAGGACTAACCCCATGACCGCCAATAACCAAGGAAACATTCAAACTTACGCAATACTTCCGAATGCACTTTATGCAAGTTTGTGAGCACATAGCTTCCTGTGCTGTGTGCTATTTGTCAAATTTATAAAGTTGGAACAACAATATCCAGTAGGATCATAATTATTCAAAGAATTTGCTCAAATGTGAGTACTGTAGCTCAAAGAGTGTCCATGATAAAAGAAAAAAAAAAGGGAAAAAAAATGAAGTACCAGTTTCTACAAATTTGAAAATTTTGTGTTATGTTCATGTCAGTGCCATATGGTTTTTAACTGAATAAACAACTGCACTGTAAAAAACTATTTCTTGAGTCAGCTTAAAATAATTTGTTACCCTGCTGCCTTAAAATTTTATGTTCAGTCGACTCAAAAAAGGTTTAGTCAACTTGAAATGTTAGGTTATACTAAGTGACAACTTAGATATTTGAGTTGATTCAACTTAAAATTTGAAGGCAGCTGGGTAACAAACCCAGCTTTTAAGTTTAACAAACCAAATTTTAATTTAGTCAACTCAAATATCTAAATTGTCACTTAGTACAACTTAACGTTTCAAGTTGACTAAACTTATTTGAGTTGACTGCAATTTTAAGGCAGCAGGGTAACAAATTATTTTAAGTTGACTCAAAAAATGTTTTATAGTGAGTTATTTATTTATTTTTTTTTCCTTCCAAAAATAGATATAATGAATTAATAAAATCAAAGTTTTGGGGGAATCTCGCCACTAGATGTTTTACAACCTGAACCTGAAGTCAAATTATTAATTTTTTTAAGAGATTTTTCATAAAGATCTGCAGGGCTTTCTCTCTATTCAGTGTGTATGTTTTATTTTATTTCCTTTCATTTCATTTTATATTTTTCCAATGTTAGCTGCACCCCATGACTTTCATTGGTAACATTTTACAATGAGGTTTATTAGTTAACATTATTTAACTACTTTAATTAACATGAACTAAGAATAAAAAATACTTCTACAACATTTATTCTTGATTAATCATCTTGACAACATTATATGTTGATTAATCTTATTTTTTTTAACATTTTACTAATGCATTGTTAAAATCAAAAGTTTCTTGTTAACATTAGTTAATGCACTGTGAATTAACATGAACTAACATTAATAAAGATTAATAAATACTGTAATTAATATATTGATTATTGTTCATACATGTTGGTTAATACATTAACTACCATTAACTTTATTGTAAAGTGTTACCCTTTCACTTGCTGGCACTTCAAATATTAGTAACATTTTTTTAAGGAATATTAATAAGATATCATGTCAAACAATTTTATGCATTTATTTTAAGAATTTTATTCTTTCAGTCAGTATTTTTTTTTTTCCCATTATGATATTAAGAAAGTTATATCACACTTAATTTTTTTTACAAAAAAAAAAAAAAGTGTTTGGTAAAAACATGCTCATAATTGAAGAGTATATTTAAGTAAATGTATGTATGTAATGAGTTAATAGATCCGGACAAAAATTAGTGTCAAGCCATTAACTAATTACCTTCCAGTAAATGACTAGATTTATAATGGAATTACCAAAGCAGGGAAATAGTAGTAATTGCTACCAGAGGGTGATTCTGTCGTAGTGAATATAACAGCTTGTCCATTTGAATTCTAGTAATCTGTCCAAGTGTAAATTTCACACCCCTCATTTCCTGCTGTCTGGAAATTGGAAGCTATTTGTTGACTTTCAGTACATTGCATTTCACATTTCATTTACTATAGCAAGGTTATAGTTCTTATTTTTTAACAATCAGACACACATGCCAAATCATGAACATAAAAAATGTCTAACTTCTGCAGTAAATCCTGCTGTATAATGGTATAATGATATCTTAACTGAATAGGAAAACATAGGCAATGTCAATACAAAGTTATGTATCATAACATTCCTTATGAAGTAACTAATGTCTTGCCAGATGTCATAATTCGGGATTGCTGCTTTAAAAGAGCCTAAAACAAGATTACGTGGCAAAGTTTGAGTGAGTTGTTTTCAAGCTGCTATGTTCACAATTAGAGAAGTAAACAGAAAATGATAAATAACAACTGATTTTTGACAAGTCAAGGCATCTGTTTCGATCTTGTAAAATACCTCAAGTAGTACTAATAGTAAACACTCTCTCAGAATGATATATTAATGCTTATTAAACCGTCTGGCCTGCTCTCTCACATATGTTTATTGTTATCCTCGCACAGTCTATCTACTGAACTGTCACTAAGCACAGCTCCTATATGATCTGTGAGACAAATCCAAGGCTGAGAGGTTTTTACTCTCTCGTGTCATCACAGTTATACCAAACATATTTGATTTCTCTATTCTGTGGCTGATGCTCTGCAGAACAACACACTGTGATTTAACACTTGAAGCCTAACACTGTTTTTCTGCTGTCCCTCACAGGAACAGTGCTATCAGGATGTTGATGCTGGATGGGATGCCAGCCCTGCCAGTCAAAATCGATCCTGCAGAGTCACAGAGACGGGTAAGCGGTCAAAGCAGTCCCACACAGGTGTTTTCAGAGGCTTTTAAAACACAAGATGGTATGTGATAAAAGCCATGCTTTCTTTTAAGGCCCAATCCAATTCTCACTATTAACTAACTATTAAAGAAGTTACTTGCAGAATGAAAATATTCTGATAATTTACTCACCTCAGTGTCATCCAAGATGTTCATGTCTTTCTTTCTTCGGACGAAAAGTAATTAAGGTTTTTGAGGAAAACATTCCAGGATATTTCTCCATATGGTAAACTTCAGATCAGAAGATCCAAATTACAGTTTCAGTGTAGCTTCAAAAGGCTCTACACAATCCCAGCCAAAGATTGAGGGTCTTATCTAGTGAAACAACTTATCATTTTCTAAGAAAAATACTAATTTATATACTTTTTAACCACAAATGCTCATCTTGCACTAGCTCGACCTCACGCAGTTACGTAGTCACACACTTAAGTACTGACCCAGTGTTTACAAATCGAACATGCAAAGAAAGTCAAACGCCCTTTACAAAAATGTTAGAACAACAATTTTAATGTCACGAATCCGGTCCGTGGCTTTCCGATTATTCGCCACCAGATATGGACACTCACACTGTGCATGTCACCCCGGACTACATTTCCCATCATCCATTGCACTGATTACACACACAGCTGTAGCCAATCACACACACACTATTTAACAGCCAGATCCTTCTCAGATGACTGAGTATTTTGTTACGTATTGACCAGATCGAGAAGCATGCGGATCCCTATGCAGAGCTTCTTTATTAACAGATGTGATCAAAACAGGCATGGGGTCAGACAGTGGCATACAGGTATTCAGAGAGCAAGACCAGAAGAGTTCTCTGATAAACAGGCGAAGGTCAATCAACGGCGAACATAATCCAAAGGGTGAGGCAAGCAAATAATACACAGACAGATAGTAATTCAGGAAAGGTACGAAACGACAAGACCAGAGAGAAATCCAAGACAGGCAGGTGATCAGGAAACAGAGAATCAGTCAAAACTAGGCATTACAATACTTGACTAGAACTAGACAAAACTCAGACAGCAAACTAGGTGAGTGATAAACACAGACAATACTCAGCAATCTGAGAAGTATCTGGGTGGGTGTTAAATAGTGTGTGTGATTGGCTACAGCTGTGTGTGTAATCAGCGCAATGGATGATGGGAAATGTAGTTTGGGGTGACATGCAACAGTTTGTGTAGTGTGAGTGTCCATATAATGACAGTGCGACATCTGGTGGCAAACGGACGGAAAGCCACAGACCGGATTTGTGACAGTTGAATGATTTGAAGTTGGAGCAGAAAATGAGATTTCCACCCTACCCCATCTTTTTGAACCAAAGTACACAGACGAAGAACTAACCACGCGTGAATTTTCCAACGTGAATGCGCATCGCAGAGCTAGTGGAAGATGAGCAGTTGTGGTTAAAAAGTATATCCATTTTCATTTTTTTTTTTTTTTTTAAGAAAATGACCCATCGTTTCACTAGATAAGACTCTTATTCCACCCTACCCTATCTTTTTTAACCAAAGTACACAGACGAAGAACTAACCACGTGTGAATTTTCCAACGTGAATGCGCATCGCAGAGCTAGTGGAAGATGAGCAGTTGTGGTTAAAAAGTATATCCATTTTCATTTTTTTTTTTTTAAAGAAAATGACCCACCGTTTCACTAGATAAGACTCTTATTCCACCCTACCCTATCTTTTTTAACCAAAGTACACAGACGAAGAACTAACCACGCGTGAATTTTCCAATGTGAATGCGCATCGCAGAGCTAGTGGAAGATGAGCAGTTGTGGTTAAAAAGTATATCCATTTTCTTTTTTTTTTTTTTTTTTAAGAAAATGACCCATCGTTTCACTAGATAAGACTCTTATTCCACCCTACCCTATCTTTTTTAACCAAAGTACACAGACGAAGAACTAACCACGTGTGAATTTTCCAACGTGAATGCGCATCGCAGAGCTAGTGGAAGATGAGCAGTTGTGGTTAAAAAGTATATCCATTTTCATTTTTTTTTTTTTAAAGAAAATGACCCACCGTTTCACTAGATAAGACTCTTATTCCACCCTACCCTATCTTTTTTAACCAAAGTACACAGACGAAGAACTAACCACGCGTGAATTTTCCAATGTGAATGCGCATCGCAGAGCTAGTGCAAGATGAGCAGTTGTGGTTAAAAAGTATATCCATTTTATTTTTTTCAAAGAAAATGACCCATTGTTTCACTAGATAAGACTCTTATTCCTCGGCTGGGATTGTATATAGACCTTTAAAGCTGCATTGAAACTGCGATTTGCACCTTCAACCCATTGATCCCCATTGAAGTAAAAAAAAAAAAAAATAAAAAATCTGGAATGTTTTCCTCAAAAGCCTTAATTTCTTTGCGGCTGAAGAAAGAAAGACATGAACATCTTGGATGACATGGGGGTGAGTAAATTAACAGAAATTTAAATTAAATTAAATTAAATTAAATTTTCATTCTGAAACTTAACTTCTCACTTAATTGCAACTTTTGCCGCAAAACCACCCTCCTAATTACTGCTTATTAATAGTTAGTAAAGTAGTTAAGTTAATATGACAATGAGAATGCAGCATTACTATGATAATATGTTGGTGTTTATGCAAAATATAACTACATTTTTTTTATCTGAAGTGAAATATCAACATGTTTTCTTGACTGTGCTTTACTGTGCTATCTTCGGTGTACTTTGCATTGCTTGACTAGAGGTTTAGTTTAAGGTGTCCTGTGCTTGGAGTCTTCAGGATACATGCCAGAATTTCAGGCTTGGCCAAATAAACATATACACGTGCTTTGCGAGTCTTAAAGCTCACTCTCCATTTTCATGCACAGCAAAACCCACACACATAATATTTTGCACCCTTTTTTACCCGTTTTAACGGTTGCCGTTGTCGTGTCGTTGATCAGGGTCGAGTGCAGGATGTGCGTGGGCCACGCAGCTCAGCTTTGAAGTGTGTTAAATCAACAGGCAGCGCAGTGGCTGAAACGTGCTTCTTGTTTGAGTGGGCTCAACGCCAAGACCCTTTTCTTGGAAATGCATTGCTCCCCCCATTAAAGCCGTCCTCACCAGAAGCTCTTCGGATTTGGAAAATTAGCCATAATGACTGGTAGCCCCCCGTACGAGGGGTTGAACGTGGGCCGTGCAGGAGGGGAGGGATAGGAAGGTGGGAAAGGTGAAGCATGAGTCGGGAGAGAGAAAAACGGGGTAGAGATGAAGTTTCAAAACATGTTCCATTTCGGCTGAACAGCCTCCAAGTCAACCACAGTAAAAAACAGAAGGGAAATTTTTGGGCTAGAAATAATGCTGCCAGCAGACCACTTTTTGTCCATGGTTTCATTGAGTTTGAGTGAGTGCTTCTGACATCTTTGACTGGAATGTTTTGTCGATTTACTGATGTTAATTTAGGATAACTGCTGAGTCAGTAGAAGTCTGAAAGACTGCTTTTTCTTCACTTTTTCTCTGCACCTTTTGTGGTGTGTTTTCCTCCTATATCACAAACAAGCACTCTCTTAGTGTTTTAGGTGTTGCAGTCCTTCAGCCCTCTGGCTTTTGCTTCATTTTTTTTTTTTTTTTAATTCCCCTGCAGTAAGCAATCTTAGGTTATTTTACTCAGAATCTCCCCTTACCAGTCATTAAAAGTATATATTAACTATAATCCTCTATTCAGTGATGGACCTGGTTATACATATTTTGGGTTGAAAATGTTTTTAATGTTTCTGTAATATTGTGTAACCATTACTGCTATTACTCCAGTCTTCAGTATCACATGATTGTTCAAAAATCATTCTAATATGCTGATGTACTGCAGGGTGGCAATGTTCGGACACACACTTGCTTCTTTCTCATTCAAACACTCTTTATTCCAGTGTGATCACAAAATAAAATGTATGGGTCAAAATGTTTGATTTTTCTTTTATGCCAGAAATCCTTAGGATATTAATGAAAGGTCATGCACCATGAAGCTATTTTGTAAATTTTCTACCATAAATATATATTAAAACTTAATTTTTGATTAGTCATATGCATTGCTAAGAACTATATTTGGACAACTTTAAAGGTGCAATTTTTCTTTGTTTGTTTGTTTTTTTTTTTTTTGCACCCTCAGATTCCAGATTTCAAATAGTTGTATCTTGACAATTACTGTCCTATCCTAACAAACCATGCATCTATGGAAAGCTTATTTGTTTAGCTTTTAGATGATGTATAAATCTCAATTTCTAAAAATGGACAATTATGACTGGTTTTGTGGTCTAGTGTCACATAGAAGATTTCTTTACATCTTGAATTAACCTTGCCTTGTAATAAAAAGGTCAAAGTTCAAAAAGAATTTATTAAAATTTCAGACAATTGAATCAAATTAAAATAAAAAAAGATACATTTTTTACTGTAAGAGCCAGGGCAGCTTCTTGTCACTTGAATGTGCAAGGCTTCCTTATTTTAACTGTACAAAAACAGCTTCTTTTTTTTTTTATCATAAACTCTGGTTTGCAGCGCAAATAATTTTATAATTTACTGCACATTGTTATTTTCTATTTTTTTTTATCTATTGCTGATATTAAATCTGATGTTTATAGAAAATAGCTTCATTGTTGCAAAAATAAGGTAGATAAAATATGTCTAAAGTATAAATTTGAATAAATTCATAAATATAACACAGCAGTCTGTTCTCTCCCACGTAAAGGATTAGTTTACCCAAAAATGAAAATTCTCACTCACCATCATGCTGTTTCCAGACCTGTATGAATTTTTCTTCTGTTGAACATAAAAGAAGATATTTTAAAGAATGTTGGTAACTACACAGTTGCTGGTAGCCATTGACTTCAATAGTAAATAAATAAATACTATGAAAGTCAATGGCTACCAGCAACTTAAAAAAAAAAAAAAAAAACTTCATTTGTGTTCATTTTTGGATGAACTATACCATTAAAGAGACAATTCACCCCCAAAATTTAAATTCTGTCATTAATTATTTACCCTAATGTTATTCCAAAATCGTAAGACCTTCGTTCATCTTTACAACACAAATTAAATATTTTTGATGAAATCCGAGAGCTTCCTGACCTTGTATAGACAGCAACCTAACTGACATGTTCAAAGCCAAGAAAGGTAGTAAGGATATTGTTAAAATAGTCCATGTGACATCAGTTCAATCTTAATTTTAGGAAGCTATGAGAATATTTTTATTTGCAAAGAAAACAAAAATATCAACTTTATTTAAGAATTTCTTCTCTTATGTGCGTTCACAAGAGTACCACAATGTCATAAAATTATGGTTGAACCACTGAAGTCACATGGACTAATTTTCAATGTTCTCACTACTGTTCTGGCTCTTGAACGTGGTAATTACATTGCTGTCTATGCAGGGTCAGAAAGCTTTTGGATTTCATCAAAAATATCTTAGTTTGTGTTCCAAAGATGAACAAAGGTTTTACAGATTTAGTATGACATGAGGGTGAGTAATAAATGACAGAATTTAAATTTTTGGGTGAACTAACCATTTAAGGCCATAAATATTCCACTTAAGTTCCTTTTCAGGTGAGGACTCTTTAGACTAAAATCTTAGAATGTTGCTATTTTACTGTAAAAGTAATTAATACTTTCAACTGATTTAATTTTGTCTCTTTCCTCTCAGTCTCCTGTGATCCATGACTACACAGAGATGGGCGTGCTGGTGTTGAACCGTAGATTTCGGACACCGTCGGATGATAGACGATTCCTGTCTGACCCCTTCCAGACACAAACAGAGCCCGTGGACCTGTCCACCAACAGAGCCAGAACCTCCCCGTCACTTTCAGCATCGTCATCTTTATCTTCGTCTCCCTCGTCGTCCTCATCATCAATACGATTTTGTCCACGGTCCCCCCCTTCCAGCAAGTCTGTGTCATCTTCATCACCGTCATCATTATCTATGCCTTCATCCTCCTCCACTTCAGTCATAACCCCTGTTCCGCGTTTGAAGATGTCTCCAGTGGTGGCCTCTCCTCCATCTAGGAGTCTCAGAGGGCAGTCATTTTTGCACATACCCCAGCTGATGCCTCCGTGCTCCAGCCCGGTCCACCTCCACCCACGCCGGGTGCCCGTGGTGGTGCAGCCTATGCCGCTGGTCTACCCTGGAGTAGGATCGCTGGGAAACAGCAGGCTCATGATGCCGCTGCTGGAGGAAAACAGGATGCACAGGAAAGGTGAGACAGAAGCTTGTGCGCTCAGCTTGATTATCTCAGTGACCTTATAACAGATAAATGAATGACAGACAATGAAAATGCAGCACTGATGAGCCTTCTTGTTGTTTGCAATTTTAGCAATCAAACTTACTGAACTGTTGTAACATACAAATTTACAAACATACAAATTTTTTGGCAAATTCTCAAGATTATGGTTAAAAGGTGTTGTTATGGTAAATGTAATTTTGATTTTAAGTATACAGGGAGGTTAGTGAAGACTAGTTTCACTCATTTTATTCCATTCCATTCCATGGATGGATGGATGGATGGATAGATGATGGATTGATGATGGATGGATGGATATACAGATGATGGATGGATGAATGAATAGAGGATGGATGGATAGATAGATAGATATATAGATAGAAGATAGATGATAGATGGATGGATGAATGAATGGATGAATCAATAAATAGATGATGGATGGATGGAAGGATGGATAGATTGATGATAGATGGATGGATGGATAGATAAATAGATGATGGATGGATGGACATATGGGTAGATGATGGATGGTTGGTTTGATAGATGGATGGATGAATGAATGGATGAATTGATAAATAGATGATAGATGGATAGATAGTTGGATGGATGGATGGATAGAAGATAGATGATAGATGGATGGATGAATGAATGGATGGATGGATGGATGGATAGATTGATGATGGATGGATGGATGGATAAACAGATGATGGATGGATGGATAAATAGATGATGGATGGATGGATAGATGGTAGATGATGGATGGTTGGATGGATGGAGGGATGGATAGATGGTGGATCGATGGATGGATGATAGATGATAAATGAATAGATAATGGATGGTTGGATGGATGGATATATAGATGATGGATAGATAGATGATGGATGGATGGATGGATGGATGGAGGGATGAATAGATGGTGGATGGATGGATGGAGGGATGGATAGATGAGGGATGGATAGATGGTGGATGGATGGATGGAGGGATGGATAGATGAGGGATGGATAGATGGTGGATGGATGGATGATAGATGATAAATGAATAGATGATGGATGGTTGGATGGATGGATATATAGATGATGGATAGATAGATAGATGATGAATGGATGGATGGATGGATGGATGGATGACAGATATATGATAGATGGATAAAAGATGGATGGATGGATGGATAGATAGATAGCTGATAGATAGATGGATGGATATAGATCATGGATGGATAGTTATTTGAAATAAAATATAAAAAAACATGAACTTATTTTATTTTAACTCATTGCCAGCCAAATTCCCATCTACTTTAACTTGATGTACTAAATAACTAAAACTAAAATAAAAAAAAACAATAAAAACTATAGATATTAATAGAAAGAATAAAAATAACATACATACACAATTACTAATGACTAAATTTACTAAAACTGAATAAAAATGGAAAATCTAAAAATAAAAAGTTCAAAACATGAATAAAAACTACAACAGAAGCTCAATTATGCTAAAATAACACTGAGTGGGATCAGACTCTACGGTGGACCAACTGAACAAATAAATGTGCAAATTATAAATATAATCAGCTTAGAGCAAAACATCTTTAAATTTGCACAAACAAAAGGAAAAGTAGAATACATAATCGTGAATGTTTTAGAAAAAGGAGTAGCTGATTTAAATACTGCTTGTTGTTCTTTATGACATTGACTTGCATTCATTTTACACTTCCCCAGATTAGTTTTTTTTTTTTTTTCATTAAATACAAACACTACATAAATGCAGTCCATTAGACATTAGACAAACCCTTTGCTTTAATGTCAATATTTATGATGTCAACTGTAACCTTCTCATCTTCTGCTTTTATATTTAGTGTTTCAGCATAACAACCTAAAACAAAAGCTTATGCTTTCTGCTTTTTTGCGTAATGATAAATTAAAAAGTAATTCATTCCAAAACCATCAGGTACATCAGCAAGCAAGCTGACTTGCAACTTAATTTCTCTTAAAAAGCACTGGGCATGGTTAAATAATCATTGCTGTAAGGTCAGTTGACAATATCAAGGCCACTATTGTTGTGAAACCCATCCTCATGTAAAGTCTTTCACTCTCTTCCTGTCTGCTCTTTCCTCCCTCTTTGTCTGTAGGTGCAAAGCACTGTGTTTCAAAGCCTCTCTTCGAGTTTCCGTGTTCTTGGCAGGGTCGGTGACAGAACCCAGAGCCTGGCTGTGTGTTAGACAGGCTCGGCTCTTATGAGTGCAGCTCCATTGTGCTCATCTCTTTATATTCCTCAAAACAGGCAGCCAGTACATCAATGCAGGAAGTAGATGCTAAGGCAAAAACTCCGCTCAGCCAAACGAGGGCACCTGGGTTTATTAGTGACAAAGCGAATGGCGGAAACACAATAGTAACCGTAATAAGAGGCATGTTTAAAGATACTCAAACCCTTTTTTCTATCTAGGAAAGCTTGCCTATGGGCAACAGAGCTGTTTTTAATGGGCTCTGTGGCTAGGAAGCCTTTCCATTTATTTTTTTCTCTTTTTTTCATCCTGTTTTTCCTCTGGGGGGAGGTGTAGATAGAGGCTGGAGATGTCCAGTGTCATATAAGTCTGTCTTATGTCCTGTATTAGTGTCTCACAGCTATTTCTGCTATAGACTGACCAATCAGAGGAGGGGCGTTTATCTACATCAGACGCACAGAGTGTGTGCAAACAAGCAGGTTGACACATAATTAGGCCTGTGCGGTTCACACTTTGATGATCCAATTTCAGTTCATTAAAAAACATTCAAGATTCACACACAGAGACCAGCCCCCTATCTTGAGGGTCCGTGCCCTTATGCTCTGCAGTCTCTCATGAAGTATCCATGGCAACAAGACAGGACATGGAATGACACGAATACAACGGAGACCTTTGAAATTGCTATTACAACCAAACAAAACAAAACAAACCAATACAAACATGCCCAGCTCTCTTATTGCAAGAATAGAGTGAACTGTATTCTGTCATTCAGTCGAGGTAGGAATAGATGAGTTCACTCAAATATTTCACTTCTGTCATTATTTACTTATGTTAACCTCATTCCAAATGGCAAAGTGCAGACGTCAAGAACATAAAATGTCATTAGTTCTTGAGATTCTAATAACCGAACATCAAAACGCCAAAGTTGCAATAGTTAGATATAGCAGAAGTTTAGATGATCAGTGTTTAATCAACTGTAAATCAGTGTTATTTTAGTATCATTATATGCTATTATAGTATTTATTGCTATTTTTATTTAGCTTTAATATTTAGTTCATTTTAGTTTAAGTAGTTTTGCTTTTGTCATTTTATTTGTTTTTGTTTTTGGTAATATGGTAACACTTTACAATAAGGTTCATTAGTTAACATGAACTAAGAATCAACAATACTTCTACAGCATTCATTAATCTTAGTTAATGTTAATTTCAGCATTTATTAATGCATTATTAAAATCACAATATGTGTTTGTTAACATTAGTTAATGGACTGTGAACTAACATAAACAATGAATGACTATTGTTATTAACTAACAGTAATGAAGATTAATAAATAGTGTAATAAATGTATTGTTTATTGTTCATTCACGTTAGTTAATACATTAACTAATTGTAACAAATGACACCTTATTGTAAAGTGTTACCTGTTCCATTCCATGAATGGATGGATGGATAGACAGATAAATGATGGATGGATGGATGGATGGATGGATGGATAGATAGATGAGAGATGGATGGATGAATAGATAGATGATGGATAGATAAATGATGGATAGATTGATGATGGATGGATGGATAGATGATAGATGGGTAGATGATGGATGGATGGATGGATGGATGGATGGATGATAGATAGATGATGGATGGTTGGATGGATGGATATATAGATGATGGATGGATGGATGGATGGATGGATAGATGATAGATGATGGATGGATAGATTAATAATGGATGGATAGATTGATGATAGATTTTAGATTTAATTTTAGTATTTGAACATATTTCATTTCAGTTAGTTGCCAGGTCAAGATTTCTAATTTGTGACCCTGGACCACAAAACCAGTCATAATGGTCAATTTTGGAATTTATAAATCAGCTGAAAGCTGAATGAATAAGCTTTTCATTTCTGTATGGTGTGTTAGGATAGGACAATATTTGTTTGAGATACAACTATTTGAAAATCTGGAATCTGAGGGTGCAAAAAAATCCTTTAAAGTTGTGGTGAAGTTCTTAGCAATGCATTTTACTAATAAAAAATTACGTTTTGATATATTTGTGGTAGGAAATTTACAAAATATCTTTATGGAACATGATCTTTTTTTTTAATATCCTAATTATTTTTGGCATAAAAGAAAAATCTGTAATTTTGACCCATAAAATGTATTTTGGTTATTGCTACAAATATACCCATGCTACTTAAGACTGGTTTTGTGCTCCAGGGTCACATTTGTGTTTAGGTTTTTTATCTAATATTTCTATTTTATTGCAATTAATGAAAGTGATTTAATGGTTTTAGTTTACAATAACAACACTGATGTCAATTAAAATTGAAACTTAAATTCTGACCTGTTTATCTCACAAAGGTATTGAATGACTACAGATAACTTAATATAGTAAGGCTTTCATTGGTCTCTGTGAATTCTTGTTGTATGGAAAAGAAAATCAAAATTCATTTTTTGGTGTTCCATGGATTTAAAAAAAAAACAAAACAGTATATGGGTTTGGAAGGACATGTGGATGAGTAAACTATTCCTTTAAGGAAACTCTCTGACGTCCACCAAAGCTTTTATTAGAACATTAATCAAAGTGTCATTAGTTTGGTTTAATGTGTCAGTGCTATGGCCATAGAATCAAACTGAAGAGCCAGTGTCCACACAGCTGAATCATTCCCATGTAATTATAGACATAACTACAGACATTTGTTACATATGTAAATATTATATATTTTTAAATATTAGAGAAATGTAAAAATGTACACAAATGTACAATGTATGTATTCATCAATTTAAATGTAGGTACATAGTAGTTAAAGACACTTAATATAAAGTGGGTCCAATTATGGTAAACCAAGTAATCAAACAATGGTAAATGGTGAATCAAGTAATCAACAATTTTATTTATGTGTTTATTCATTTATGAATGGATGAATTTATGATTAAGGCATTATTTAGTCATATGTGCACATTGAAAATTCAACTGCACCAACCTTCTGTTTTTATCCAGTCACACACCGAATCCCAGATGGACTGTCGCCTCGGCGATCTTTGAGTGACAGCGAGGATGATGACCTGCCCAACGTGACCTTGGAGAGTGTGAACGAAACAGGATCCACTGCCCTGACTATCGCCCGCGCTGTGCAAGAGTAAAGATACCTTCATCATTAATCTGCACTATTTATAATCCAGTCCTATCTATCACTATGATACATGACTTTAAAATTAGGTGTCATTTGTTAACATTAGTTAATTTGTTAACTAACATGAACTAACAATATTAACAAACATTTATTACAGTATTTAGTCATCTTTGTCAATGTTATAAAGATACATTTGTTCATTGTTTGTTCATGTTAGTTCACAGTTTGTTCATGTTAGTTCTAATGAACATTATTGTAAAGTGTTACCAGTAGGTCTAACTAAAAGTATAGAAATAAGATTTTAGCTTGTGATAGGGACCCAGGAGGTCACAAGGAGTATATAAACTCAGGAGGGATGTTGGCAGCTTTTTTAAAAATTGTTAGCATGGGTAAAAATTACAGTACATCTGAACAATTACATCTTTACATACTAAATCATTAATATAAAGTGAAAAATAAATTGGTCCCAAAACTGAACCTTGTGGAACCCCCTTTAGGGCAAGTAAGGTAAAACAGAAAAATGTGCAAATAAATATGCTTAAGAGTGTAAAAACAAAGGTTATTAATAAAAAACAGTCTAAAAACTAAAACTGGCAGGTACTAAAAACAGTACCAACTCCCCTCTACATGACTGATGCACAAGCTTTTCCGCTTGTACTAATGGGAACATACAATTTTCTTAAATAAACTCATCTCTCCAATAAATAAGTACATAGGATAATTAAGAACAAGAGTTAAATCCAACATAGGTGAATACAATAAAAAGGACACAAACATTTCCACAGAAATGAGCCAAATAAGCATTTTCCCACAAGTTTGCACTTCCTTTAAAGCCATGGCCACTCAGCTAAAACAGGAAATGTATGCGAGCAAACCCCACATAAATAACAATAACACAATCCGTCACATTGATATTTGAAAGTAACAGATATTTTAGACATTTAAAAAGTAAAAACAAGAAAAAAAAATGGTTAGGTTGACTCTTTTTAAATGAAGAATTGGATATGGCACATATACTGTACACTGTCTGGGTTTTTCATGTTGTTGTTTTTTTTTTTTTAAAGAAGTTTCCTATGCTCATCAAGGCTGCATTTATTTGATCAAAAATACAGAAAAAAAAACAGTAACACTGTAAAATATTGTTCCAGTGTAAAATAACTGTTTTCTATGTGAATATACTTTTAAAATGTAATTTATTTCAGCATCATTACTCCAGTCTTCAATGTCATATGGTTCTTCAGAAATCATTCTAATATGCTGATTTATTATGAATGTTGAAAACAGTTGTGCTGCCTAATATTTTGTTGGAACCTGATATTTTTTTCAGGATTCTTTAATAAATAAAAAAGTTAAAAGGAACCACATTTATTTAAAACTGAAATAAATTAATACTTTTATTCACCAAGGATGTGTTAAATTGATAAGTGATAGCGATAGTGATAGCAAAGACTTATATTGTTGAAAAAGATTTCTATTTTGTATAAATGCTGTTCTTTTTAACGTTTTATTCATCAAAGAATCCTGAAAAACGAATCACAGGTACCAAAAAAAATATTCAGCAGCACAACTAGCATGTTTCTAGCATTAATAATAAAATAATAAATTAACCTATTAGAATGATTTCTGAAGGATCATGTGACACTGAAGACTGGAGTAATGGCTGATGAAAACTCAGCTTAACATCACATGAATAAAATATATTTTAAAACATTAAAATAGAAAACCTTTTTTTTCTGTAACTGAATGCAGCCTTGATAAGCATAAGAGAATTTTCTAAACACCTTTAAAAATCTTACTGATTTCAAACTTTTGAACAGCAGTATACCTAACGTGTTTGTGGACTTGAAGCTAGTTACAGCTAGTTAACTAACATATAACGTACCTATAAGAAAGCAAGTAGAGACAGAGGCAAATGGCTGGAAAAGACAAAGGTGCCAGTATGACTTATAGAAAGTTGCAGGAGTGAAAATTAGTGTGAAAGAGAAAGTGTGCCTTATTGCTTATTTGACCTGTTGCTTCTTAAATCAATAAGGATTTGATCCAGTGAGTCATGTAGTGTTTGTATATATACTGTTTCTATGCCGTCGTACTTTAGGGACAAAATGTTAAATCTGACAAAACCGCCCTGGGGACATTTTCCAGCATTTTGACTAAATAACTCTAATAATATTTTTCCTCAATTATTGTATTTTTTTTTTTTTTATTATAATAAATAGCTTTATACATTTTCAGAAAAAAATTTACATAAGCTATCACTGGAGTAGTACCCTTACTCATAAAGGGTGCATATTAATACTGTATTAGTACTTAAAATATGCATATTAGTACCTAGATGGTACATATTAGTACTTTTCGAAAAGGTACTGTCCCAGTGGCAGCTTTTGTACCTTCTTTTCTGAGTGTGTATATATTTTTTGCATGTTTGGCAGACGCCTATCCGATTTAAAGCATTTTCAGGATAAACTTTTTTCACTCTTTCCATTGAAATCATACGCATGACCTTGTTTAACCAGTTGAGCTTCAGGAACTGATTTCAGTCTCAGAGGGAGTGTGTGCGTCAGGTTGAATGTGTTGTGGACACAGGTGCACGAGTCGGTGCAGGTTTATGCATCCCCTGACCCGTGATCAACCAGTGAATAATGAATGGACTTTATTCTTACCTTTATTATTATATTAAACTGATAAAGTGGTCTCCAGACAGTGATGCTGCCCTGCACGTCACCACCACCACTGGAAAGCCCCTCTGGTGTTCTCCAGTGGGAAACATACAAACAAAAGACGGAACATAAATGACTCTGTTGAGTTTAGTCTGACGGCAGCTGCTGTTTCCCTCCCTGGTTCTTTCTTGTTGACAACAGTCTAACGTTAATTCTGACTGTAAAACTGGATGACCTTGGACTAAAAATTCCGAGCTGCATGATGGAATGTGGAAAATTGTGACAGCATTGTAAAGAATGTAGATATTGTTTAAAGGTAAAGATCTAGGATGTTTTTTTTTCTTTCTTTCTTTTTCCTCTTTGGGCCTCAAAAGTGATGGAGTGTGCCAAAAGCTACAGGTGCCCCTTGTTGACCCCCCTTCACACACACATACACTCACAACCTCCAGTTCTGCAACCCAAAAGAAACAGGAAGTGGCTCTGTAGGGGGTGAAAATGCCTTTTTGCCTCTCATTTTCAACATTTCTAGTGAAAAGTACACTACCAGTCAAAAGTTTTTGAACAGTAAGATTTTTAATGTTTGTTAAAGAATTCTCTTCTGCTCACCAAGCCTTCATTTATTTGATCCAAAATACAGCAAAAACAGTAATATTGTGAAATATTTTTCTATTTAAAATAACTTATTTTAATATATTTTAAAATATATTTTATTTCTGTGATCAAATCTAAATTTTCATCATTACTGTCTTCAGTGTCGATTCCTTCAGAAATCATTCTAATATGCTGATTTGCTGCTCACAAAACATTTTTTTATTATCATTATCAATATTTAAAACATGTAAATACATTTGTTTCAGGACTCTTTGATGAATAGAAAGAGCCAAAAATCAACATTTATCTGAAATACAAAGTTTTTGTAACATTATACACTAAACCATTCAAAAGCTTAGAGTCAGTAAATTTGTATTATTTATTTATTTATTTATTTATTGGTGGGGGTTGGGGATTATAGAAATTAATGCTGTTATTTAGCAAGGATGCTTTAAATTGATCAAAAGTGATGGTAAGGACATTTATAATGTATTATAAGATTTATATTTCAGATAGATGCTGTTCTTCTGAACTTTCTATTCATCAAAGAAACTGAAAAAAATCTACTCAGCTGTAACATAATAATAAGAATAAAATGGTTTTTTTTTTTGGTTTTTTTTTGGCAACAAATCAGAGTATTAGAATGATTTCTGACGGATCATGTGACTGCAGTAATGATGCTAAAATTCAGCATTGAAATCACAAGAATAAATTACATTTTACAATATATTTAAATAGAAAACAGTTATTTCAAATAGTAAAAATATTTAAAATTTTTACTGTTTTTGATATACTTTGGATCAAATAAATGCAGGCTCTGTGAGCAGAAGAGACTTTAAAACAAAAAAAAAAAAAAAAAAAACTGGTAGGCTGGAAATACGCGTACAGAAATACGCATAGTAAATGTAGCCTATTAATTTCCATTTACCATAAAATAAACATTTAATACTCATTTTTGTTCTTTAAATGACTAATAGTGTAAATAAAAGATGTAAAACCTTATAGAATTCTGCACATTTTATATTTCTGAACCACTAGTGCCACCAAATGGAACTGCAAAAATATATATAAACACATCCTGGGATAGTAATTAGTCCTAGACATCAATATTTACACACTATTAGTAAACATTTACATATGTATTAAGTAAAAAGGTTTAAAGATCTACCGCACACAGCTTCATTTAATATTGCTTGTCCCTCTGTGGGAATATTGCCACAAAGATCCACTCTAGTTGTGTGCAATTACTAAGGAAACCAAACTACTACTGGTATAAATATAGCTGACTGCAGATTACATACTTAGGGGAATTTATTTACTTCACCTGTAGAACAATGTCTGATGATGTCTACTGATATTCTATTAATATTAGCATAGCTCCCTCAAGTGGCCATTTAAAGTAAATAAGAAACCTTTTTTTCTTGATGTTTTATCTTTGAGTTTATTCCCACACTTTTCCAGTTTGTGTGTAAAGATGAATTTATAATAGTAAATATTGCTGCTAATAATGAATGCATTTAATAATAAATATAATACATAGAAATTAATTTAAAAATAAATGATTATTTTTGCCTGTTATTCTGAATTAAATACTACATTAGACCTGACATTTTATATAGAGTACTTTTTTTTTTTTTTTTTTTTTTTTTGTATGGTTCATGTATACCCTAAGTTATGGGGACAAAATGTCCAAAGTCCTTGTCCTTGTGTAGACATTTTTGTCCACATGTGGACACAAGCCTATAAATCATACAGAATTAAGTTGTTGTTTTTTTTTTTTTAATCTAAAAATGCAAAAAGTTTCCTGTTAGCGGTAGGTTTAGGTGTAGGGTTGGGGTAGGGCGATAGAAAATACAGTTTGTACAGTATAAAAACCATTACGCCTATGGAATGTCCCCATTAAGCATGAAAACCCAACGGGTGGGTGTGCTTGACTACCATTATCATACTAAACAAATTGTCTTCAAATCCTTAACTGCTTCTAATAATAAAATCTTATGCTGTCATTTCAGTTCCCTGTTGCCGTTCAGCATTGAAAGCCTGCGGAGGCCCAGGCCTTCAGAGTCACCTGACTCAAAGAGGAGACGCATTCACAGGTGTGAGTTTGAGGGCTGCAATAAGGTTTACACCAAGAGCTCTCATCTTAAAGCCCACAGACGCACACACACAGGTCAGTCAGCCTACAATAGTCCATGTTTTGAAAAAAAAAAATTTCCTGTCATCCATTCATTCATTTAATGTATGTGTTTTTCTCTCTCTCAGGTGAAAAGCCATACAAGTGTACGTGGGATAACTGCACATGGAAGTTCGCTCGCTCGGACGAGCTGACACGACATTACCGCAAACACACCGGTGTCAAACCTTTCAAATGCAGCGACTGTGACCGCAGCTTCTCCCGCTCGGACCACCTCGCCCTCCACCGTCGCAGACATGCCCCCCAAACATGCATAGTGTGATAGACGTTTGATGGACAATATAAGCAGACAGAGCAGGTCTCTATCTGCCAGTGTCGCATGCAGAAGGTCTGGAATTACTCCTCCCAAAACAATAATAAGGTGAAAGACATGGGGATTTGACAGGAATGACAGATGAAAGATGAGGTCCTTGTGTTATGAGATTCATCTGCATTTATCCACATTTCCCTCATATGGTTTATCCCCAGCACTTTTATGTGAGGTTTATTCATAAATGTGAGAGCCTCAGTCTGTATTATTAAAAGCCATGTGCTGTTAAAGATGCTGTATACAACAGTTAAGTCAGAAATCCTCTGTGTGCGTGTACAATATTCAAGCTTTACAATATTCAAGCTTTTCTGTTTGGTTTTTCGGTAGTCGGGACAGCCGTGTTTGCTATTGTATGTGAGCACACATTTGTAATGAGATAGTATGGAGCTTTCTGCTTCCACATGCTATGTTTCTTTATTAGCATAATACTTACCTCGTCACTTGACATTGTCAGAAGCCAAAGGTATCTTTATATCCACCTTATTCTTCAACACGGAAGTAAGCCTATGGGCGAGACTTCCGGTTCATTAGCCGCTATAGGAACTTAAAGAGAAGAACAAGGTGGAGTAAACAGTAAAACTGTTTGCAGTACAAACCATTGTGATCATAATTAAGATAACACATTAAAATAATATTATTAGACTTACCAAATTTGCAATATCAAGCAGCAAAACCGCTGTTTTGTACAGCTAAAAATAGCTGAACTCCGATGAGACCGGAATGTGTTGCATATAGGGGCGTGGCCGAACGGAGGGCGGAGGTGTGGCCGAAGCACACGCGTGTTTATGCTGCCTTCACGCCATGTCGTAATTGCCGTAATTCCGAGATGACAACACGTGACATTTTACTCATAGCTTTTCATGTTGTCGGACTCGGAGGTAGCGCCTATGTAGCGCGAAAACGAACGTGACGGCGGTCACGTGGTACATCTGTAACTAGTTTAAGTCCTAATTCTAAAAACATTCCGAGTTTACAAGTTGTAACTACGAGTTCAGGAACACGTGTGGGCTTTGGCGTTAATAGTGTTGCCACAGAAACACACAATTCAGATTAGAATGTCACGTGTTTTCATCTCGGATTGACGGCATGGCGTGAATGCAGCATTAGCGTTTCTTGTATGCGACATCTAGTGGTTGAAAAATCGTATACAGCACCTTTAAACGCATTTGATTCTCCAAACCTTCAGGTTTCCTTCAGGTTTACTCATGGAATGGAGTTACCATTTTTCATATCACAATAGTCTCAAAATATTTAGAATTCATTTTGTAATACTTGTTTTTGTCTAAAAAGGATTGCAGAGGAGCCTAAATTTGTTCAGTGCAAGCTTTGGTTATGCATTTAGCAAATAAGTCACTTTGGGGAAAAAAAAAATGTAATTTACAATTTGCAGGGTAGTAATGGCATGGCTGTCACTGTGTAGAACTAAGTAGACTACAAACTTATTTTCAGATAAAAAGACATGCGCACACACAAAACAAAGAAACTATGACAAACAAACATAAAACAAGACATTATCACAATGCATTCACATTCTAGCTTCAAGTTCTGCATGGGCTCCAGTTATCACTTTATTATGGAATCTGAAGTTGTTGTTTTTTATATATAACTGAATGTGAGGAGACGGCCGTACCATTGTGTAGTGTTCAGTCCTCTCAGGACTCTCTCACACCGTTTTCAACTTTCTTTGCATCATTTGTGCACAAAACTAGTGTAGCAGATGTCTGTATATTTTATAGTCTTTACCATGTGGTATATAATTTTGTTTGTATTGTATGTCATATATTTGTTCTGTATTCTGAGATTTGCACCCTTCTGTCCATAAATATGTGATGCCAAAATTATAGTATTTTACAGGGAACCCAGCGACTCAAAATCATGAGTGTAAATGATCGTCAAATGGGCATTCCTTTTTATTTTTTTTTTCTCTTCTACAATGATGTATCTGTAAATGATGTTATGGTAAACATTTCAGTTTTATATGGATTTAACTGTGAATTTATACATAAATACAGTATATGTTAGAAAAAGGCATGAATAAAAGCACAGATTTGTATGTACAAAAAAGACTCGTGTGACTTGAAAGACCATACAAAGACCTAAATGCAAATGCCTTATGAGTTTAGACATAAAGTTATAATCTTACTGGACAGAACAGAATATAAAAGAGAAATTATAACAGATCAAATAGAACATGGATGCATTGTATTAATTTATTTATCTCTAATTCTGGTAAATACTGGAACTGGAACTACACTATTCTACAACAAAACGCACATTTCTTCATTGATAGATACAGACAAAACTGTATATCCCAAAATAATTGTATTTCTTCAAGAAATATAGGCAATTCTACAGAAATGCTGCAAACTGCTGTCCCACAGCCAAAAAATACATTCAAAAAGCATTTAAGTATTAAAATCTTAGATGTTCACTAAGATCTTATTAACCCATTCTTATTATTTGGTTGTTCCAAACCCTAACCCTTAAATTTCAACTTATGAAAATATTGAAATAATTTTAGCATTTTATTCCATTGTTGCTTTTAAAAAAATATATCTGTGAAGTGAAGTTTAAAATATTTTTTAATAGTTTCTTTATAACTTAACTTTGTAACCATATTTTCATGTCACTACCGAAACTATGTTTTAGTCCATTGGCTGAGACTGATTTTAACTACACCCCTACATTTAAGACAAGGAAATATTTGTGTCACTCTCTTTCATAGCTATATGTTGAGTAGATAGGCCCCATTTTTTTTGTGTTAAATTTGTTCAAAAGCATTAAAAAACTGTGTGTAATTTAAAAAAACGTGTCCCTACCAAACACCAATTTTCTATAAATAAACACTTTTTTTTTTTTATGTGCACAACTGTTCAAAACTAGATAACCATGTGCTGATTAGCATCTTTGAGGTAGGCTCAAAAGTATCTAAAATTCTCAGTATCGAAACAGTCACGACCGAAACATTTGGTGAAGTTTTGGTAGCTGACATCTGTTTTTTTTTGGGAGTTTTCCCATAAAATTGTCACTACTGTAACAGTCACGAACAAAACATTTCATTATCGTTTCAGCAGTGACAACAAGGGAAAACATAATCCTTTATTTGGGGGAAATTACTACATTTTAATACAGTTATGTCTTTCTTTCATCAGCCGTAAAGAAATTATGTTTTTTGAAGGAAATATTTCCGGATTTTTCTCCATATAATGGACTGGTATGGTGCCCCGATTTTGAATTTCCAAAATGAAGTTTAAATGCGGCTTCAAACGATCCCAAATGCGGTTGTAAACGATCCCAGCTGAGGAAGAATAGCGAATCGCTCGATTATTTTTATAAAAATAATACAATTTATTTAATTTATATACTTTTTTATGTCAAACACTCATCTTGTCTCGCCCCGCCTGAGCTGTTTTTTTTTTCTGGTTCATGACAGTTAGGGTATGTCGAAAAACTCCCATCTCATGTTCTCCCTCAACTTAAAAATCGTCCTGTATCGCTGTTTTACCTTTTTTGCTAAGGGTGTTTGATTTTCTTTGCATGTTTACTTTGCAAAGACTGGGTCGGTACTTCTGCAGTGATGTAGGATGATTTTGAAGTGATTTTTGAAGTTGAGGGAGGAAATACGATTGGAGTTTTCCAACATACCCTAACTGTCCTGAGCCACAATACACAAGAGTTCAACGAGAGCAAGACAAGACGAGTGTTTAAGATTAAAAAGTATTTAAATTGTATTTTTTCAATGAAAATAACTGATCATTTCACCATTCTTTCTCAGTTGGGATGGTTTACAACCGCATATGGGATCGATTGAAGCTGCATTTAAACAGCATTTTGGAAATTCAAAATCGGGGCACCATACCAGTCCATTATATGGAGAAAAATCCTGAAATGTTTCCCTCAAAAAACATAATTTCTTTACGGCTGAAGAAAGAAAGACATGAACATCTTGGATGACAAGGGGGTGAGTATATTATCTGTAAGTTTTTGTTATGAAAGTGGACTTCTCCTTTAAATTATATCTTACTGTGTTTTGGTAGTGACAAATTTGGGAAGAGGACAAATATTCCAAAACTTTCTGAAAATACAATATGAGAATTAACTGCACAATTACTAGAAATGCGTACCTTGGATAATATACATTTTGCATACATACAGAATTAGTTTCCAACTTTGAACCAGTTCTGTGGAATGGCCCATATAAATTGCAAATATTTAATTATAGATGTTTGTAAATAACATTTTTGAAGGCCTTCCATAGGTCTTCGATAATAGCAGGCATGAGGTTTTTTTTTTTTTTTTTTTTTTTTTTTGGCCTTACTTAAACCTATACTGCCTGCTGAGACAGCATTTTTAAGCTTTTGAGAGTCTACGTCGCATTGTTTACCTGCCAGATGAGCAGCCGCCAGTAAGAATGCTAACGAAAGGCCTTAGGACCTTTAGTACTTCCTTAGACTCTACTGGAGCCACTGTATGTGTAATATTTAACACTTTGATATTTTACAATAATTTAAACTTATTATTTATAATATTATAAAATACATTTTCTACTTGTAGTGTATTCACGCATTCGGCCAGGTATGTTTCAGTACACTTTTTTATAAATAATGCACTTCTTCAATTCACCACAAGGGTGGAGCAGTATGCCATTATTAACCGACTCCTTGTCATCCGTTCAGACAGCTGTACTAAAGTGGACTCCATCACGCAGGTCAGTTCATGACACGATTTAACCTTTAACCCACCTTTACCCTGTCTATGACGAACATTTTAACGAAAATGCTATCACTTAACGTGTTGTCAGTCTACGTGATCATGAAATACCTTTTAGTTTCCTGTTTTTATTAGTGCGGGGGTGTTAGCTAAAACACCCTGCAGGTTTCATATTTGCATATTAGCACAAAGTATGTTAATTCAAATTAAAACGTGTTCCAGATACTGTTTATTTGTGCCTCTTAATAAAATTTAAAGCCAAATATTATAAATATATTAACGAAACCTTCTTTTGAGGTAAGTTATTCAAACTGTTTTGATGTTTGTTTTTTATAAATTAAATATTAAATAGGTCAAAAATGGGTTAAGCAAAAAAAAAAATTAATAAATAAATAAAAATAGAAACTCTTCTTACCATTCTGTTTGGTATAGCCTAGGTGTATCCCGAAATATAATAAAAATGTTCAGTTTTGCTTAATGGGAAGTGCACTTTATTAGCATTAGAACATTCATGTGACATGACTGTTTAAAATCTAAAATCTAAAATCTAAAATCTGTTTCTGTAGTAAAATATTTCTGTAGTAACATGTTTGGTGACCTTTAAATGGTGCCTTTGTGTTTGTTTTCCTGTGGTGTGTTAGAGATGACCTTTAAATGTTGATTTAAAACCGGTTTCACTGAATTTCTTTTCATGATTTGAATGGAATTCCAGCTGGCTGATGACTTTCCTACTATGTAGCATTGATTTTACTGTATGTTATAATTTTAACACATTTTGACAAGAAAATGACTACACATTAATGCGTAACAACAGCTAATAAAAGCAAAGCCTACTTCATAACTGCAGCTTCATAAAGCTGTTTCCCATCAAGCTGTAAGGCCGGTGTCACACTTCCATAGACGTCAGTAGGACAGGCGGACACACTGAGTGTGTTTGTGTTGGTTGGAAATAGATCCTGCATGTCTCAATCAACCATCTCCCTCTGATCTGAGAGGATGAGAAACACCTTATGAAAATATTGTTTATCTGACAGTAAAAACAGCAGTAAGGCTTGTTGTTCCCCTTCCCTCTGCCTCATAATCCAAACAAAAGAATCTCTGTCATAACACAACCGCTGAGCACTCTTCAAAACAGAACGAGAGAGAGAGATTGAGTGTGGATGTGTACGGAAAAAAAAAGACATAGGCAGGATGTTCGTATTTTAGTTGGCACAAGCTATGCTCACTTGCTTTTGCTCTTTCTTTTTTCTGCTTTATCTTTTCAGGAAAAAAAAAAAGTTTTATAATCTTGGCTTGACGAACGAATCAAAACCCAAATTCTGAAAATTGCGCACCAGTGATCAAAAGGTGCTCTTATGTAAGTCACTCTTACGATGCCAACGCCATATGACACTTAAAAGCAAACGCATGAGGTTCAGCGAAGCATTTGCAGGTTTGAGCAAGAACCAGGTGTCCGTGCAAATCTCTGGTACAATGCTACAGGTTTCACAACAGACCCCAGGGCATTAGGAGAGTGCCAAGCACACAAAACGTGATTGCAGTACTTGCACTGCAGGCTGCCAGACTCCACAAAGTCTCTGTCATGTTTTAGTCACAATTATACTGGTGCCATTGCAGCAAAATTACACCCAGAGGTTCAAAGGCTAAACTGATAATTGTAAAGGTGTGCTTTTTATAACCACCCTATGAGTCATTCTTTGTTATGCACAATGCTGGTGCATGAACAAACTTGAAGGTTTTATCGAGAGAGAGAGAGGTTGAGAGAGAGTAAATGTTTGCATGGTGCCTCAAAGAATGTTTTTGAAGTCAGTTATATCATAATTCCCATGTTTTCTGTCCCTGTTATACACAATGGTCTGATGTGCTAAACGGTGAAAGCCTGCACGCTAATTTGCAGTAAGCCTAAATAGTGGCGAAATGACACCTAAGGACACAATGCAGTTTTAACAGCGGCGTCACAAGCTTTTCTTGTCTCTGGCATTTGACAAACCAACCCTGTAACTGACGCCTGTAACCACGATGTAAAATTTGGAGTGAAACCATTTATGACCAGTAACAGAATTCTCTTAGAGCTTGCGACATAATGTTCCAAAGCCACTGTCTTCTGGGTAACCGCTGAGCAGCTAAACAAATGCAGTCGTGTAATTGTTTACTTCCCATTTACTCCCATTACAGGCAGTTCTGAGACTGCATTTATAATACAGCTAATTGACCTTGGGGGATGGGAGTTCTGGTAAATATTTGGCAATTCCTCTTTGTGTCAGGAACAGAAAGTCATATTTCTCAGAGGAAGCTGCTGTTATTCTGGCTTTTTAATCGTATGGGGTTCGCTTTCGCCATGGGGAGATTTTGGAGCAGCTCACAGGAAAGCCGTCTGTGTAATGATCCTTAGCAAAGGTATAGTGACAAGGTGAGGAAATGAGAAGGGTGATTGCGTCTGGAGAATATAGCTGATTGACAGCAGGTTTTTTTCTGTCTTTTTCCCTTACTTTCCAGATGAATGTTCCCACGGAAGTGAGGGAATCCCTGTCCAGGACAGAAGGTTTCTGTCTACAGAGAGATGCCACATATCCCTGACTTTTTTCCTTGTATGTTCATGCATCATCCTTGTTGACTCATCCACCTCCACCAAATACGCTGCCTTTTCCAGATTAGCAGGTTATTCCATGAAGCTATTCAGCTACAGGTTTACACCAGAATACTAAAAACTTACGCCATACTGGAAAAAGGTGAGAAAATTCAGTGATTTTTTTTTTTTTTAATAATACATTTATTTATTATAAAAATATCAATTAATTAATCATACATATTTTTATTATTAACATTAATATTTTGAAATATAATTATTAGTCAAAAAAATCAAATAATTTTATTTGTATATTTATATTTTGGGGTATTTTGAAAAAAAGAAATTTCTTAAAAATAGCTCAGGTAATTGTGATACCTCATACAGAAGATTTTTTCAGTAAAAATAGGCCTGCACTTATCACAAAAATCTAAAAACTGCACTTATATTATAATTGCTTATTTTTAATATATTTTTTATTTGGTGGATTAATGTTATAAATGTTCCACATATGTGTACTTCCACATATGTGTAAAAATCTAAAACATATACAATCATTTGAGGGGGTTTTGGGGCCCTGGAGAAGTTTTGACATACCCCGACATTTTTGCATTTTTCAGTATCTAAAACATAGTAACCCTCTTAACTGTCACTGTCCCATATACGGGACACCTAAGTTTACTTCACCATATTACAACTAAATCCTAATCTAATCATGGCAAACCATATATCGTTGGAAAGGTCTAAGACTCCTAAATAGATATTTTACCACTGTTTTGTGTTACAAATTATGTAGGAAAAGTAATAGATTAATTTATGACAAGAGTGCGCCTCCAAAAATCTACATCATAACAGGAGTTTTTACCTTTTTCACAAAAAGACTTTCTTTGTTGCCTTTTTCCCTGTCACGCTTTAGAAATCATAAGAAATTATATATCAACTGAAAACTTAAAATCTCAAAATTCATCCTTTGAAAACCATTTTAAAATGAAACATTGCGTTACAATGGAAATTGTACATCAAAATCATATTACAAAAATTTTTCCTTCAAGAATTAAAAAAATTTAACTTTGGATAGTGCATTTTCATGTCAATGAAAGTTGTATAAAGTCTGATTACACTGTATTCAGCACAAACTGGGCTACAATAATATTAAAAAAAAAAAAAAAAAAAAAAACAACGTTTATACGTGGTTAGTGAAAACTAAAACTTTGAAGTCACTGAAAAAACGCCATAAAACATATACAGAATATTTGTTCACAAGACTTTTGAGAACTGGATGTGGTAGACTAGAGGTTTTTTTTAGAAAAGTTACTTTTAAAAGTAATGCATTACAATATTGTGTTACTCCCTAAAAAAGTAACTAATTACGTTACTTAGTTACTTTTTATGGAAAGTAATGTGTTATGTTACTTTTGTGTTATTTTTAAATCTGGCCATGGCTTAATTGTTTTTTGTTTTTGTTTTTTTAACATAAAAAGTTTTATTTTTGGCATATGTAAAAGCCCTTTCACACCTAAAGCCTCAGGCTGAAGGAAAAAATAAATTCACATCTGTACAGTAGAATGCAGAAGCAGGAAGTTCAACACTCTTCAGCAAGAGAAAAAAAAAAAAAAAAGGAACAAATGTAAGGGTTTTTTGAGTAAATTTTGCTTTTTAGTTTGGTGGAATTACACAAAATACATAAAAGATATTTGTATTATTTAAAATATTTAATTATTGCAGTTTTGTGTCATATACTGAGTTGCATTTCACTGTTTTTTATTCCTTTTGAGGAATACTGACTTTTGAGAACTGGATGTGGTAGACTAGAGTTTTTGCTACAAAATCAGTGTTGGGAAAAGTTACTTTTAAAAGTAATACATTATAATATTGTGTTACTCCCTAAAAAAGTAACTAATTACGTTACTTTGTTACTTTTTATGCAAAGTAATGTGTTACGTTCCTTTTGTGTTATTTTTAAATCTGGCCATGGCTTGATTGTTTTTGTTTATATATATATATATATATATATATATATATAAAGTTTTATTTTTGGCAAATGTAAAAGCCCTTTCACACCAAAAGCCTTAGGCTGAAGGAAAAATAAATACATCTGTACAGTAGAATGCAGAAGAAGGAAGTTCAACACTCTTCAGCAAAAAAAAAAAAATGCAAATGCGTATTTTCCAGTTTCGAAACATTTTGAGTAAGGCTTTGTGAGTTCCCAGCATGCGTTGCAGCATGAATAAATTATGAAGTTTCTATTATAGGATTATTGTTTTGCTGTTTGCTAACTTAAACTTTTTGTTGTTGTTTTGACATTATTGTTAGTTATTTGTTGCACTGTGATGTAAAGAACTCATCTTTTTAACATTTATTAATTGCAACCGTTCTTGAGGTTTGTGTGTCTAGTTTTGAGGCCTAGAGTATGTTCAACCACTTATATGTGTTTGCTGGATATCATAGTTTTGTAAGATGTTTTGCAAACAAAGACAATGTTGTCTGCATATTAGAGTTATCCATTAAGGTTTTTATAACAATTCACTGTTTTTTACTATTAGCAAAATAAGACAATCAGTATTGCCTGAACAAACAAAATATATGTTGGCTAAACAAAGTATCTTTACTCAGAAAAACTAAAAAAAAAACTATTGTTGAGAGAACTCGAAAGTCTTACTGCATCAAGTTGCCTTACTTTTTTATAAGTTTTTTCAACTATTTATTTTTTACAGTGTGGGGACAGGAGAGCTTTCAATTAATAAATGGGAAAAAAAAAACAGTAACTGATGTTACTAAGAAAAAGTAACTTAGATATTTTCTTGTAAATTTAAAAGTAATGCGTTACTTTACTAGTTACTTGAAAAAAGTAATCTGATTACATGACTCACCTTACTGGTAATGCATTACCCCCAACACTGTAGGAAACATAGGAAATAATATTTTGATTTAATTTTTGTAAGACCTGTTTTGTGTTAGAAAGGCCATGTGCGAGAGATTTTTGATGAAAGGTGACAGTAAACACATGAATACAATTAATGTTACAAAATATTTCTAGTTCAAATAAACACTGTTTGATTTCTGTTCATCAAAGAGCCCTGAAAAAAAAAAGTATCACAAAAACATGAAGCAGTACAACTGTTTTCAACATCGATAATAATAAGAAATGTTTCCAGAGCGGCAAATCTGCATATTAGAGTGATTTCTGAAGCATCATTTGAGACTAAAGACTAAAAAATCGGCTTTGCATCACAGGAATAAATTTAATTTTAACATACATTTTTACATAGAAAAAAAAAAAAGCAACAACTCAATATTACAGTTTTTATCGTATTTTTGGTTCAAATAAATGGCGCCTTAAAAGGACTTCTTTTAAAAACATTACAAAATTTTACCTACCCAAAATTTAGAAATGACAGTTTAAATGATATCATGTTTCAATTCCTTGTAATAATTACTGACTGATAAGATGAAAAAAAATAAATAAATTAAATTATTTACATTTGCCGCACAGTCAAGTGTTCATTCCCCCCCCCGCTTATGACCGTCCAGTCAATCTCAAAATACATGCTGAACGATATGTGCCTATCATTTACCATGAGGCATAATGCCCACACAAGAGGACAGATATGGCTTTAGATATGACAGATATGCCTGTTCAGCTGTGACGGACCATAAGGACATTCTACAGTGTCTGTGAATAGTGACGTTAAGCCTGATCTGGCCAGCGATCCTGATGGAAGTGCTTGAGGAACATCTGCAGTCTTTCTTCTGGGGAATGAGCTAAGGAGCTTCATCCCACTCAGGTCAGTAAGTCAGTGGATGTGTGTGCGTGTGTGAAGGCGGGAGGCGAGGGTTCAGGGGTCGCTAACATAATTCTATTTAGTGTTTTTTATGCTATTGTGTCTAAGGTCTCTAATGTACCATTGGAAAAGGGAGTTGAGAATGCTGTTTTCCATCAACACTGCAGAGAATGCGAAGAGTGAAAACGCGACAGCTGTGAGCGAAAGAGATTTGGAGAAATTTGCAGGCGTCTGATCCATCAAGTAGACAAGCAGACTACATTTGCGTGCGTGTTTGTGTGTGTGTAAGAGTGAGAGTGTGTGTCCACGTGTGTATCGTGTGTGTGCGTGTGCATTAAAAATGAGAGCTTCCAAGAGCATGGGAAAATGCGAGCGGCTAGTTCATATTAGTAAGCCCCCAGGAGAAGAGTGAGGGGGAAGAGCAATCCGCTCTGAAAGTTTTGGAATGGCTGTCCACCCGCGCACAAATTGCCTTGCCACCTTTGAGACATATATGCATACCATAAACTAACAGAAAAGAAATGTCTTGAGACTTTCAAAGTCAAACAGAACCTTCTTACATACCTACCACCCACACAAGCGCAGCTCTGCAGATTACTGGAGTTCCGGTTGGGTTACGTGAACTTCTAACTTGGGTTAAGCGATTTTTTTTCATGTGAAGTTGCGAACAGGGTTTAAAAGCTTTAAGCACATCATTTATGGCTCATGAATTTCTGTCAGCCTATGCAGCGTCAGAAATCAAGCAAAAAATGTAACTGAAATTTTAAATGATATTTGATATTTGATATTTTTCATAATATTTGATTCTTTGCCATGTTATCAAGCTATTGGTTTAGTATGAGTTTTATGACGTCGTATGCAGTATGTACTGCTAATTTTGGCATTTTAAGAGTAGCACCAGTAATTAAATACATAACATTTAAAAAAAAAAAGTGTATCAATAGTTGAATATAAATAATATTTATTTTATAAATAACAAAGGCTATGCATAATATAAATACTATTTATTTTATTCTAACATAATTGCATTCCTGAAAGGGGGGGGGGGGGGGGGGGGGGGTGGGGGGGGTAACAATAATTTTAAATATTTATTTACATATTTTGTCTATTTTTACTATTTAATAGTATTTAATGGTGTAATATATATATATATATATATATATATATATATATATATGGTGGCTGTGTGTGTGTGTGTAATCATTAAATTATCATTAGAATTCATAATAATTATACTATAATAATACATTATATATAATTATATAGTATATATCTAAATATCTATCTATCTATCTATCTATCTATCTATATATATATATATATATATATACATATACATAATAATTATTGATATATATATATATATATTGTGTGTGTATATATATTGATTGTATATATATATATATATATATATATATATATATATATAATTGTTGTAGAAATATAATTATACAGTAATTCTTATAGTATTTCTTATAATAATTAATGCTTGTACTATTATAATATATATATATATATATATATATATAATATATTATATCATATACATAATTGTGTGTAGTATAATTATACAGTAATTCTATAGTATTCTTATAATATTATGTACTATATATATATATATATATATACTAAATATATTATCATATAATATTGTGTGTGTTATATATATATATATATATATATATTTATATATATATATATATATATATATATATATATATATATATATAGTTGTATATTATTGTATAAATATAATTATACAGTAATTATAGTATTAACTTATAACTTAGTATTTAGTATAGTATTTCTTATAATAATTAATTAATACTTGTACTATTATAATATATATATATATATATATATATATATATATATATATATACTATTTCTTATATATTACAAAATATTATTACATTGTAATATATATTACATATTATATGTGACATATAGCCAACAATAGCCAAAAATACACTGTATGGGTCAAAATTATTGATTTTTCTTTTATGCCAAAATTAGGTAAAGTAAAGATCATGTTCCATGAAAATATTTTGTAAATGTCCTACTGTAAATATATCAAAAACTGTTTGACTAGTAACATACATTGCTAAGAACTTAATTTGGACAACTTTAAATGTGATTGTCTCAATAATTTGATTTCTTTTGCACCCTCAGATTCCAGATTTTCAAATAGTTGTATCTTGGCCAAATATTGTCCTGTCCTATAACAAACATTACATCAATAGAAAGCCTATTTATTCAGCTTTCAATTTCAAAAAACTGACCCTTAAGACTGCTTTTGTGGTCCAGGGTCACATATTATTATATACATATTATATACATTTATACATTATGTTATTGTATTTTTATCTAAATACAACAATTTTTGGCTTAAAACAAAGTATTTAATAATTTTTAAACTCTCATGTGATAATATATTGAAATACATTTAATACAGAATCTAATGGCTCACAGTTGCTTTACTCAGCTTAGTTTAAGTGTTAATATACTACGCACAGTCCCACACAGAAAAAATCCACATTCTTTTAAATACACGCTACATCTGGTCTGTTTCAGTCGACGCTGACTAGCTGCAGGGAAGAATCTGAGGGAGCTTCTCTGCTGCCCTGTGGCAGGGTCACTGACCAGTAGCGTCCATTTCACTTAAATATGCTCACAATACACATCTAACCTGTTTTTCGGCAGATACACCTGCCACATCTGTTTTCTTTCAACAAAAAGAGGGGGGAAACAGAACTTGTTTGTGGCATTACACAAATGTCAACACCTTTCACCTTTGCTGTGTATGCGTGTGCTTTATGGCAGGTGTGTGTGTCGCCAGCCAATAGTGGTAGTGCTCACCTTACAAAGAGCTTACACAGAGTGAATGAAAATATTATGAAAACCCATTAGCTTCAATTATCTGTTGACATGGAAGCTTGGGCTGCTGCCAATCATCATAAGGATTACTCATTAATAGACCTCAGCTATTCAAGACAATAAACCTTTTGTTTTGTTTTTTTTCTTTACAAGAAACATGGACTGCTTGAACTTACACTTGACTTTTATGAGTCTGGTCAAACATGACACATCTTGAGAAGTAACGCTTATTTGCGTGACATTTGCTTGCCATTTGCTTGTCTATTGTTCATGATTGTGCACTTTAAAGTGTCATTTGCTTGCTGCTCGTTTGTCAAAAACACATTATTACTTAATACCTAAGAATGAGTTGACAGTTTGCCTTCTACAGTGCCTATATTCAAAATAGTCCCTTGTAATTGAAGTTAATATGCTTTAACTATAATATTTGAGAATGAAGTCATCTGCGTGTGTTGCATGCAGACCTGGCCATCTTATAGGCAAGTTGGCAATTGCATGTGGACCAGAAAGTTTCTTCTGACCTAATGAAACAGTAGGCAAGCTGTTTAAAAGGAGAGAAAAAAAAAATGCTTCATCCAACAAAGAGTTATTGAAAGCCCTCAGTTATGAAACATAATGACGATTTGGCACAAATAGCCTTTCACCTCAAACTAATCTAAGATCTGAATCACTAGCATTAATCATTTAGGTGTGCTGCAGGTAAGGATAGTGAGTGGGCTGTTTACAGAAGGAGGAGGTCTCCTGTTCTCCGTGACTCCCTGTTCTACATTTGATAAGTAGTCATTGAGAAAATCTGTCAGGTTTATGGCATACGTGTGGGTGAGACACTGGATAGTAAATCAATAAATGCTCTTATTCATGTTTTGATTTTCTGTAGTTGCACAGAGTTGTGTGCAAGCAATGTTTCTTCTTAAGAACACTCAAGAGGGTCTTCACCTTAGTTTTATATGTGCATAAACATTAACAGATAAAACAGTGACTTATTAGATTGTACTTTGAGCAAAAATGTATAGAAATCAATGCAGAGTGATGGTTGAATACTTACTGATAGAGTTTTGTATGAAAAATGACGTCACCCACTCACTTTAATAAACTGCAAAACATATCGGGCGTACTGACATAGGCCACATTCACACAGCAGCAGAATACGGTTGTCAGTCCTGTATTTGAGTCCTTTATAAGGTTACGTTTACAAACAGTACGGTTGTTTACGGGTGCGACAACCGCTGTAACCGAACTCAAACTCGTAAATGTTCAGGACTCACAACCGCATTTTCAGAACGCACGCGCTGTGTGAACGGAACACTGGACAAGTGTCTGTCATGTCATACAGTGCGAGAGAGCCGCTCTGCCGCACAAACGTGCGTCTACTGTGTGTTTTGCGTGTTTTCAAATGTGGTTTCGGTAACTTACAGTGATGGAGAAATGAACCGTGTGTCATCTGAATGTTTTAGATCCAGTCAGTTTTTCTCCACCAGAGCCGCTCCTGTGAGTTTTGTATTCTTTGCGCGACTCAAATGCTCCGCTCTCCACCCAAATATAAAAGCTGCTGTCGGTTTATTAAGATATAACAGAAGAACTCGCGGCTCGATTGGACTCTTGTCTTGCCAAAAAGTGATAAGACCTTACGTTTTATGGACGTCACCATCTTTGATATTACTTTGATATGGTCACTGTCTCTGTTGTTACTGGTAAGGAATAAGCTGGTTGGCTGGTTTTAGCTGGGCATAGCTGGTCAGGCTGGTTTTAGAGGGGTTTTGACTATTTCCTTAGCTGGCCAGGATGGGAAACCAGCTGGACCAACCAGCTAAAACCAGCTTTACCAGCCTAGCCAGACTGGGAGACTAGCTAAAACCAGCTACTTCCAGACATTTCGAGACTCACAGCTGTAATTGAATGTTCAAGTAAAAGTTCAATCCCAAAACCTGACAGTGTGAACGTAGCCTACTAACTTTTGGTGAGCAGTCACTATATAGGGTAAGTTGTCACAATGGGAACCTACCAAATAGCATAATGTAGGCTTCAGGTAATTAACATACAGTATTCAGACTTTTTTTTGTTACACCAATCCGCGCAACTGGACAACACTGTCTCAAGAATAAAAAGGTTCTCTCTTGAACCAGTTCTCTTGCATTCAACCATCTATCTATCTATTTATCTATCTATCTGTCTGTCTATCTCTGTATATCACAGTGTCTAAGTTGCCATACAGTGGACATTGTTTTGTTTTTTTCTTTCTCTGTTAGGTTCCAAAAAATACAAAATGACCAAAGTAGTACATACAATGTGCACACATTGTGCAGTCTTCTGACACCATAAGAATTTTTATTTGAAAATATTTCAACAAAAATCTAATTATTTTTATTTTACCTAATTGCCAAAGAAACATTTCTCATTTTCATTCAATTTTGCTTAATGTACTAAAACTAAAAATAAGTAAAAACTGTAACAGGAACTCACTTAAAGGGATAGTTCACTCAAAAATGAAAATTATGTCATTAAAGGATTAGTTCACTTCCAGAACAAAAATGTATACATTATTTACTCACCCCCTTGTCATCCAAAATGTTCATGTCTTTCTTTCTTTAGTCGTAAAGAAATTATGTTTTCTAAGGAAATAATTTCAGGAGTTTTCTCTTCATATAGTGTACTTCTATGGTGCCTGCAAGTTTGCGCGTTCAAAATGCAGTTTAAATGCAGCTTCAAAGAGCGCCAAATGACCCCATTAGAGGAAGAAGGGTCTTATCTAGCGTAACGATTAAATTAATATTTATACACTTTTTAACCACAAATGCTCGTCTTGTCTGGCTCTGCAATGTGGATGCACATGCATGGAAAAAAACAGCGAAGAAAAAAAATTCCTGGAATGTTTTCCTCAAAAAAGATAATTTCTTTATGACTGAAGGAAGATGTGAACATCTTGGATGACAAGGGGGTGAGTAAATTATCTGTACATTTTTGTTCCGGAAATCTTCAGAACATAAATTTAGATATTTTTGATGAAATCTGAGAGCTTTCTGACAATACAGGGTGAAACGCAAATGACAAAAAAAAGTATTTTTGTAGCTTTATAAAATTTGAATATTTTAACAATGTTTCTAAGCCTTGTACACATCGGTTTCTGTCTAAGCAGGGTCAGAAAGCTTTCATACTTCATCAAAAAGTGAACAAAGGTCTTACGGGTTCGGAACGACATGAGAGTGAGTACTTAATATCAGAATTTTCATTTTTGGGTGAACTCTTTAAATCTTTGGGTGAATCTCTTTAAATCTCCAAACACTAAAGCTGAAATATATCTATTATGACAACTAGCCCCAGGTTTCCTCATAGTATGCATTGCTTTACAGGTGAATCACATTTAGTGTGAATACTTCCCTGTCATTATTGGTTCTGAATGTTCATTTTAAGGCTCATTTCACTCTAGGTTTTCCTCATGCTGACTTAGCCTCAAACCAGGCACGTAATTTGTCAATCAAACCATCTATAAATAATCTGTTTTAGAGCGTCCGTATGACTTTGATGGCTCTTGAATACGATCCTGCCCAGTCCTAAACAGACCACTAATTTAAGTGTACTTAATAAACAAAGGGTCAGAATTAACGAAGCAGTCACTACATGTGAATGTGTTTCCGCAATGACACAACCAAACAACTGAGGCCCTGAAGTGTTCCCATGCTAACAGCTTTAGCCGCAGCTGTTTTAGTACATCAGCTCATGAGATTGCCTCTCATGGAGAAACTCGCAATACTTGGTTCACCGTCTGCCATTTTGTTTTCCTCACGCTGAGGTGTGAGAGTACCAAGAGACTGAATCACGGACGCGGACCCTGCAAGCCACTGAATCACCCTCTGTTTAACACATAGATGCGTATCAGCGTCCAAGCTGTCTTCTGGAAGCTTAAGTTTGTCTTCAGCTATGGCAAACAAATGTCAAGAGCAGCCATGAGCAACACTCACCCCCTCAGGAGCAGAACTGTTGATGTTTAAGAGGGGAAAGTACCCATTTGAAACCACTGTCCATTAAGGTATTAAGAACATGATTAGAACCATAAGCTCAAGCTCCCATGTGTTCATTCAATGCTTATTATGTTTCCACAGTGTGTTGGGAACAGGTCCTCCTTTCTGTGTGGGTGGTCTGTAAAGCTACACTGGAAAAATTGCAGCAAAAGCAGCATGTTGTATCGGCCTGCGGCCAGAAGCCCAGATGTGACATTAATTGTTTTTAATCTGCTCAATGAGTCAGTAGTCTCTTTTCACACTCAGTAAGTAGAGGGTACACTTGTAAGTTAAACAATAAAACTTCATATTTAAGTTCAATAAAGAGGAACAGGAAATTTAATGTTTTTGAAGTAATTCAACCAGACGGTTACATGACCTCTGCTGGTTTCGTGAAAAGACAGACTGTGTGCTGCGGATCCAAAATTCACTTTTGTTCTGCACCTGTCAAGAGTGAGAGAATTGAGAAAATTTAAATATATATATTTTTTTCTTTTCTTTTAACTTCTAACAATTGTATTTAGCCATTAAAATTCATAGAAACTATAATAATTTGTTAAGATATTCATGATAAATAAAACATGTAAGAACTTCTGTTGGTCTCAGAACTTATTTTCTGCAAAGTCAGTGGAAAATATATCAGTTTTTGTTGAGAGAACAAGGGTGATGCTAACTTACGGGTTGGCCTGTATGAATAAAATATGCCATCTCTGCAGAACTCCATTCATTTGACCAAAGAAACAGAATTCAATTTAATAATTTTATGCTATTGCAGATGTACTGAAAAGAAGAATCACCTTTAACTTACCCAAGGACCGTGTGTCCAGAAAACTCCCTCTGAAAATTCAAGAGGCTGCTTTTTGAACATTTAACCCGACCATCCAGCTGCGTGATTAGTGCAAAAACGTCAACATTTTAGCTTAAAGGTAAGGCATATTCCACTTTTTACCACATGAGGGCTTTTCGCACTGCGTTTAACCCTGGTATATCGTCGTTCTGTACCCCGGTTTTAACCACAGGTACGTTTCACATTTATAATCTAAAAGTGGGATTAGCAACTCTTTAAACTTTTACAGTGTCAAACGATGCAGTGCTAAAGTGTTATGGCTAGATGCTTAACAAATGACACCCACCAGAAAGTTCATTAAGGGAAAACTTTATAAAACAGTCTTCAATGTATAATATGAGTATGTGCAATGCTAAAGCTGTTATGTAAACAGGTTAAGCGCTCCATTCGTCATATCAATGACACTAACGTTTCAAATATGCAAATTAGAACGTTAACGCAGAATGTACATTGTAAAACGTCATTTTATGAATACTCAGGATTAATTGTTAACTCCGGGTAAATTCTGAGCAGTGTGAAATGTGAATCGACATAACCCAAGGACTCTGTTTAACAGGGGTTTAGAATAACCCAGGGTTAACTATCTCAAGTGTGAGAAGCCCATATTAAAGAAGACTTAAGAGAACTTCAGGTGACCTAGGCAAACTTCTCATCTGATGGTATCTGAATTGAATGTGTTTTATTTGAATGTACTGTGTTTCTGTAGGTAATCTGCCAAATGGTGAGTTTTATACTTGCCAAAGCCAGTTTTTACTCGCACTTTGTGCTTTGGCAAGCGCTGACTGTGAACCCTGATTATAGTTGTTTTATTACAGAGTGCTGCAGAGATGACAAATTTTGTGTAGGTCAAAACACAGAAACGAGTTTGCGTTTCCGGTTCTCATTGTCCTGAATCAGTGTTTTTTTTTTTTTGAAAGGGATTAATGCCAAAATAAATCTGTAAATGCCTGAAATATGGTCTGTGGTTTAACACAAGTTAAACATATTAGCATGTTTTATTCTATTACTTGTATTCTGAAGTGTCTAAATGGAACTACAGTGGTTGTCGAGACATTAACATGCTGAACAGATAAACTTTTGTATACACTAGTCCTCCTTCACTTCCTCATTGAGTTCATAATTGAGCTATTCTAACTATTTTTAAATATATTCAGAAAGAGTTGTTGGAAACTTAATGGTGCTGATGTTAAAGTCATGTGACTGCTGTAGTTTGTTTATAGCCTACGTTTAGCATTTAACTTCTGATGATTGTATTTAGCCATTCAAATTAATAGAAATTGTAATAATTTGTGAAGATATTCATGATAAATAAAACATGTGAGAACTTTTGTTGGTCTCAGAACTTATTTTCTGCAATATCCCAAAGTCGGTGGAAAATATAGCAGTTTTTGTTAAGGGAACAAGGCTGATGCTAACTTATGGATTGGCCTGTATGAATAAAATATGTCATCACTGCAGAACTCTATTCATTTGATCAATGAAACAGAATTCATTTTAATAATTTCATGCTTTTGCAGATGTACTGAAAAAAAGAATCACCTTTAACTTACCCAAGGACCATGTGTCCAGAAAACTGCCACTGAAAATTCAAAAGGCTGTAGTCTTGCTTTTTGAACATTTAACCCGACCATCCAGCTGCATGATTAGTGCTTGAGGGAAGAGTTAAAAGTTGGGTGATATGTGGAGTGCTGTAAATCAGATGTTTCTGCCCAAAAACTGACATCTTGACTGCTTGAACTTTGCTGGCATATATAAAGGCCCATATAACTGTTACTTTGCTTCGTTACTCTGAATGTCTTTGACAAATCTTTGTCGTTTCCCAATGTAAATAACTACAATCCTATTCAATCTTAGAGCTGGAAAAGATTTTGCTAACCTGGTTATAACTGGTCCCCCTTTCTGACACTTTCCATATGATAACATGTACAAATCAGTGAGAAATAAAGCTGTTTCCTTTGTTTTTGGCACTTTTGTTTGTTTACGGCAAAGAGAGACTCATTTATATTGATCTGGCTGGGACAGGTTATGAGAAAGTGCAGCTTATGATGTTTTGAGGGCTGAAAGTGAAGAAAAAAACTAGGGGCCCTATGCATTAGAGAAATAATGTGCACCCTGGGGGTTTAAAACCTCCATGTAGGCTACGGAAAGTGGGAGGTAGGAGAGGAAGAAAGAGTGGAGGAGAGAAGGGGACTTGTAGGAGTAACAATTCTCAGGAGGAACCTTAAAGAACCTCCTGATTGGGTCCAGTGGAGCTTCCATTGTTTGCCTGTCTTTGACATCTGAAGTTCATTATGACCAGGGGCTGAGGTTTGTCCGAGGAATCAAACTAAGAACATATGTAGAAGAGCGGGAGAAATTCCCCTTCTCTTTAAAAGCAATGAAAGCATTTATTTTCCTTTGCGGTGTTTCCTGATCTCATATCAAAAGCTGTATTGTTTCTTTGCTCACAGGGGTCCCCAACGTTTTGGCAGCTTGTAATTCGGTTGCACCCCGAGAAACCAGTGATGCCTCTTAAAGCAAACAGTGCGTTCACCAAGTGTCCATCCGTGCTGATCGTTTCAGGGCCTGAGATTCTCAGCATAACAGATTGTTTTTTGTCCACATACTGGTTGAGAATCAAATAAAAAGTATGAAGGGGCATCGTACTAATTCCAGAATTATTGTGAAGAGATTCAGTGTGATTGATAAGATGTTTTCAGTAGAAGACAGAGAAATCATCCGTTTCGGAAGTGATACCGTTAAGATTCCAGCGATAAGATTTTGATTTTGAAAGGCTGTGATGATTGTGGGATCTGTACACCAGATATTAAAATGTCCATATTAAAAATAGAAATCGTCTTGAATTACAAGACCAAATTCTACTAGGTGACATATCATGAAAATCTGACTTTTTTCATGTTTAAGTGCTATAATGTGGTCCCAGGTGCATCTACCAATACAGAAAACGTCAGAAAGAACAACCCAGTAATTTTTTTATTTTTTATTTTTTTTGGTAAGCATTTCTCTGCAAGCTTGTGAAAAAATGAGCCGCTCAGATTTTGCTCCCCCTGTGATGTAGGAAGGGGATCTTATTATAATATACACCTACGATACCGCCATTGTTTTCGCAAGTGACAAAGATTCAATGATTAGGTTCTACCGTCATGGCGAAAGTTCGAACAAAGCGTGCTAACTGTTCGGCCGTTGGGTGCACAGAATCGCACAAAACGCTATTTAGAGTCCCAGCCTCAAAGGAGACAAGAAAGTAGTGTATTTATTGATTTATTTAATATACACTAAATAAATCAATAAATACACTACTTTCTTGTCTCCTTTGAGGCTGGGACTCTAAATAAAAACATGCCACGGTCACGTCTTGAATGTGTTTTAGCACCTCTGGACATTTCATTTTGGTTACATAATTAAGGTGTATATAGAGGCACATATTTCCAATCAGCCTGGGTTGGTTTTTATAACTTATGTGTGTTTTTTACATAAACTTGTGTGTATTTCATGTTTGAGCGCAATAAAACATGAAAGAGAACTATGGTTTAAAACGCATGATTTCAGCGCGATAGACATGATAATCAAACCAAACATATGTTTTTGGGCAGAGTATCTGAGGTATGAGCTGTAAAGGCACAGTCCTGTTCTGGAAAAAGGGGGTGGGGAGCAGCAGCTCATTTGCATTTAAAGAGACGATGCACCAAAACAGCCTGTTTCTGCTTCCACACAAAATAGGCCTTTTCGAAGTGATATAATAAATGATCTGTGGAGTATTTTTAGCTGGAAGGTCACATTCTGAGGATACCTGAGACTTATATTACATATTGTAAAAAGTGGCATAATCGCTCTTCTTTAAAGAAGTAGTTCACTTCTAGAACAAAAATGTACAGATAACTTACTCACCCCCTTGTCATCCAAGATGTTCCTGTCTTTCTTCAGTCGTAAAGAAACTGTTTTTTTGTTTTTGAGAAAATTGTTTTTTTTTCAGGATTTCTCTCCATAGTGGACTTCTATGGTGCCCCCGAGTTTGAACTTCCAAAATGCAGTTTAAATGCAGCTTCAAAGGGATCTAAATGATCCCAGCTGAGAAAGAAGGGTCTTATCTAGGGAAACGGTTATTTTCTAAAAAAAAAAAAAAAAATGTATATACTTATTTATATACAATTTATATAATTTTTAACCACAGATCGCTCGTCTTGTCTAGGTCTGCGTGAAGACAGTTCAAGTCAGTTAGGGTTTGTTGAAAAACTCCCATCTCATTTTCTCCTCCAACTTCAAAATCTTCCTACATCACTGTTTTATCTTTTTTTGTAAAGGGCGTTTGATCTTCTTTGCACATTCACTTTGTAAACACTGGATCGGTACTTCTGCAGCGATGTACGATTTTAAAGCTGAAGGAGAAAATGAGATGGGAGTTTTTCGACAGACCCTAACTGTCTTGAACCGGAATACACAGCGTACGCATGCACGCCGCAGAGCTAGACAAGATTTAGCATTTGAGGCTAAAAAGTATATATTTCGTCTTTTTTTTAGAAAATAACTGAACATTTCACTAGATAAGACCCTTCTTCCTTGGCTGGGATCGTTTAGAGCTCTTTGAAGCTGCATTTATACTGCATTTTGGAATTTCAAACTCACGGGCACCATAGAAGTCTACTATATGGAGAGAAATCCTGAAATGTTTTCCTTAAAAAAAATAATTTCTTTACGACCGAAGAAAGAAAGACATGAACATCTTGGATGACAAGGAGGTGAGTAAATTATCTGTACATTTTTGTTCTGAAAGTGAACTTTTCCTTTAAGATGTTAAATTAACACTTACATTTTTATGGGTAATATGTCACCAATATGTCAAATTCTAAGATATTTTTAAGAATGTTGACCATTGACATTTAATTTTTTTGTATCATACAGGTCTGGAACAACGTAAGGGTGAGTAAATGATTACAAAATTGTCATTTTTGGGATGAACTATCACTTCATTGCTTAATGTTTTTGCAGGCAAGACGTAAAATTCAAAATGGGTTGCACAGGATAATAAAAAACAACATTGAGGCATTGTGCTAACGTCACTCATTCTTGACATATGTTGACATAAAAAGGAATTCCCATTAATTTTCTTTTTCAGAGCTTTAGGGTTTGTTTGAGTAGTGGAAATTGTTTCTTTACGATGTCAACCATCAGATAAGAGACATTCAAACTTTGTGGCACAAGCCCAAGTGATCTTTGAAACTTAACTTTCTGCTTTGATGATAGTTTTATCTTTACTCCTTTGTAGTATTTCTTTTCTTGGAGCTTAGAAACATCAACAAACAGATTGGTCAACTATTTTATAGCGAGCGAACAGGAATACACCAATGTAAACTAAAGAAGTGTAGTTTATCTTCTTTGAGGGAGGCTAATGATCGTTCAGCATATTTTATTAATGAAACTAAACAGAAAAAAACGTGCGAGAGAAGTTTGTAAAAAGCATTAAAAATTATAAAGTTGATTTTATTAGGTTTCATTTCAATCAGTAGGCAAAAAACATTTTGTCAAGAGGACAACCAATTTAGAAATATAATCTGAGAATCTACAAAATAAGTGAAATATAAAAAAAAAAAAAAAATCCAAAAACAACAAAAATAGTCACACAGCCAAAATCCAGAACAATATGATCCTTTTCCGAAAAAAAGGAAGAGAAAAAAAAAGAACAACAGAGCAACAAATCAAAATAATATGTACAATAAAATGTCATAGTATTTACATTAAGGCATTTCAATTACACAAAACTTGTCAAATTCCACTTCACAAAGCCAATGCAATAAATACATCGATTTTACAAGAACCAGTTGATGCTGCTTCAACCCTCTCTTAAATGTATGAAAGGCAGCTGAATTGCGGTAAGAGTGAAATAATGGTAACCTGCTGAATTTTTACTGTCTGTCTTTTTATTGTCAAGAAGTTAAGCCTGCGCTGCTGATACAAACAAAGATTAAAAGGCACTTTAAGATGAAATGTGTTCAAAAGAACAGTCACTGTGGTCTCGTACATTCATATGAGCTTATGCATCAATGACAGTAGGAAAACAAACGCTTGGCATGCTTCTGTGTGTAGAAAGGAGACTGTACAAATCACACAGCTGTCTAAAGCCCTTTTCCACTTCTCATTGCTTTTCTATACCGTTGTTTAATAATTCATGAAATAATTGCTGTTCAGTAGCAGCACATTATCATCCAAAGCTATAAATACTTCAGCAACTAAAAAGAGGGAATCGCAGTATAGCTTGTGTACCTGAAACCCCGCTATGAGCAGTAACTATTCCAGTGATATATATTAAAAGCTTTTATCACACATAGATAGTCATCTTTTCCAGTCGAATTCAAGTGCAAAGTAAAATGGGAGTCGTGTCTTAGTGCTCTGCAGAGAATGAGTCCTGTGTAGTCTACAGTTCACTCATTACGTTTAAAAACGATCTTCCAATTAAAGGATGAGAGCGAGTCTCATGTACACAGCTTATGTCAAAATGAGATGAGGGTCCTAACAGAAATTTGATCTATACATCCTAAAGAGAGAGGAAAAAGGTATAAGAAATTGGATTTTGTGGTAATATCAAAAGTTGTTTTCTGTTTACAGTCGAGAGCTTAACGCTCTCAACGGGTCAGAGAAAGAACATTACCCTAAACATCATAAGGTTCGTCACTGTTATCACTTCAAGTGCATAATAATAATAAGAAGAAGAAGAAGAAGTATCCGTGTCTTTGTTTTTTTTTCAGTTAGTGTGTCTAATTCTGGTGCCTCTTCATATGCAGGGCGAGATGATCGGAGCGCGAGAAGCTGCGGCTGCACACGGCGCACTGGAAGGGTTTGGCTCCCGTGTGCTTCCTGAAATGACGCGTCAGTTCATCAGAACGAGCAAACCGCCAGTCGCAGCCCTCCCATGTGCACCTATACGGCTTCTCACCTGAAGAACACAAAGAACACCAAGTTTGGTTAGGTACACCAAGTCACGAGTACAATACGGAAGAAACCATCATTCACGTTTCTTTTCACTAATACATTAGTAATACTAAATGAGTAATCTGTGTGGGTAGGGTTCCTCTGTCATCACTATAGTAACCATAACAAACATATACTGAGAGGTGTGGAGCACATAAACTTCACTTAACTCAATCTCTAAGATTAAAGTATTTCAGTATTTTGGTATGTTCGTGGAGGCTGCTGACAAGACTAAACTCATAGTCGACCATAAATAGCAGCGCAATGTTTGCCTTTCTAGAACACGGGGTTTAGAACTTTTTTTTTTTTTAAAAGGCGATGAGGTTTTTATTTTCTCTTCGAAAGTCGGTTTGATAATCCTTGTGGAAAAGCTCAACAAAATAGGAACTCAGATAGACTGTGGTAACAGTGATAATAAAAGCAAATCTTGTATTTAAACTACTCTATGATTATGAATAATCTGAATAGTTTCAAAGAGTTTATTTTGTGTCTTTTAAAGGGACAGTTCACAAAAATGAAAATTCTGTCATGTAGTCACCAACGTGTAGGAGTTTCCTTTTCTTTTGAACACAAAAGAAGATGTTCTGAAGAATGTTGCCATTGTCGTAGCCATTGACTTTTACAGAATGGGAAAAAAAATACTATGCAAGGTAATGGCTACCGGCAGTGCTGGGTGTAACTAGTTACATGTAATGAAATTATGTAACTTAATTACAAAGTAACCGTAATCTGTTACAGTAACTGAGAAAAAATGTGAGGCACCAAAGTTTCAGGTGATTAGGACACAGAATAGGACACGTGTTTATTCAATAACTGTTTTCATATTTCGGTTTATGTATATAGTTTTTTGAAAATTATGTTTGTTTGTTCCACTTTGTTGCAATCACAAGCGTTTCTGAGGAACTACATTGTTTGGGTGGAAGAATAATGTTTTTATTACTATCATTACACTTTATTCGCTCTGTTTCATTTTGTGAAACCTTACTACGTATATGAAATAACCATTTTATAAAAACAATAAGCCCTGTGAAGCCGTGGTTTACAGTGAATTTACAACAGCTAAGGTGCCTTAGCTGTTATAAATTCACTGTAAACCACGGCTTCTTGGTGATTATTGCTTTATTATAAAATAGATAGTTCTGGTGTTTCATTCTTATTGGTTGAGCCACGTTCAAAGCTGTTGTAAATTACTCTACAATAACCGTTTTATAAACTCTGCTTTGTGCCTAACAATGCCCCTTAGCTGTTATAAATTCACTGCAAACCACGGCTTCACGGGGCTTAATGCTTTATATTATAATCTTAATTCAAGTGATGAAGGATTTTAAAAGTCTGACAGTAATGAGTATTGAGTACTTCCGTAAGGTTAACCCTGCCTGCCTTAAATGTTTCAAAATGAATAACAGTTGAAAACATTTGTTAGAAGTTTATAAAAGTAATCGAATGTAATCAGTTACATTACTTGAATGAAGTAATTGAAATAGTTACACTACTTATTATATTTTAAATAGGATAACTTGTAATCTGTAACCTATTCAATTTCCAAAGTAAACTTCCCAACACTGGCTGCCGGCAACTGTTTGATTACCAAACTCATACAGGTTTGAGGGTGAGTAAATGATGACAGATTTTAAAAAAATTTTGAGCGAACTATCACTTTCATAGATAATTTGCGCAACCATGAAAATTTTGTGATCATTTCCTCACCATCATGTCATTCCAAACCTGTATGACTTGCTTTATTCTGTGGAACACAGAAGATATTTTAGAGAATGTTTTACTGTTTTTGTCTATACAGTGCAAATCAATGAGTTGCAAAACAACATTTGACTTACAAAGAGGAAACAAACTCACACAGATTTGGAATGAGATGTGACGCTGAATGAAGTACCATTTAACTCACATTAAGTGCTTCGAGTAATTCAATTATTAGTAGATTATTTGACATATTAGGACAAATGATGACCTGAAAACATGCTAACAACAGTGTTATCATTTATCTTGGCTTTTGCCTTTTAAGTAGAAAATGGAAGCCGAAGGACTACAAAAATCGATACTGCATGTTAAGCGGTTTCAACTTCATGCAGTAGGTGTGGCGCTCAAAAACAATTAACTAGCTAAACGTCAGAACATGTGCCTTTCTTGAGCTTTAACGTTTGCGAGGAGAGCCCTGAACAGGAATCCTGTAATGACTTGTTTAGATAGCTCATCTCATGCATTGTCTGCCTGAGGCTCCTCTCTTCTCTTTCCAAAGACTGGTTGGATTGGGTTTTATCTTCATTAGTTATCTGGACATGGTGTGGTTTCTTTTAGTCAAATAAAATAGAGGTGATGTTGATCTATTTAATAATCATACCTGTTCAAGCCAACAGGATAGTGGTTGGTGATGGTTTTATAATACTGTTTAAAGTGATAGTTCACCCAAAAATGAAAATTCTGTCATTAATTCTCGCTCTCAAGTCGTTCCAAACCCATAAGACCTTAGTCGAAACACAAATAAAGATATTTTTGATAAATCCGAGAGCTTTCTGATTGCGTCTATCAAGAGTAACATGGCCTTGACCGTGGTGTTTGTGTCTATGCAGGTTCAGGAAGTTTTCAGACTTCTTTAAAAATATCTTAATTTGTGTTTCAAAGATGAATGAAGGTCTTACATGAGGGTGAGTAATTTATGACAGAATTTTCATTTTTGGGTGAACTATCCCTTTAATATTATTAAAGAGTATAATGTTAAGTCTACCCTACCATTTGCTTTGTTTTTGTTTTTTTTTTTAAAGAAAATTAAAACTTTTATTCAGCAGGATGCTTTACAGAGACCAAACTTGTTACAACAATTTGAGGTCTATGCTCAAAAAGTGGCAGTTAACAGATTAAAAAGCTTTAAAATATTTAGATCCATGTTATTTAGTGAACTTTGTATGAATATTCTAAGATTTGGATTTATTTTTAAAAAATTTTGTGTATTTATTTTAAGCAATTGTTTGTGTATCTTGGGTACTAAAAATCTTGGCATCATTACATTGACCCAACCTGTTTTCTAGGAGGAAAAAAAAAAAAAAAACTTATTATGAACTAAATGTCTTTATGAATTTGAAACGAACACCTGCACTGTGTAAATCTCACCTGTTTATTCAAATATAGCAACATTGTCAACTGACTAAATCATGTCACATCAAGTCTTCCAGAAAAGAGTGGTTGTTGTTATCTTATCATAATTGTGCTTTACAACCAGTATGAGCCTGTAATTAGGGTTAGAAAACATAAATCTATACCTTGAAAATGAAAAAGCCCTGATAAGTATAGTAGTATATCAGTTGATTAAGTTTACAAACCAAAGGCCACATTCCTGAATGTGGCAATATTCACTCCTCTAGGTAAAATAAGGTCTGTTTTTCTGTTTACTTCTATCCAGATACTACACATATATCGCCAAATATATATGTTTTTTATAAAAGAGTTCGACACTGAAAAATGACAATGTTTTTCTACTGATCATTTTCAAATGTTGCTTAGAGGTCATTCAGATACTGGACGTTATTGATTTGGAACAAAGGAATTAAAATAGGCTGTTCCTGCTGATGTATTTGGGCCAGGTTTTGGTGCAATCTCATATTAGGAAGCCACGCAGGATAGCTTTCAGGCAGCGTGCAAGAATGAACGCATGTGCATGCCAACAACGCACTTCTGCCCAGCAACATGACAGTAAAGTGCCAAAATAGGAGGCCAGCTTTATCGAGCATAAATAAAACCATTTTTAATTGGGGAACTCTTACCAGTGTGTGTCCTCAAGTGAGCTTTTAGGTGGGACGACTTGGTGTAAACTTTCTTGCAACCTAAAAAAAGAGAACAGCTTTTGTTACTCACGGCTGGAAGCATTTGAGTGTTCAAAAAATGTTGGGAAGCTGTTAAAAATGGATAGAATGATCAAATTATAATTTTAAAGTATTAAAAATGCAATTATTATATTTGATGCATGAACAGTATGACAAGAGCGTGCGTCAATCTTTTTTAGAGACTAAAAAAAGCATGCAAAGCTACTCTTAAAAATATGAATGAGTAAAATAATAAACTTTATTAAATATTATAAATGATCAATATTAAAAACAATGCAATCACTACGCTTGATACATAAACAGCAAGACAAGAATTTTTGAGATATAAAAATGTGGGAAGGCTATTGATAAAATGTATAAATTACAAAAAGAATTAAACAAATATTGAATATTTAAATTATAAATTAAGTATTAGGTACGTATTAAAAACAATGCAACTGTTATTCTTGACATGAACAGTATGACAAGAGTGTTTAAGAGTGTTTTTAAGAGAGGCTATTGATAAAAAACAATTATTAAAATAACTATAAATTCATAAATATTATTCTTAATGCATAAACAGCAAGACAAGAGTTGTTTTTGTTTAGAAGATAAAAATGTTCGGAGGCTATTGATAAAATATATAAATAATAAAAACAGTTATAAATTATTACATATTTAAATTATAAATTGTATTGTAATGCTTCACACATAAACAGTGTTTTAAGGAATAAAAATATTGTGAGGCAACTGATAAAAAAAGAATTATTAAAATGATTATAAATTCATAAATATATATATATTTTTAAATGCAATTATTTTGATGCATAAACAGCAAGACGAGTTTTTTTATTTTTAGAAGATAAAAATGTTTGGAGGCTATTAATAAAATATATAAATCATAAAAACAGTCATAAATTATTACATATTTAAATTATAAATTGTAAAAAACAATGCAATTATTATGCTTGGCATAGTATGACGAGTGTTTAAGAGTGTTTCAAGGAATAAACATATTGTGAGGCTACTGATAAAAAAAGAATTATTAGAATAATTATAAATTCTTAAATATTAAAAAATGAAATTATTCTTGATGCATAAACAGCAAGACAGGAGTGTTCTAATTTTTAGAAGCTAAAAAAATATTGTGAAGTTACTGAGAACTATACATAGAACTATTACATAGAACTAAATTAATTATTACATATTTAAATGATAAATAGTAATTACTAAAAACAATGCAATTATTGTGTTTGATGCATACACTGTATGACAAGAGTGTTTAATCATTTGAGAGATTAAAAAAAATGCTAAAAAGCTACCGATAAAAAAAAATATAAAAAGAATCATAGATTAATAAACAATATTTAAGATTAATAAAATGCAATTAATGTGCTCGATGCATAAACAGTATAAGATCGGTTTAATATTTTGACATTAAATGCTGGAAGGCTTTTGATAACAAAAAATATTAAAATAATACTAAAATGATCATTTTAGTGACGTCTAAAGCATTAATGGTAGGAAATTTCATTCTTTTTAGTCACCAACACGAAATCAGTTGGTTCACTCATCGCCACAGTCACATATAAGAGCATCCTGTTATTTGGTTTCAGTGTGCTTTCTTTTCCAATTAGGAATCCAAAGCCCATCTCATGCCGTTAGCAGTAAAACCCCACTCAGTGAAGTAAAGCAGTGATGGGTTCTTAATTGCGAAGCTCGTCGCTTCAGACATGCAGCTTCTTAGCGTAAATGCACTATTAATGGCACTGTGAGGCTTGTCTGTTTTACAATTTGCCCAGTCAATTTGATGCAACAGGATTCAATAACAATCAGCCTGACGTCAACTCTTTGGCATTCATTTTGAGCGCTGGTTAAAAGGCTTTGGCCGTCTCTGAATTATTTAACAGTGGATTCGAGTGAGAAAGTGCAGTAGAAAGCAGCGTAGTGCTTCCGAAAACACAAGAGCGTCTTGTGAATTTTGACATTTGATTCCAGCTCAATTGAAATATATCAGTTTGTACCTGGAAAATCACAGTGGTGTATCCGTCTTTTCTCGAGGTCTGGGTTTGTTCTTCGGTTGTAACGGACAGGCATTGACCCTGGGGTGGCGGGAGCTCGTGTCGAGGCGGGTGTTGGGTGACTGGGCGCGTGGACAGCCATTTTGGAGGCGATAGTGGCGGCGTAAGATGGCGGTGGTGTCAGATTGTGAAGCAGTTCTTTCTGTCTGTCAGGACTGCCAGGTTCCGAAGTGGGAGGCGAGGGGGGAAGATAGGGCATTTTGAGCTGCGAGTGGGCCTGACCCTGAGGATGCACGAAGTGACCCGGGCCGAGAGGGTAGCCGGTGGCCGGCATGCCACAGTACGGCTTGGCAGCAGTCTGTTGGGTCGCTAAGTGCAGGTCGTGGAAAGTATGCATCTGTGAGGGCACAGAGTGAGCGTGAGTGTGGGAGTGCGAATTGGCTTGATGGGGGACGTCCAGCTCGGAGTTGAGGAGCTGGAAGAGCGGCCCATCCTGCGGGATGTCAAAGCCTTGCATCTCCTGCTTGACAAACACCCCAGAGTTATCGTCCATGCCGTTGATTTCAGAACCCGAAGTCGAACTCGAGTTAAAGATGCTGGTGAAATCGGGGAGTGTGGATGAAACTGGGCCTGTGGTGCTCACCGGACATTCGGGATGCGAGAAAGGCGCTGTCACGGGTTCAGTTTTGACCTGGCTGGGGACCGAAGGCCGCGCCGGCCGGCACATTCCCGTTCTTAGATAAGCAATGTCGGGGAGGAAGACGTTCATGTTGATGCTGTAAGGAGAACCGTGCTCGTCCCCAAAAAACAGGTCCATTGTAGAGCCGCTCTCTCGTCTTAACTTCTTTGGGTCGGGGAGAGCCACAGGTTGTGGAGATAGATATTTATCCATCTCTAGTTTAGCCTAAAGAGCAGAAGAGAGAAGCATAAAACTGTAAATGCAGTTGTAAAGGCCATTAAAGGCAAAAAAGATAAACAGATTTTAGAATAATAACTGCTGGAATATTGCACACGCTGCTTCTGTCAGCAAAGCTGGCAGGATCTCCTGGGATGGCTTGTGTTGGCTGAGCACAAACACAGTATACATAAAAATTTAGAAAAGCTTGCAAGAATGCAAATATTCACTTACTGTTACAACAATGGCCAACATGCCTGCTTACTCAGCTAACTTGGCTCTGAGTAAAAATATATGGACTACTGAACACAGCAGACACTTAATTCAGCTTACAATATAAATATATTTTGCATAAAAACACACATTTTATTCCCCAGTGCACTTGCTATGTGATTATTTGCTAATATGTGTTAGGAAATGTATAAGAAAAAAACAACTGGCCGATATTTCCATTTTTTCCTCTTGAACTGAGGACAATTTGAAATCAATTTCAACTACTTGAAATCTGACTAAAACAATGACAACTCACACTATATTATGGGTAATGGTCATTTTTTATTTTTATCTATTTTTAGTTTTACTTAATTAAAAAAAATATATCAATTTCTTTAGTGATATATATGAACAAGCAAGCATGTTGGAGCAGGTAAAACTAATACATACATCTAGTGATTAACCGATTTATTGGCTAGGTTTTTAATAAATGATATTTATACTGCCGATACTGCCAATATTTGACTGTTAGGTAACCGATAATCAGTGTTGTGAAAAGTTACTTTTTAAAACTAATTCATTTCAAAATTGCATTACTCCCTAAAAAAGTAACTAATTATGTTACTTGGTTACTTTTTTTGAAAAGTAATGTGTTACGTTACTTTTGCGTCACCGTTTAAATCAGGGCTGGGCTTGCTTGTTTGTTTTTAATATAAAAATTCTTGCAAATATAAAAGCCCATTCACACCAAAAGCCTCAGGCTGAAGGAAAAATAAATTCAAGTATGTACAGTAGAATGCAGAAGGAGGAAGTTGAACACTCTTCAGCAATAAAAGAAAAACAGAAGAACAAATGTTAGTTTAGCTTGAGTAATTTTTGCTTATTGGTATAGTTAAATTGGATCATCGAATGTCAGCAGCAAAGACTCTGGTTAATAAAATGGGATAAAATACATAAAGCATATTTGTATTATTTTACATTTAATTATTGCAGGTTTGCATCATATTCCGAGTTTCATTTCACTGTTTTTAGTCATTTTGAAGAATACTGTTTTTTTTTTGTGTGTGTGATTGAGATGAATTAATGCATGTTCACATTTATTCTAGAACTAAAGTAACATCTTACTCCCGATTGCTCTCAACATTGGGACATGAGCTTTCAATCAATAAATGCAAAAAAAAAAAAAAGTAACTGGCTTTACTTGTTTGACAAAGATATTATCTTGTAAATTAAAAAGTAATGAGTTACTTTACTAGTTACTTGAAAAAGTAATCCGATTACGTAACTCGCGTTACTTGTAATGCTTTACCCCAACATTGCCGATAATCATGTCTGTTGGACGATTAGCAGACAGGTCTTTAAACCTTACAAACTGATAATAAATAATTTCTAGTTTTTTTCTGTTAATTTTTAGTAAAACTGTGTCAAATATATGTCCATCTCATCTGCCGTCATTAAATGTATTATGTTTACAGTATAGCAGCATTATAAATGTTTGAACGAAAGTGTGATTTGTACTAAAACGGACGGACCTTGATGTTTTAAGAGCTGATCTGCAATCGTGTGTATATCGAGAGCATGAATCGGTTGTGCTGCCGTATGGAGCAGTCAGAGGTAAAGCATTTATCAAGTCTTCTTCGATATGTCTCTGCTACATTCCGCCTTAGACTGTAAAACAGCGCTCATACCACAAGCTCAAAACAGACTTGCTGACAGGTGGAAAGCATGCTGGAGAGATTGCTCAGCTTTTCCAAATTGCCACCCAATTATCATAAAACCGTAATCAGCAGAAAATAGCAAATCAAGACTCATTCATTACTTCTTGAGCGTAACATCTATAGAGGAATAAACGTGAGGGAAAATGAAAACACTCACAGACGTACATGCATACATATAGACACTCGGAATGCCAGCGCTCTTTAAGTGCTCTTTACGCGGCTGCTACACATAGCTATTTCTGGATTTAGATCTTCCAGCTGTTCGTCGGACATGTATCTCTTTCACAAGTTTTCAGATTGAGGCTCGGCGTTGCTGGGAAGTTTCAGTTCGGAGCCCAAGAGCAGCGTGCGTGGGTGAGGAGGGGGAGTCAGTTGTTGACGGTTCGGTAGCCAAGAAACCAACTGCAAGCAACTGACAGGAGTCTGTGCGCTACCCGACCCAGCCCAGACTCTCTCCCCTGCGTTACAGTCACGGGGAAATCCCAAAAACATCACCAAATGCTTCTAAAATACACGAGTGATTCTTCATTTGAGGACGCTTTGGAATACTTAAAAATTTGAACAGTGTTTTTTCGTCGTATTATGCGGTGTGTGAAGGCAATGACGTTATGGCAGTGACATTTATTTATTGTTTGTTTGTGTTTGGAGAACACTGAACCAGCGAACACAACTTGATTAACTTTGTAGATACATTTTTTTTTTTTTTTTGTAGATAAACTTTGAATTTCTGATAATAAAACGTAAAAATAAAAATTAAACTTTTGTTGTAAAAACTCAATGCAGATCATGATTTAAAATTTAAAATTTGTCATATTTAATTCTTTAAACACTAAATGGTTGAGTATTTAAAAAAAAAAGGTTATGATAGAAAAGAGCAATCATTTTATAAAATTACAAGCAGAGATTATATGTCATACATAGCCTATAACTAATACACTGAAACGTTCTTATGACATTGTAAAGTAGAATTGTCCTGAATTTTGTGCGTTTATTGAAAATAGGAAGGTACAAATTCTGAAAGGGAGACAAAATTCTTGAATTCTAAGAATCTAAAAATGTAACATTTTAGCGATTTTTAAATCTACGAGCCGTAAGAAAACAGAATATGAAGTTTGTATTTTAAACTATTCTTTAAACCAGATTTAATTTCCCCCTCTAAAATGATCGTATGGAATATAAAAGTTCCTCAAAAGAAAGAATCGCACATGGCTTGAAGCATTTGAAGGGGCATGATGCTGATGGGACTGCAGGCGTGCAGCCTGCCGCATCATCTACAACGGCCCACCTTTCACACGACTGGATGCATTTGATCTTTAACTCATCCAGTGATACAATCATATCTCGAAAATACGAAGCTCCATGCAAAGAACTGATAAAAACAATTACCTGAGAATAGTCGTTTGGTAAGCTCCTTTCCGTGTCGGGATTCTTGGTTTCAAAGGAAAACAGAGAGGAGTCCTCCTGAAAGCCGTCGGACAGTGAGGGTTTGAGAAGCGAGAGAAAGTCATCTTGTCCCGGTGCGAGCGCAGCGCTCATCGTAAGAAGCGTAGCGGCCATAAAGCCGTGGATGTGACGGAGAGAGGGTCCGCAAGATGTGTTTTGATAGACGTTAAAAAAGGGGAGTTGAGTGTATGGTGCATGGAATGACACCCGTACGTGCGCTTTCGGTAGTAATGTCCCGTTCCTGGAGCTCCGGGATATATGTATAATCGTTGAAAGGGCGGAGCCTGAATCAGACAGGGACTGAGAAAGTGAGACGGATACACCTTTACTACTGCTATTACTGTAACAGCGCAACAAACCCGTCAAAACAGAGAGTTAAATCCGTCCAGCCCTTTACGTCTTTTATTTAGCATTTGAATAACGACGCCAGTGCAGCATAGGCTATTTAATAAAATCACAGCCGACTATAAACAAAAATAGCTAATGTGTTCGAATTGTTTTCATTGTTTTTAATCGGCTAATTCAAAGTTCATTTCATGAGGAAAATAAAAACATTCAACATCTTATTTAATACAAAAAAAAATGTGTGTTGGTCAAAATAACCAGCTACGAGTAAATAGCCAACAGCAAACAAGTAGTAAAACCGGATCTTTTTAGTGCACATCCCTAACGAATGACTCTTGTGAGTCGGTTCGTTTAAGAGAACCAACAACGTACAGCATGGCTGTCCGATTCCCGACTCTTATGAGTCGGTGCTTTTAATGAATCAGATCTATGAATCTCGTACTGGATTAATGCATCTGTTAGTCACATACATAACGCAAACATTATGTTATGCTGTACTTAATAAACATGATATGCTACACATTATGACATGTACTATGGCATTAAAAAATGAATGAATATTTTCCATATATAGCTAGGCCTACATTTGCTATTTTAATGAATACACTGGGCCAAATTCTAACGCGTTCTTTTAAGAGAACCAACAACGTTCAGCGTGGTTGTCTGATTTCGAAGTCATATGAGCCGGCGCTTTTAATAAATCACACCTATGAATATCTTACTGGATGTATTTGTTAATCACTTACAGAACGCAAATATTATGTTATGCTGTACTTAACGTGACAGGCTACTCATTATGACATATGCTGTAATCAGTGGCATTTTTTGAATGAATATTTCCCACATTTAAGCCTGCACTTGCTTGGCAGGCTATTTTTATGAATACAGGGCCAAATTCTATCGTTTATGTCGCCTTTAAAAATGTTAAACACATTTTGCAGGAACTTTAATAATTTTTTATTTATGATACATCATCATCGTCATCATCGGAAGCTGAATAAATAAGCTTTCCATTGATGTATGGTTCGTTAGGATTTGACAATATTTGGCTGAGATCTGGAATCTGAAGGTGCAAAAAAATCTAAATATTGAGAAAATTGTCTTTACAGTTGTCCAAATTAAGTTCTTAGCAATGCATATTACTAATCAGAAATTAAGTTTTGATATATTTATGGTGGGAAATTTATAAAATATCCTAATGGAACATGATCTTTAATTAATATCCTAATGATTTTTGGCATAAAAGAAAAATGAATAATTCTGACCCATACAATGTATATTTTGGCTATTGCTGCAAATATACCTGTGCTACTTAAGACTGGTTTTGAGCTCCAGGGTCATATATGGTAATACTTTACAATAAGGTTCCATTAGTTAATGCTAGTTAATGTATTAACCAACATGAACAAACAATGAAGAATACATGTATTCCAGTATTTATTAATCTTTGTTAATGTTAGATAATGAAAATACAATGGTTCATTGTTAGTTCATGCTAATTAACGGTGCATTAAGTAGGCCTAACGTTAACAAGCACAACATTCGATTTTAATAATGCATTAGTAAATGAACTAAGATTAATAAATGCTGTAGAAGTATTAGTTCATGTTAACTAAAGTCATTAACTAATGAACCTTATTGTAAAGTGTTACCATTATTATTATTTCTGATTTGTTATCAGTTATGTTTACCTAAAATCTCATCTGAGATTTTAGCAGTCAATGCAATCAGATGTTTTGTTTTCTTCAAATATTTATTCCTCGTAAGCACTAAAAAATCGTTCATGGAACAGTTAAAGAACCGTAATCCTTAAATCCCTTACAATTCTCATCCCTAATTACGAGGTACAGCTGCTACCAAGTTTTAAAGACGTGTCTGTCAGCACATCTGCATTTACTGTTTACAAAGCTGAAATATAAGGCTTATTTACAAAAGGTAAATGTTTACCATAATTTCACATTTTAAAGTAACACAACACGGCAAATAAAAATATCCATCTTAAGCAGACTCAATCAATGAAAATGAATCAATAAAATGCAGCTCACTGCTACCGCTGTTCATGCTGGACATTCGAGCCTGTGGCGGGTAACATTAAGATGACACAAATAAGCGGATGATGCGGCTGCGATTGAGGTATGCGCACGCTGCTCTATTTTTATCAGCAGCGTGTCTCGCGTCTTACGAATCAAAACGGAAGGATCCAGATCTTATTACCATCAAACGATACATTCAGATATTGTGATATCACAAAGAGTAAAATGCTTATATTCAACTACTCAGTAGCTACATGTTGCTTATACAATCTGAAGTTAGCCTACTTTGAAAACAGATTCACACGCCTGTTTGATTGATTTATTACCATTAAAAAGAAAAGTCATAGTTTGAGGTTCACATTCTTCATGGCTACACATCAAACCTGTGTAACTTGTTATGTAATAGGTCTTTTAAAACAGACTTTCATCCGTGATTGCATGACAGAGCATCCTACAGTGTTTAAACAAGTTGGACAAGTCTCTATTTAGTTTTCCGTTTGAGCTTTCTGTACCATTCTGGAACGTCTTTATTGGTCTGTTAAAAGAAAAAAACATCATTGTTAAATATCTCTGACCATTTCTTTGGACTTTGTGCTTTGAGTAAAAAATTCTGTAAAAGTTAATGTGAGTCCAACCACAAGAAATTTATCAGCGGTTCAAAAAAAATCTTTAAAATCCCTTTTTTGTTTATAGAGAAGATAAAATACTATTTGAAAGGCTCTGTACATGTGTAAGTAAAACTTACAAACACTGTGGGTTTGGGACCATAGTTGTATTGCTCCTCGTCTGTGGTTTTTAAAGTTTTGGGTCTGTGAACTGCTGTACCGGTGCCGGTCTCAAGCTCAGGTAGGGACGCAGACAGAGGCCCGCCGTGCTGCTGTGAGCGCATGCTAATCAGAACTTGCTTCATCACAGAAAGTTCCTGCAACAGAGTAAGAACAAATCAGTTGGTAGCCTGAAAATTAAAAAGCTTAGAATCTTAGAATATTGTTCGGTTGCATTACTTTCACAACAGGTAAGAAAGAACCAGCAGCTTCTCTGGTGCTTTGATTGCAGTCTTGTTTTGCCAGCAGTGCTATGCCCTTAGGTAGGGCAATTAAAACTCAAACTGCAAACACAAACATCCCATGTGTCCTCATGTAGGATGTCAACATTCCATAACATCCTTACAACCGCATGTAATTTGAAACACTGTTATTTGCATATACAGTCAAACTAGAATTTAATCAGACACCTTCAATATTTCTCACATTATCAGTTTGTTGGCTATAGTTTAGAAAATGGTAATAAAATATGACAAGAACTCAGAGTTAAAATGTGTCAGACTCTAGATAATCACAATGAATTAGGCAAACCACAATTTATTTAGACACCTTCAAAATTTCTCACATTATCACAGTTTGTTTGCTATAGTTCAGAAAATGGTAATAAAATATGATAAGAACTTAAGAGTTAAACTGTGTCAGAACAAATTCATATTGATATTGTAAGATAACTTTGATAGAAAGGCATGTAACAAAACATGGTCAGGTCAAAATCAAATTTTTCCTCCAAAATGTTTATCAGTTTTACTGTTAGTCCACTGTATGAAGACTTTTTGGGTATAATATGTCACAGATTACTTTATTTTGCTATTCTCACTTGCACAAATGAACTATAGTGTCTTGCATCCGCTAGTAAAAAAAAAATATAAAAAATTATATGAATAAATTTTGGTTTGACTGTGTTTTTTTTTTTTTTTTTTTTTTTTGCTATCAAACACAAAAGGAGAATTTTAAATTACTGCACATCTTTTTTTTTTTTGTACAACAGCTTACAGTGATAATATCTGTCAAGTTTGGAAAAGGACAAATAAAACAGCATAAAAGCGGCTCAAGCAATTTATGTAATATATTCCAAAACCATGTAAAATCCACTTCTAAAGCCATATAACAAATTAAAAATGTATTATAAATAATTTTAAACAAGTCGCCATCGACTGAAAACTACAGAAAAGTTAAAGACAAACATTTGCTTTCGCGTGCCTTATAACCAAACATTTGCAGGAGAAAAAAAAAAGTGCTGTCAAACAATTAATCGCATCCAACTTAAGTTTTTGTTTACATAATATATGTGTGTGTACTGTGTATATTTATTATGTATATATAAATACATACACATGCATGTATATATTTAAGAAAAAGATGTTGTTTATATATTAAAAATATTTATATATAATATCAATTATATGAATATAAATATATGTATGTAAATACATGTAAATATTTTTTAAAAATATATACTGTATGTGTGTGTGTATGTATATACATATATATATATATATACATAATAAATATACACAGTATACATACCTTTATTATGTAAACAAAAACTTTGGATCGTGATTAATTGTTAGACAGCACTAAAATAACAAAACAAAACAAAAATCGTATTTTAGTACTTCAGAAGACTTTAAATATAGTTACTTGGACTACTACTTATACATTTTTTTTTAAAATCAATTTATGTATTTTATTTGTCCTTTTGTAGAGCTAGACAGATATTAAGAATTACATGGACTACTTATATACAGTGTTAATGCATTACAAGTAACTTGAGTTAAGTAATCAGATTAGTTTTTAGTAATCAGATTTACTTAATTAGTAATTAGTAATGCATTACTTTTAAATTTACTTAAAAGTTACTTTTTCCAACTGCAAGTTATTGACTGAGATCTTGTTTCCATGTTGAGAGAAATCAGGAGATAGTTCAGAGGCGTCGTGTGCGCTGTGTAAACAAGATGCTCACTGTAGTTCTAGACTAAATGTCACCATGCATTTTGCACAAAAACAGATTTAGTATTCCTAGAAATGAATACTGAAATGCAAACTCGGAATATTCTGCAAAACTGCAATAATTAAATCTATTAAATAACACAACTATACATTAGGTATTTAATCTCACTGCTGACCTTTGTTGCTCCAATTCAAACATATGAATAAGCAAAAATGACTTGAGTTAAGCATCACATTTGTGTTTCTTTTTTCTTGATTTATTGCTCAAATAAGAGTGTTATTATTATTATTCATTTATTTTTTTATTAGCAAGCCCAGCCTAAAAAAGAAAGAAAAAAAGAAACATATAAGCAATATAACGCATTACTTTCCATAAAAAGTAACACAATTTTTAGAGAGTAACACAATATTATAATGCATTACTTTTAAAAGTAACTTTCCCCAACACTGCTTACATAGTACTTGACATGGGGCTTGACATGAGTGTGAATAAAACAGAATTTTCATTTTTGGATGAACTATTCCATTATGTATACTTGTTTTTTGCTCTCTTTCTTCTTCATTTTTAATTGAAACTCACATTCACAAAACACACATATATGAAAACACATTACAGAAACCTGCCGGAGAAGCCTGGGGGTTCATGTAAACACTTCATTCATACTGTAAGTTCAATGGTAATTGGAGGCGTATCTTTATAACATCTCCAGTACAAGGGGTGCCCTTAGAGTACCTCTACAAAGCACACACAACCCTGCTTTAGTGTAAATACTTGTGAACCAGTTGCAGGAAACGCCCTCAAACACAACAGTGTTCTTTCAATACTTTGAAGTCATCAGTGTAATACAGTTATGAGAACGGATACAGGTTTGCTGATAAATGTTGCTGCATAAATGTCACTAAAGAAAATAATAACCAAGTATCTAATTTTTTTTAAACAATGTGACACAGAGGATGTAAAGCTGCTTGAAAACAGTGGCACTGCAATATTGCTTACTTCAGCATTTTTCTTCATATTTATTAAAAGAAGACAACAAAATAAAAAAATAAACTAAAACAAAACATACCATTTTTTATATTTATTAAAAAAAGGTAACACTTTACAATAAGGTTCCATCAGTTAAAGGTAGTTAATGTATTAACTTACATGAACAAACAATGAAAAATATATGTATTTCAGCATTTATTAATCTTTGTTAATGTCAGTTAATGAACATACAGTCTTTCATTATTAGTTCATGTTAGTTCACAGTGCATTAGCTAATGTTAACAAACACAACTTTTGATTTTAATAATGCATTAGTAAATGCTGAAATTAACATTAAATATAAATGCTGTAGAAGTATTGCTCATTCTTAGTTCATGTTAACTAACATAGTTAACTAATGAATCTTATTGTAAAGTGTTGCCCCCCCCAAAAAAAGCGAAAAACATTTTTAAAATAAAATAAAATAAAAACCTGGTAGGTACACAGAAATAATGAGGTTACAGTAAAAACAAACTGACAACTACATACTAATAAGTGAGTGAATCTATGTTTATGATTCCTGTGTTCAACCACAGTCTTGTCTCAGCTACAACCTACCAGCAATTTGTGGCTGGATTTGGAATTAAAAAGAAGAAAACCTTCATGTTTTTAACTGACTTGTGTGAATAAATTAAAAATGTTTACAGAAAAAGACTGTGAGATGTCAGATCACGTTATGAGTTGCTTTTCGTTCTCGTGTTCAAGCATGCTGATAAAAATCACAGATGAAGGCATTAAAAAAAAAAGCACTGGTGACAGACATAGAAGATACTTTTAAGCCTACAGAATACTGCACAAAAAACTGTACATACTTCCCCCGAGTAAAACCCTTTAGGTCTTAAAATAAATCTGGGGAAAAGGGGGCAGACATTTCATATTATGCAACAAGAATGCTGCTTCAAAAATCTACAGAAAAAAAAAAGCTTGTTTAAAGGAACGCAAGACTTGGTGTCAAAACAAAAACCTAAAAAAAAACTCAAACAGCATTATATTCAAATGGATGCTATTCACACGTACGACGGCAATGTAAAATATCCCCTGCTAGCACATGACCGCCAGGTTCAGCGGCGAATGTAGATCAGCTCGATGCGTAAGAGTCATTCAATATTTCTATTTATCACTGCGCGACCATATGCGCTGGCATGCCAAAAAGCGCCAGTGAGGAGCAGCTGCCTGTGAGGATTGCATGCTTTCTGCCAACATGCCACTGGAAGTTGTGAAGTCGGCACAGTGTGTGCCAGCAGCATTTGGTTGAAAATAGCTCTAGATTGCACCGGCGCTTAATCTGTTACGCCCTGCCCTTAATATCCCAAGAGTTCAACATGTCAGAGGAGGTGTAGTGTACCTTCATGTGCCTTTAAGATACAGGACAACTTCATTCATTTAATAGAAACGCAATTCAATGCATGAAAACAAAGGAAATTTGTATTGACTGCTTGTTCTTTGTTTCATACTGTGTCATACAAAACACTAAATCCAGAACCCATGGGTCAAGTAGATTTTGGCGTTACACATCGGTTCCCCTCAATGAGGCAATGTATTAGCTGTCTGTCAAAAACAACCACAAGCAGCAAGGTTATTACTAATCTGATGACTTGAGCATGGGAAACAGTTGACCTGAGAGACTGGATTTTCTAGTTACTAAGTGCATCTAGGAAAAGCTGTTGTTGCAGCTGAGCTGCACTGAAAGCTTCCTAAACATACAAAGCTGAGGCTTCCATTGATCAGTTACTAGAGCTGCAGATTTCTAATTTGCATGAGAGGTTTTTCGATGAAGGTATGACCTGTTTAGAGAGTAAACTGCAGGTACGCAGTGTAACTCCTAATTGGAAAGGCAGGCTGGGTGACAATGAAAGCGGACACACCTAAACTAGTGTTTGCGTATGTGGGAACTACTCTCTTATATTGTCATGTGTGGACACATATTTAATGGACAATGTATCATAACATTCCAAAAAAAAAGCTGTTTTAAGTGAGTAGCTTGGAGTAGTGTTATTTTCATAATTAATAATTTTGAATTTGCTAACACTTTACAATAATGTTCATTAGGTCACATTAAACTACATTTCAGCATTTACTGATGCATTATTAAAATTATGTTAACATTAGTTAAAGCACTGTAAACTAACATGCACTAACAATGAACAACTGTATTTTTATTAACTAACAAACATTTATGATTAGTGTAAGAAATGTATTGTTCATTGTTCGTTCGTGTTAGTTAATACATTAACTAATGTTAACAAATTACACCTTACTGTAGTTACCTTGAATTCTCTAAAAACATAAAAATATGCATGAAATTGCTTTGGAATGCAACTAAGTGGACCCACTTCCACTGTAGAAAAAATAATGTGAACAAGTTAATTGTAAAATAAAGTAAATATGACAAACTAAAGTAATAGCATGTAAAAAAAAAAATAAAAAGGAAGGGGGGATTTTTTAAAAGAATGCAACATCAGTCATGTTACCACATTACCAATATGACTCATGGAAAATAGTTAAGACATTATTCAGACTGAAGGACATGCTGGGGATTGACTCTGGCCGAAAAATCAGTAATGTTATACAGTATTTACAACATGTTACAGTAGCAGGGGTTTTTAAACGGTCATGGCTTGTCACCCCATTATGCACATTATAATAGGCTGTTTATCAAAATATTTCAAAAGTCCTGGTATACAGTTGAGGTCATTAGTTTGCATACACCTTGCATAATCTGCAAATGTTAATTATTTTACTCTAAATAAGAGAGATCACCCAAACCCAATGCCCAAAACCCAAACCCAATTTTACAACCCAATGCATTAAGAGCTGGGGGGTGACAACTTTTTGAATCTGAAGATCAGGGTAAATTGAACTTATTTTGTCTTCTGGGAAACATGCAAGTATCTTCTGTAGCTTCTGAAGGGCAATACTAAATGAAAAAAAAGACATTTATGCAGAATAAAAATGCACACTGTACAGAATACAAATGTATTCTGTTCAAAAGTTTACACCCCTGGCTCATAATACAGACCCTCAGTTGTCCTCAGTGTGAAAAGTTGGATCTCAAAATCATACAGTCATTGTTGGAAAGGGTTCAAATACACAAAAATGCTGAAAAACCAAAGAATTTGTGGGACCTGAAGGATTTTTCTGAAGAACAGCGGGCAGTTTAACTGTTCAGGACAAACAAAGTACTCATGAACAACTATCACTAAACAAAAAACACAGCTGTGGATCATCCAGGTAACAACAGAAGAATCAAGCAGAAGTTTTTTTTATACATTTTTTAAAAATTCAACTATTATTTTCTCTTGTGGACTATATGTAAATGACTATATGTAAATGTCTTTTATGTGATGTATATCTTATTCAGGTCAGTACTAAATAAAAAATAACATGATAACAATAACACTGTATGATCCTGCTTTTTTGGGCAAAATAAAAACATTTTGCAGATTCTGCAAGGTGTATGTAAACTCATGACCTCAACTGTATCTGATATGGAGACAGAGTTTTTTTTTTTTAATGTTTATATTATACTTTCTTTTACATTTATTTAAAATTTCTTCAGTGGGTAGTGGTTTCTATGATCTTTAGTTTGGTGTAACAACACTGACACAAGAGCCACTCAGTGATAAATAAAACTTACTCCTGTTATTTAGAACTTGTGTGAAATGGGAAAGTAAATTAATCAATACAGTATAACAAGACAGGCTTAACATATTATTGATGAACTACATTTCTTTTTTTTCAATAGAAAAGGCCACTGGAATTGTAAAATGACAGATTAATCTGTTAATGTGCAGTACTTAATGTATGACTCACAATTTTGCAGCTTAATTATGTGCATGACTCTGTCCACCCAAGACTTACTTTCTTTTTTTTTTTTTTAAATCGTGGGATACTGATCTTGCCAAACTAAACACAGAACACATCCAAATCTGATTTTTAAATTTGGTATGATTTATCCCAATTAGCACAGAAATGGTAAAATAAACAAGGACACAATAATAAGGTTCTTCTTGATACTTTTTGTCTTTCAATGTATGAAAGAAAACCAACTTGTATTTTGGTTTGAGTATTTCTCATTCAAGAGAAAGGGAAAAAAAGAGAGAGTGAGAAGAGAGAAAAGAGAGAATTGAAGAATTGTACTATTAATTTTAAAAAGATGACACAACAGTTACCTCTCTGTGGTTCAGGAGTCTCTCCAAATCTGCAGCCATGTTGTTTTTCACCTGCAGTAGTGTAATCTTCTCTTTCCGTAACACACTGTGAAAATTCATACAAAAAGTGTCTGAGAAGATGTGTTGAACTCTGACAAGTCTGTGCAGTAATTTGCAAAATAAATTCACAAAATTAATTTAATTTTTATGATTTAACCCATTTAAGTATCTTAATACTAGATTAGATTACTAGAGAGTGTTTTACAAAAAAAAATAATATATCAGTCTTTTCGCTTCCAAATTTCATGTTGGTCAGCACTTTATTTTAAGGTCCAATTGTCACTATTAACAAACCATTAACTACAACTTTTGCTCAATAAACTCCTAATTTGCTGCTTATTAATAGTTAGTAGTTGTTAAGTTTAGGTATTGGGTAGCATTAGGGATGTAGAATATGTTAATGCAGATATGTGCTTTATAAGTACTAATAAACAGCTAATATGTTAAGAATAGGCATGCTAATAAGCAATTAGTTAGACGTGAAGTCCACTTCCAAAACAACAATTTACGAATAATTTACTCATCCCCTTGTCATCCAAGATGTTCATGGCTTTCTGTCTTCAGTTGTAAAGAAATTATGGTTTTTGAGGAAAGCATTTCAGGATTTTTCTCCATATAATGGACTTTAATTGTGCCCCCGGTTTTGAACTTCCAAAATGTAGTTTAAATGCAGCTTCAAAGGGCTCTAAACGATCCCAGCCGAGGAAGAAGGGTCTTATCTAGCCAAACGATCTGTCATTTTTTTTCGAAATATAAAAATTTGTATACTTCTTAAGCACAAAAGCTCATGTAGCAAGTTCATTTTGAACGAATCTTTAATATGACTCGCAAAGAACGAGTCGTCTTGGGGAGTGATTCGTTCAGTCGCGCATGCGCAACATCCTATTACGTTCTGTACTAGAATTACTTCACCTGTTTCGAGTCTTCGGGTTTTTCGAGTCGTTCGTTCATCTTATGGGGCTGTCACGTGATGCTGATTTTGCTAAAATTAATGAAATGACTCGAAAAAAGATTCGTTCATTTTGCTGAACGAGACTCAAAGGTCCAAGTCGGTAAAATGATCCGAACTTCCCATCACTACTACGAATCAAGTCAAAATCAAATCAAAACTCCATCTTATTTTCTCCTACAACTTCAGAATCGTCTGACAGGTTGTACCTTTTTGTTTGTAAACAGCGTTTGACTTACTTGCACTTTCTTAGTCTTTGCACGTTCGCTTTGTAGACACTGGGTCTATAGATCCGCCTACGTTTGGCGTGACCTTTCGACGTGATTCAATAGTACGTTGTGAACGTGCATGCCAGAACCTGTGCTACACAAGCTTTTGTGCTTAAAAAGTATACACATTTTTATTTTCCGAAAAAAATGGCCAATCGTTTCGCTAGATAAGACCCTTCTTTCTCGCCTGGGATTGTTTAGAGCCCTTTGAAGCTGCATTTAAACTACATTTTGGAAGTTCAAAATCGGGGCACCAATGAAGTCAATTATATGGAGAAAAATCCTGAAATGCTTTCCTCAAAAACCATAATTTCTCCTGAAGAAGGCTGTGTAGCCGAAACGCGTAGATCTACACTTTTAATTGTTTTAAGGATTTAGCCTCTATTAAAGGCAGGCTATTAAAGGCTTTTTTTCTACATGAGTGCCTTGGAATATTTCGTCTTTCAGCTGATATTTACCTCCAAATATCCAAAGAGCACCGCTGATTTACTGAAGAGACCAATGCAGCATTCTTGGCCTTTGTTATCTCATAATTTCTTTACGACTGAAGACAGAAAGACATGAACATTTTGGATGACAGGGGGGCAAATAAATTATTTGTGAATGGTTGTTCTGAAAGTGGACTTCTTTAATAGTGAGAATTGGTGCTTATACTAAGGTGTTACCTTCGTGTTTAATTCCATGTGTTTTTTGCTGATTCTTTGTAACTATTTAATTTCGGAGTGAGAACTGTTTGTATATCACATTTTCTTCAGGGTACATGAGTTTAAAAGTCACCTGTTTCTCTTGTGAAATACACCACTAAGGTCATACATAACAAAAACTGCATTTCAAAAGAGCAAATCTGTCAAGCACATGGCATGAGTAATGAGTGCTGACAAATACAGTGAGCAGAAGGTAGTTGTCTGTTAGTGTACTACCGTTTCAACAGAATTAACAGTAAGCTGTGTAAGCACAGTAAGCACAACCTGGAGGGCTTGACAAAAATAGTTAAGAAAAAACACTTCAAATAAAACTAATGAGCGATAAATGAATTGGATACACCTCACTGACTGCACAGCACCTGTGTGCAAAGAACAGGCAACGTTCACCGAGACTAACCTTCAATATAAAGGTAAAGTTCTGAAATTATCCTTATTCAAGAACAAACCCCTTTTATTAGAAGTAGTCTTCTAATAAAACCTCATAGATGCTTTACATTAGCCTCAGGAGGATGTCTAAAAACACCAATATAGGAGAAAACCTGCTTGTACAGTATGCACATACAGGTAAGGGATTATAGCTGTCACTGACGTGACAGAGCAAAGAAAAAACCATCTAGTCGTATAGGCATGCACGCACATTCACTCCTACTAAGAAGCTGTCAGATGGAGCATGACCTTTATTGGCAGGTGCATTACCTTTGCTCCTCAATGAGTTGGAATGTATTTAAGTTATTTCAGATATTACCTACTACCTTTCTTCAGCCAATACAAATGCATGCCTTGAAACACGCACGTTAGTAGTCAGAAACCGTTGCGACTATTGTTACAAAACAATGGCAATGATTCTATGGCAACTCCACCTATATCCTTTCAAAATAAAAGCTTTGTAAAGATTTCAAATGTGCTCTTGCATCAAAAACAGGATGTATCCATAAATCTGTGATAATCATTTACTTCCCCTTTACCTTACTTCCTCTTCTAATCGCGTGAGACGTTCTTTCAGTGTTTGGATCTGAGTGTCTCTCTGTCGCACGGTCTCAATCAGGTAGCTGTGCGGCTGCTGGGCCTGCTGGAGAAGCTGGTTGGCCGCCTCCAACTGAAAATAAAAAAAATTAATAAATAAATCATTCACATAATTTCTTATAGGAGTGCATGATGTAACAATATCTTAATGTCTATTGACTGATATTACATACAGTTGAGGTCAAAAGTTTACATACACTTGATTCTTAATACTGTGTTGTTCCTGAATGATCCACAGCTGTTTTATTTATTTATTTATTTATTTATTTATTTATTTTTGTTTAGTTGTTCATGAGTCCCTTGTTTGTCCTGAACAGTTAAAATCCTTCAGGTCCCACAAATGCTTTTTTTTTTTTTAAGCATTTTTGTGTACTTGAACCCTTTCCAACAATGATGTGATTTTCAGATCCATATTTACACACTGAGAACAACTGAGGGACTCATATGCAACTATTATAAAAGGTTAAAATGCTCACTGATGTTCCAGTAGGAAAAACGATGCACTTTTGAACAAAATGAAGTGTGTACATTTTTCTTATCTTGCGTAAATATAATTTTTTCATTTAGTACTGCCTTTCAAAAGCTACAGAAGATACTTACATGTTTCCCAGAAAACAAAACAAGTTAAATTTACCCTGATCTCCAAATTCAAAAAGTTTTCACCCTATGGCTCTTAATGCATTGTGGCTCCTTCTGAAGCATCAGTGAGTGTTTGAACCTTGATTTAATTGTAAAATGTTTATTGTCCATAATCTTACATGTTTTATTGTAATCTTTAGACAATCTAAAAATAAATATTCATATTGCAAGCTTAAATGTACAAAAATATAATTTTTAGTTTTACAGTTTTACATAGTTTCATTAAGTGTTTATTAATTAATAAGTTTTTTTTTTAAGAAAATTTGTAAAAAATAAAATAAAAAAACTTTTAGATCTCACAATTCTGTGATTTAAGCTTGCAAATGTGAGGAAAAAAAAGTCAGAATTGTGAGATAAAAACTGACTTTTTCTAGTAAATGCGAGTTTGTATCTTACAATTCTGACTTTTTCTAGCAAATGTGAGTTTGTATCACACAGTTCTGACTTTTTGTAGCAAATGTGAGTTTGTATCTCACAATTCTGACTTTTTTTTTCCTCTCAAATGCAAGTTTGTATCTCACAATTCTGACTTTTTGTAGCAAATGTGAGTTTGTATCTCACAATTCTGTCTTTCTACCAAATGTGAGTTTGTATCTCACAATTCTGACTTTTTGTAGCAAATGTGAGTTTGTATCTCACAATTCTGACTTTTTTTTTCCTTGTAAATGTGAGTTTGTATCACACAGTTCTGTCTTTCTAGCAAATGTGAGTTTGTATCTTACAATTCTGACTTTTTCTAGCAAATGTGAGTTTGTATCTCACAATTCTGACTTTTTTTTTCCCTCGCAAATGTGAGTTTGTATCACACAATTCTGACTTTTTCTAGCAAATGTGAGTTTGTATCTCACAATTCTGACTTTTTTTTTCCTCGTAAATGTGAGTTTGTATCACACAGTTCTGTCTTTCTAGCAAAAGTGAGTTTGTATCTCGCAATTCTGACTTTTTTTTTCCCTCGCAAATGTGAGTTTGTATCACACAGTTCTGACTTTTTCTAGCAAATGTGAGTTTGTATCTCACAATTCTGACTTTTTTTTTCCTCGTAAATGTGAGTTTGTATCACACAGTTCTGTCTTTCTAGCAAAAGTGAGTTTGTATCTCGCAATTCTGACTTTTTCTAGCAAATGTGAGTCTGTATCTCACAATTCTGACTTTTTTTTTTCCTCTGAAATGCAAGTTTGTATCTCACAATTCTGACTTTTTCAAGCAAATGTGAGTTTGTATCTTACAATTCTGACTTTTTCTAGCAAATGTGAGTCTGTATCTCACAATTCTGACTTTTTTTTTTCCTCTCAAATGCAAGTTTGTATCTCACAATTCTGACTTTTTCTAGCAAATGTGAGTTTGTATCTCACAATTCTGACTTTTTTTTTCCTCTCAAATGCAAGTTTGTATCTCACAATTCTGACTTTTCCTCTCAAATGCAAGTTTGTATCTCACAGTTCTGACTTTTTGTAGCAAATGTGAGTCTGTATCTCACAATTCTGACTTTTTTTTTCCTCTCAAATGCAAGTTTGTATCTCACAATTCTGACTTTTTCTAGCAAATGTGAGTTTGTATCTCACAATTCTGACTTTTTGTAGCAAATGTGAGTCTGTATCTCACAATTCTGACTTTTTTTTTTCCTCCCAAATGCAAGTTTGTATCTCACAATTCTGACTTTTTCTAGCAAATGTGAGTTTGTATCTCACAATTCTGACTTTTTTTTTTCCTCCCAAATGCAAGTTTGTATCTCACAATTCTGTCTTTCTACCAAATGTGAGTTTGTATCTCCCAATTCTGACTTTTTGTAGCAAATGTGAGTTTGTATCACACAGTTCTGTCTTTCTAGCAAAAGTGAGTTTGTATCTCGCAATTCTGACTTTTTTTTTCCCTCGCAAATGTGAGTTTGTATCACACAATTCTGACTTTTTTTTTCCCTCGCAAATGTGAGTTTGTATCACACAATTCTGACTTTTTCTAGCAAATGTGAGTTTGTATCTCACAATTCTGACTTTTTTTTTCCTCGTAAATGTGAGTTTGTATCACACAGTTCTGTCTTTCTAGCAAAAGTGAGTTTGTATCTCGCAATTCTGACTTTTTTTTTTCCTCTGAAATGCAAGTTTGTATCTCACAATTCTGACTTTTTCTAGCAAATGTGAGTCTGTATCTCACAATTCTGACTTTTTTTTTTCCTCTCAAATGCAAGTTTGTATCTCACAATTCTGACTTTTTCTAGCAAATGTGAGTTTGTATCTTACAATTCTGACTTTTTCTAGCAAATGTGAGTCTGTATCTCACAATTCTGACTTTTTTTCCTCTCAAATGCAAGTTTGTATCTCACAATTCTGACTTTTTTTTTTCCTCTCAAATGCAAGTTTGTATCTCACAATTCTGACTTTTCCTCTCAAATGCAAGTTTGTATCTCACAATTCTGACTTTTTCTAGCAAATGTGAGTCTGTATCTCACAATTCTGACTTTTTTTTTTCCTCTGAAATGCAAGTTTGTATCTCACAATTCTGACTTTTTCTAGCAAATGTGAGTTTGTATCTTACAATTCTGACTTTTTCTAGCAAATGTGAGTCTGTATCTCACAATTCTGACTTTTTTTTTTCCTCTCAAATGCAAGTTTGTATCTCACAATTCTGACTTTTTCTAGCAAATGTGAGTTTGTATCTCACAATTCTGTCTTTCTACCAAATGTGAGTTTGTATCTCCCAATTCTGACTTTTTGTAGCAAATGTGAGTTTGTATCTCACAATTCTGACTTTTTTTTTCCATGTAAATGTGAGTTTGTATCACACAGTTCTGTCTTTCTAGCAAAAGTGAGTTTGTATCTCGCAATTCTGACTTTTTCTAGCAAATGTGAGTTTGTATCGCACAATTCTGACTTTTTCTAGCAAATGTGAGTCTGTATCGCACAATTCTGACTTTTTTTTCCTCTCAAATGCAAGTTTGTATCTCACAATTCTGACTTTTTCTAGCAAATGTGAGTCTGTATCGCACAATTCTGACTTTTTTTTCCTCTCAAATGCAAGTTTGTATCTCACAATTCTGACTTTTTCTAGCAAATGTGAGTTTGTATCTCACAATTCTGACTTTTTTTTTCCTCGTAAATGTGAGTTTGTATCACACAGTTCTGTCTTTCTAGCAAAAGTGAGTTTGTATCTCGCAATTCTGACTTTTTCTAGCAAATGTGAGTCTGTATCGCACAATTCTGACTTTTTTTTCCTCTCAAATGCAAGTTTGTATCTCACAATTCTGACTTTTTCTAGCAAATGTGAGTTTGTATCTTACAATTCTGACTTTTTCTAGCAAATGTGAGTCTGTATCTCACAATTCTGACTTTTTTTTTTCCTCTCAAATGCAAGTTTGTATCTCACAATTCTGACTTTTTCTAGCAAATGTGAGTTTGTATCTCACAATTCTGTCTTTCTACCAAATGTGAGTTTGTATCTCCCAATTCTGACTTTTTGTAGCAAATGTGAGTTTGTATCTCCCAATTCTGACTTTTTCTAGCAAATGTGAGTTTGTATCTCACAATTCTGTCTTTCTACCAAATGTGAGTTTGTATCTCCCAATTCTGACTTTTTCTAGCAAATGTGAGTTTGTATCTCACAATTCTGTCTTTCTACGAAATGTGAGTTTGTATCTCGCAATTCTGACTTTTTGTAGCAAATGTGAGTTTGTATCTCACAATTCTGATTTTTTTTTCCTCTCAAATGCAAGTTTGTATCTCACAATTCTGACTTTTTGTAGCAAATGTGAGTTTGTATCTCACAATTCTGACTTTTTTTTTCCTTGTAAATGTGAGTTTGTATCACACAGTTCTGTCTTTCTAGCAAATGTGAGTTTGTATCTCACAATTCTGACTTTTTCTAGCAAATGTGAGTTTGTATCTCGCAATTCTGACTTTTTTTTTCCTCGCAAATGTGAGTTTGTATCACACAGTTCTGTCTTTCTAGCAAATGTGAGTTTGTATCTCACAATTCTGACTTTTTCTAGCAAATGTGAGTTTGTATCTCACAATTCTGACTTTTTCTAGCAAATGTGAGTTTGTATCTCACAATTCTGACTTTTTTTTTCCTCGCAAATGTGAGTGTGTATCACACAATTCTGATTTTTTCTAGCAAATGTGAGTTTGTATCTCACAATTCTGACTTTTTTTTTCCTCGTAAATGTGAGTTTGTATCACACAGTTCTGTCTTTCTAGCAAAAGTGAGTTTGTATCTCGCAATTCTGACTTTTTCTAGCAAATGTGAGTTTGTATCGCACAATTCTGACTTTTTCTAGCAAATGTGAGTCTGTATCTCACAATTCTGACTTTTTTTTCCTCTCAAATGCAAGTTTGTATCTCACAATTCTGACTTTTTCTAGCAAATGTGAGTCTGTATCTCACAATTCTGACTTTTTCTAGCAAATGTGAGTTTGTATCTTACAATTCTGACTTTTTCTAGCAAATGTGAGTCTGTATCTCACAATTCTGTCTTTCTACCAAATGTGAGTTTGTATCTCCCAATTCTGACTTTTTGTAGCAAATGTGAGTCTGTATCTCACAATTCTGACTTTTTTTTTTCCTCTCAAATGCAAGTTTGTATCTCACAATTCTGACTTTTTCTAGCAAATGTGAGTTTGTATCTCACAATTCTGTCTTTCTACCAAATGTGAGTTTGTATCTCCGAATTCTGACTTTTTGCAGCAAATGTGAGTTTGTATCGCACAATTCTGACTTTTTCTAGCAAATGTGAGTCTGTATCTCACAATTCTGACTTTTTTTTTCCTCTCAAATGCAAGTTTGTATCTCACAATTCTGACTTTTTCTAGCAAATGTGAGTCTGTATCTCACAATTCTGACTTTTTCTAGCAAATGTGAGTTTGTATCTTACAATTCTGACTTTTTCTAGCAAATGTGAGTCTGTATCTCACAATTCTGTCTTTCTACCAAATGTGAGTTTGTATCTCCCAATTCTGACTTTTTGTAGCAAATGTGAGTCTGTATCTCACAATTCTGACTTTTTTTTTTCCTCTCAAATGCAAGTTTGTATCTCACAATTCTGACTTTTTCTAGCAAATGTGAGTTTGTATCTCACAATTCTGTCTTTCTACCAAATGTGAGTTTGTATCTCCGAATTCTGACTTTTTGTAGCAAATGTGAGTTTGTATCTCACAATTCTGACTTTTTTTTTCCATGTAAATGTGAGTTTGTATCACACAGTTCTGTCTTTCTAGCAAAAGTGAGTTTGTATCTCGCAATTCTGACTTTTTCTAGCAAATGTGAGTTTGTATCGCACAATTCTGACTTTTTCTAGCAAATGTGAGTCTGTATCTCACAATTCTGACTTTTTTTTCCCTCTCAAATGCAAGTTTGTATCTTACAATTCTGACTTTTTCTAGCAAATGTGAGTTTGTATCACACAGTTCTGACTTTTTCTAGCAAATGTGAGTTTGTATCTCACAATTCTGACTTTTTTTTTCCTCGTAAATGTGAGTTTGTATCACACAGTTCTGTCTTTCTAGCAAAAGTGAGTTTGTATCTCGCAATTCTGACTTTTTCTAGCAAATGTGAGTTTGTATCGCACAATTCTGACTTTTTCTAGCAAATGTGAGTCTGTATCTCACAATTCTGACTTTTTTTTTCCTCTCAAATGCAAGTTTGTATCTCACAATTCTGACTTTTTCTAGCAAATGTGAGTTTGTATCTCACAATTCTGACTTTTTTTTTCCCCGTAAATGTGAGTTTGTATCACACAGTTCTGTCTTTCTAGCAAAAGTGAGTTTGTATCTCGCAATTCTGACTTTTTCTAGCAAATGTGAGTTTGTATCGCACAATTCTGACTTTTTCTAGCAAATGTGAGTCTGTATCTCACAATTCTGACTTTTTTTTTCCTCTCAAATGCAAGTTTGTATCTCACAATTCTGACTTTTTCTAGCAAATGTGAGTCTGTATCGCACAATTCTGACTTTTTTTTCCTCTCAAATGCAAGTTTGTATCTCACAATTCTGACTTTTTTTTTCCTCGTAAATGTGAGTTTGTATCACACAGTTCTGTCTTTCTAGCAAAAGTGAGTTTGTATCTCGCAATTCTGACTTTTTCTAGCAAATGTGAGTCTGTATCGCACAATTCTGACTTTTTCTAGCAAATGTGAGTCTGTATCTCACAATTCTGACTTTTTTTTTCCTCTCAAATGCAAGTTTGTATCTCACAATTCTGACTTTTTCTAGCAAATGTGAGTCTGTATCTCACAATTCTGACTTTTTCTAGCAAATGTGAGTTTGTATCTTACAATTCTGACTTTTTCTAGCAAATGTGAGTCTGTATCTCACAATTCTGACTTTTTTTTTTCCTCTCAAATGCAAGTTTGTATCTCACAATTCTGACTTTTTCTAGCAAATGTGAGTTTGTATCTCACAATTCTGTCTTTCTACCAAATGTGAGTTTGTATCTCCCAATTCTGACTTTTTGTAGCAAATGTGAGTTTGTATCTCACAATTCTGACTTTTTTTTTCCATGTAAATGTGAGTTTGTATCACACAGTTCTGTCTTTCTAGCAAAAGTGAGTTTGTATCTCGCAATTCTGACTTTTTCTAGCAAATGTGAGTTTGTATCGCACAATTCTGACTTTTTCTAGCAAATGTGAGTCTGTATCGCACAATTCTGACTTTTTTTTCCTCTCAAATGCAAGTTTGTATCTCACAATTCTGACTTTTTCTAGCAAATGTGAGTCTGTATCGCACAATTCTGACTTTTTTTTCCTCTCAAATGCAAGTTTGTATCTCACAATTCTGACTTTTTCTAGCAAATGTGAGTTTGTATCTCACAATTCTGACTTTTTTTTTCCTCGTAAATGTGAGTTTGTATCACACAGTTCTGTCTTTCTAGCAAAAGTGAGTTTGTATCTCGCAATTCTGACTTTTTCTAGCAAATGTGAGTCTGTATCGCACAATTCTGACTTTTTTTTCCTCTCAAATGCAAGTTTGTATCTCACAATTCTGACTTTTTCTAGCAAATGTGAGTTTGTATCTTACAATTCTGACTTTTTCTAGCAAATGTGAGTCTGTATCTCACAATTCTGACTTTTTTTTCCTCTCAAATGCAAGTTTGTATCTCACAATTCTGACTTTTTCTAGCAAATGTGAGTTTGTATCTCACAATTCTGTCTTTCTACCAAATGTGAGTTTGTATCTCCCAATTCTGACTTTTTGTAGCAAATGTGAGTTTGTATCTCCCAATTCTGACTTTTTCTAGCAAATGTGAGTTTGTATCTCACAATTCTGTCTTTCTACCAAATGTGAGTTTGTATCTCCCAATTCTGACTTTTTCTAGCAAATGTGAGTTTGTATCTCCCAATTCTGACTTTTTCTAGCAAATGTGAGTTTGTATCTCACAATTCTGTCTTTCTACCAAATGTGAGTTTGTATCTCCCAATTCTGACTTTTTCTAGCAAATGTGAGTTTGTATCTCACAATTCTGTCTTTCTACCAAATGTGAGTTTGTATCTCCCAATTCTGACTTTTTGTAGCAAATGTGAGTTTGTATCTCCCAATTCTGACTTTTTCTAGCAAATGTGAGTTTGTATCTCACAATTCTGTCTTTCTACCAAATGTGAGTTTGTATCTCCCAATTCTGACTTTTTCTAGCAAATGTGAGTTTGTATCTCACAATTCTGTCTTTCTACGAAATGTGAGTTTGTATCTCGCAATTCTGACTTTTTGTAGCAAATGTGAGTTTGTATCTCACAATTCTGATTTTTTTTTCCTCTCAAATGCAAGTTTGTATCTCACAATTCTGACTTTTTGTAGCAAATGTGAGTTTGTATCTCACAATTCTGACTTTTTTTTTTCCTTGTAAATGTGAGTTTGTATCACACAGTTCTGTCTTTCTAGCAAATGTGAGTTTGTATCTCACAATTCTGACTTTTTCTAGCAAATGTGAGTTTGTATCTCGCAATTCTGACTTTTTTTTTCCTCGCAAATGTGAGTTTGTATCACACAGTTCTGTCTTTCTAGCAAATGTGAGTTTGTATCTCACAATTCTGACTTTTTCTAGCAAATGTGAGTTTGTATCTCACAATTCTGACTTTTTCTAGCAAATGTGAGTTTGTATCTCACAATTCTGACTTTTTTTTTCCTCGCAAATGTGAGTGTGTATCACACAATTCTGATTTTTTCTAGCAAATGTGAGTTTGTATCTCACAATTCTGACTTTTTTTTTCCTCGTAAATGTGAGTTTGTATCACACAGTTCTGTCTTTCTAGCAAAAGTGAGTTTGTATCTCGCAATTCTGACTTTTTCTAGCAAATGTGAGTTTGTATCGCACAATTCTGACTTTTTCTAGCAAATGTGAGTCTGTATCTCACAATTCTGACTTTTTTTTTCCTCTCAAATGCAAGTTTGTATCTCACAATTCTGACTTTTTCTAGCAAATGTGAGTCTGTATCTCACAATTCTGACTTTTTCTAGCAAATGTGAGTTTGTATCTTACAATTCTGACTTTTTCTAGCAAATGTGAGTCTGTATCTCACAATTCTGTCTTTCTACCAAATGTGAGTTTGTATCTCCCAATTCTGACTTTTTGTAGCAAATGTGAGTCTGTATCTCACAATTCTGACTTTTTTTTTTCCTCTCAAATGCAAGTTTGTATCTCACAATTCTGACTTTTTCTAGCAAATGTGAGTTTGTATCTCACAATTCTGTCTTTCTACCAAATGTGAGTTTGTATCTCCGAATTCTGACTTTTTGCAGCAAATGTGAGTTTGTATCGCACAATTCTGACTTTTTCTAGCAAATGTGAGTCTGTATCTCACAATTCTGACTTTTTTTTCCTCTCAAATGCAAGTTTGTATCTCACAATTCTGACTTTTTCTAGCAAATGTGAGTCTGTATCTCACAATTCTGACTTTTTCTAGCAAATGTGAGTTTGTATCTTACAATTCTGACTTTTTCTAGCAAATGTGAGTCTGTATCTCACAATTCTGTCTTTCTACCAAATGTGAGTTTGTATCTCCCAATTCTGACTTTTTGTAGCAAATGTGAGTCTGTATCTCACAATTCTGACTTTTTTTTTTCCTCTCAAATGCAAGTTTGTATCTCACAATTCTGACTTTTTCTAGCAAATGTGAGTTTGTATCTCACAATTCTGTCTTTCTACCAAATGTGAGTTTGTATCTCCGAATTCTGACTTTTTGTAGCAAATGTGAGTTTGTATCTCACAATTCTGACTTTTTTTTTCCATGTAAATGTGAGTTTGTATCACACAGTTCTGTCTTTCTAGCAAAAGTGAGTTTGTATCTCGCAATTCTGACTTTTTCTAGCAAATGTGAGTTTGTATCGCACAATTCTGACTTTTTCTAGCAAATGTGAGTCTGTATCTCACAATTCTGACTTTTTTTTCCCTCTCAAATGCAAGTTTGTATCTTACAATTCTGACTTTTTCTAGCAAATGTGAGTTTGTATCACACAGTTCTGACTTTTTCTAGCAAATGTGAGTTTGTATCTCACAATTCTGACTTTTTTTTTCCTCGTAAATGTGAGTTTGTATCACACAGTTCTGTCTTTCTAGCAAAAGTGAGTTTGTATCTCGCAATTCTGACTTTTTCTAGCAAATGTGAGTTTGTATCGCACAATTCTGACTTTTTCTAGCAAATGTGAGTCTGTATCTCACAATTCTGACTTTTTTTTTCCTCTCAAATGCAAGTTTGTATCTCACAATTCTGACTTTTTCTAGCAAATGTGAGTTTGTATCTCACAATTCTGACTTTTTTTTTCCCCGTAAATGTGAGTTTGTATCACACAGTTCTGTCTTTCTAGCAAAAGTGAGTTTGTATCTCGCAATTCTGACTTTTTCTAGCAAATGTGAGTTTGTATCGCACAATTCTGACTTTTTCTAGCAAATGTGAGTCTGTATCTCACAATTCTGACTTTTTTTTTCCTCTCAAATGCAAGTTTGTATCTCACAATTCTGACTTTTTCTAGCAAATGTGAGTCTGTATCGCACAATTCTGACTTTTTTTTCCTCTCAAATGCAAGTTTGTATCTCACAATTCTGACTTTTTTTTTCCTCGTAAATGTGAGTTTGTATCACACAGTTCTGTCTTTCTAGCAAAAGTGAGTTTGTATCTCGCAATTCTGACTTTTTCTAGCAAATGTGAGTCTGTATCGCACAATTCTGACTTTTTCTAGCAAATGTGAGTCTGTATCTCACAATTCTGACTTTTTTTTCCTCTCAAATGCAAGTTTGTATCTCACAATTCTGACTTTTTCTAGCAAATGTGAGTCTGTATCTCACAATTCTGACTTTTTCTAGCAAATGTGAGTTTGTATCTTACAATTCTGACTTTTTCTAGCAAATGTGAGTCTGTATCTCACAATTCTGACTTTTTTTTTTCCTCTCAAATGCAAGTTTGTATCTCACAATTCTGACTTTTTCTAGCAAATGTGAGTTTGTATCTCACAATTCTGTCTTTCTACCAAATGTGAGTTTGTATCTCCCAATTCTGACTTTTTGTAGCAAATGTGAGTTTGTATCTCACAATTCTGACTTTTTTTTTCCATGTAAATGTGAGTTTGTATCACACAGTTCTGTCTTTCTAGCAAAAGTGAGTTTGTATCTCGCAATTCTGACTTTTTCTAGCAAATGTGAGTTTGTATCGCACAATTCTGACTTTTTCTAGCAAATGTGAGTCTGTATCGCACAATTCTGACTTTTTTTTCCTCTCAAATGCAAGTTTGTATCTCACAATTCTGACTTTTTCTAGCAAATGTGAGTCTGTATCGCACAATTCTGACTTTTTTTTCCTCTCAAATGCAAGTTTGTATCTCACAATTCTGACTTTTTCTAGCAAATGTGAGTTTGTATCTCACAATTCTGACTTTTTTTTTCCTCGTAAATGTGAGTTTGTATCACACAGTTCTGTCTTTCTAGCAAAAGTGAGTTTGTATCTCGCAATTCTGACTTTTTCTAGCAAATGTGAGTCTGTATCGCACAATTCTGACTTTTTTTTCCTCTCAAATGCAAGTTTGTATCTCACAATTCTGACTTTTTCTAGCAAATGTGAGTTTGTATCTTACAATTCTGACTTTTTCTAGCAAATGTGAGTTTGTATCTCACAATTCTGACTTTTTCTAGCAAATGTGAGTTTGTATCTCACAATTCTGACTTTTTTTTTCCTCGTAAATGTGAGTTTGTATCACACAGTTCTGTCTTTCTAGCAAAAGTGAGTTTGTATCTCGCAATTCTGACTTTTTCTAGCAAATGTGAGTCTGTATCGCACAATTCTGACTTTTTTTTCCTCTCAAATGCAAGTTTGTATCTCACAATTCTGACTTTTTCTAGCAAATGTGAGTTTGTATCTCACAATTCTGTCTTTCTACCAAATGTGAGTTTGTATCTCCCAATTCTGACTTTTTGTAGCAAATGTGAGTTTGTATCTCCCAATTCTGACTTTTTCTAGCAAATGTGAGTTTGTATCTCACAATTCTGTCTTTCTACCAAATGTGAGTTTGTATCTCCCAATTCTGACTTTTTCTAGCAAATGTGAGTTTGTATCTCACAATTCTGTCTTTCTACGAAATGTGAGTTTGTATCTCGCAATTCTGACTTTTTGTAGCAAATGTGAGTTTGTATCTCACAATTCTGACTTTTTTTTTCCTCGTAAATGTGAGTTTGTATCTCACAATTCTGATTTTTTTTTCCTCTCAAATGCAAGTTTGTATCTCACAATTCTGACTTTTTGTAGCAAATGTGAGTTTGTATCTCACAATTCTGACTTTTTTTTTCCTTGTAAATGTGAGTGTGTATCACACAATTCTGATTTTTTCTAGCAAATGTGAGTTTGTATCTCACAATTCTGACTTTTTTTTTCCTCGTAAATGTGAGTTTGTATCACACAGTTCTGTCTTTCTAGCAAAAGTGAGTTTGTATCTCGCAATTCTGACTTTTTCTAGCAAATGTGAGTCTGTATCGCACAATTCTGACTTTTTCTAGCAAATGTGAGTCTGTATCTCACAATTCTGACTTTTTTTTTCCTCTCAAATGCAAGTTTGTATCTCACAATTCTGACTTTTTCTAGCAAATGTGAGTCTGTATCTCACAATTCTGACTTTTTCTAGCAAATGTGAGTTTGTATCTTACAATTCTGACTTTTTCTAGCAAATGTGAGTCTGTATCTCACAATTCTGACTTTTTTTTTTCCTCTCAAATGCAAGTTTGTATCTCACAATTCTGACTTTTTCTAGCAAATGTGAGTTTGTATCTCACAATTCTGTCTTTCTACCAAATGTGAGTTTGTATCTCCCAATTCTGACTTTTTGTAGCAAATGTGAGTTTGTATCTCACAATTCTGACTTTTTTTTTCCATGTAAATGTGAGTTTGTATCACACAGTTCTGTCTTTCTAGCAAAAGTGAGTTTGTATCTCGCAATTCTGACTTTTTCTAGCAAATGTGAGTTTGTATCGCACAATTCTGACTTTTTCTAGCAAATGTGAGTCTGTATCTCACAATTCTGACTTTTTTTTTCCTCTCAAATGCAAGTTTGTATCTCACAATTCTGACTTTTTCTAGCAAATGTGAGTCTGTATCGCACAATTCTGACTTTTTTTTCCTCTCAAATGCAAGTTTGTATCTCACAATTCTGACTTTTTCTAGCAAATGTGAGTCTGTATCGCACAATTCTGACTTTTTTTTCCTCTCAAATGCAAGTTTGTATCTCACAATTCTGACTTTTTCTAGCAAATGTGAGTTTGTATCTCACAATTCTGACTTTTTTTTTCCTCGTAAATGTGAGTTTGTATCACACAGTTCTGTCTTTCTAGCAAAAGTGAGTTTGTATCTCGCAATTCTGACTTTTTCTAGCAAATGTGAGTCTGTATCGCACAATTCTGACTTTTTTTTCCTCTCAAATGCAAGTTTGTATCTCACAATTCTGACTTTTTCTAGCAAATGTGAGTTTGTATCTTACAATTCTGACTTTTTCTAGCAAATGTGAGTCTGTATCTCACAATTCTGACTTTTTTTTTTCCTCTCAAATGCAAGTTTGTATCTCACAATTCTGACTTTTTCTAGCAAATGTGAGTTTGTATCTCACAATTCTGTCTTTCTACCAAATGTGAGTTTGTATCTCCCAATTCTGACTTTTTGTAGCAAATGTGAGTTTGTATCTCACAATTCTGACTTTTTTTTTCCATGTAAATGTGAGTTTGTATCACACAGTTCTGTCTTTCTAGCAAAAGTGAGTTTGTATCTCGCAATTCTGACTTTTTCTAGCAAATGTGAGTCTGTATCGCACAATTCTGACTTTTTTTTCCTCGCGAATGCAAGTTTGTATCTCACAATTCTGACTTTTTGTAGCAAATGTGAGTTTGTATCTCACAATTCTGACTTTTTCTAGCAAATGTGAGTTTGTATCTCACAATTCTGTCTTTCTACCAAATGCAAGTTTGCATCTCACAATTCTGACGTTTTCTAGCAAATATGAGTTTGTATCTCACAATTCTGACTTTTTGTAGCAAATGTGAGTTTGTATCTCACAATTCTGACTTTTTCTAATAAATGCGAGTTTCTATCTCACAATTCTGACTTTTTCTAATAAATGCGAGTTTGTATCTCACAATTCTGACTTTTTTCTCAGAATTGTGAGATATAAACTCGCAATTACAAATTCCAATTCAAATTCTGACTTTTTTTCTCAGAATTGCGGTATATGAAGTTATATAATAAGTCTCGTAATTCAAGAGTTTTTTTCCTGCAACTGCGAGTTTGTATGATGCAAAACGTTTATAATTTTTAAATGTTACTGATGCCAAATGTTTGAATGGTATTGTATATATATAGAGGACTTCTTTGTAGTAAACAATTTTGCAAGCAGGATATAGCAAAATATCTTCATTGCTTTTGTTTCAGAAATAAATGAACTGGTTATACTATCAAAAGTACACATCTAAAGCACAGTCCTTTAACTGATCAATTATAATCCTCTCAGCCATTTTTATTATTACGTCAAGCCATCAGTCAGTGGCTGTCAATAGTGATAAGAAATAGAGCATGAAACAGAAGATGACTTGTGTACCAGTTTCCAGGTAAGATCTTGCTATCTTTGGCCTGCTGTGGCAGGGTGGGGCTCTTAAAGTTTGCATGCAACCAGCGTCTTCCACTGTGTGGGTGGCTAAGTGAGAAATCTAAAGGAATTTGGTAAAAAAAAACACTTGGTTTTCATCCTCAGTGAATACAAAGTGCCAATCAGTCATGTCTGACATAGTAAAAGTCTGTTTGCTAACAGCGGAGACCAGGTTCACGGTAACCTCATTAACACTGCTCGACGGCTTTTCCAATTGGCTGAGGATAAGCCGGAGTGTGCGTCTGACAGGGCAGAGGAAAAGGGCGATCACTTCATTCCTACAAGGGATGAAACACGCGGCTGAGAAACGTGATATATGTAAACACGGCATAAGCGCACGGGCCAAATACAGTACATCAACACTGATGTTTCAGGTGCTTTGTGAGAACTTCAAGCATGACAGTTACGGTCTGCTATGATCTTGTTATGACAGTTTTAAACGTCAATGAGAGGGAAAAGCATTGATGTTATGTCTGCGAAACAAGTCACATATATCCAGTGATTTCTCTTATGGGTAGTTTTAAATGATGCAATTAAGTTTTCCTCCCTCTGGCCATTTTCTATTAGCCTGGTGTTTCAGACTAAACGATCGTGCAACAAAACCGTTGGGTGCTTTTTGTCTCAGAACGTTCCTAATTAGACAGTGATAATTACCTTGGTGACAATGTACTATTACCCCTTTTAAAAAGACTGGATCTGTTCATTTATTCATGAATCATATAACATTAGGCCGAGAACACAGTGTACCAGGGTTAAACTGTGGTGTAGGAGGGCAAAGAGGAACAAGCATAGACTTGTGATGCCTCTTTATTAAAAGCTGATCCTAACTATTTCGGGCAACTGTCCTTCTTATTTACAGGAATTACTGTATATATTATATATATATATTTCATAAGTATTTACATAGCACTTTCTCTCGATACAGTATCATTAAATGTAACCAAAATACATTCCTGTTTTTAGCATTATAAAACCTTTTTCAACTTTACAACTGTGCTTTGTACTGATCAAAAAAACTTAAGACTTTTCAATTGAAATTTGCATAATTGGACAACCCAATCTAGATATATGGCCCACACGTAGAAACGTTGGAAATAATGTTTTTTTTTTTAAATACAGCAAAAACAGTAATATTGTGAAATATTTATGGCTGCAAAATGATTAATCACCATATATATATATATATATATATACACACACACAGTACACACACATACAGTATGTATATATTTAAAATATTTGTATGCATATATATTTATACTTGTATATAATTTATATTATATATTAATACAAATATTCTATATATAAATCCAACATATTTTCCCTTAGTATATACATGTATGTGTGTAAATTAGGGTTCTCAAATGATTAATCGCGATTAATCGCATACAAAATAAAAGTTTGAGTTTGCCTAATATATGTGTGTGTACTGTGTAATTATTATGTGTATATAAATACAAGCACATCATGCATATATTTAAGAAATACTTACAAGTATATGTATTTATTATCATTTTTATAGAATTTATATTATATATAAATACAAATATTTTGTACATAACATATTTCTCTTAAATGTATACATTAATTTGTCTGTATTTATATAAACATTATAATTACACACAGTACATACATATATATTAGCCAAACTCAAACTTTTATTTTGTATGCTATTAATCGCGATTAATCATTTTGCAGCCCTATATTACAACTTTAAATCAACTTTTAGTCTTCAGTGTTATGTGATCCTTCAGAAATCATACTAATATGCTGATTTGCTCCTCAAGAAATGTTTCCTATTATTATCAATGTTGAAAATATTGTTGCTTAATATTTTTCAGAATTCTTTGATGAATAGAAAGTGCATAACAGTATTTATTTGAAATTTTCTAACCTTATAAATGTATTTACTGCTACTTCTGATTATTTTCATGCATCCTTGCTCAATAAAAGTGTTAATTTCTGGAGAAAAAAAATAACCTAAATATTGAAAAATAAAAATAATAAATCTGAGAAAAAGGAAGGGTTACAGGAAGAACTAATGAACCCAGGATTATTCAGAAGTGGAGCTGATGTTTGTTCAGTAGTTTCTTTTAACCACAAAACCATTAAGAGAAGACACACTGCCAATTTTTTTTTCTTCTTCTTCAGAAAAGAAATTTCAAAATATGGGTTGACCAAGGAATAACTTGTTTTGAACATTGCAAAAAGGATGGTGGTTTGATGTCATTGAGGCTGAGTAAACAGAATTATAATGAATACAAAAAGGAAATTTATTTGCAGATACGTCTAAAAGACATTCTGAAGGTCAAAACCTAGTGAATGTTAACCTGTATGCCATTCAATGGCTCTCAATCGATTCAATCTGTTCCCCCATAGCCCCCTATTCATTCCACATTTCTTATGTGGGAAATGAAATTGTAAATGTGTATTGGTAACTATTGTATCTGATGTCATGCAAACTAGCAGAAAGTAACGATACTGATTGATCACAATCTTGACATACCTTAATTCTGAGACATGTACCTGAAAGTAATGACTCACAGATCAGTAAGTGAGTCAGATGAGGATTCAGTAACCGCTCTAAATGATTCAGTTGACGCAGTCATCAGATTGATTCAAACCAGCCTTTTTTTTGTTTTGTTTTTTTGAATGATTCATTGAAAGAGTCATGTGCTCTTGTATCGCAACGCAAAAACTACATAATACACAAAAGACACATTTTCTTGCCATTATTTTGTGGCAAACAGTCTATTTTAAAATCACCATCACCAATGCACAGCTTTTATATGGCTTCTTCTGACATGACACTAAAGAGTCTGCAGCAGCAGCAAAAAGCAAAGAAAGAAACACCAAAGTGTTCGGTGAAGTAAGGGTGTGTCAGATTAATGATTAAGATTCAATTAATTAATTTAACTTACTGCACCAGCTTATTTTCACACAATTCCAATTAACAACACCATTTCATCCCTCTGCTTTAGAAATGGCAAGCTAAGGAAACCTTGACATTCTACTTAGTCCTGCTTTCAAGTACAAAGATTTAGGCAAGAGATAAAACATCCAAAATTCAAGGAATTGTCTTTCCGAGAACCAAAGACCTGTCATAGGGGTTAGTCAAACCACAGACAGTTTCATGCAGGGGGGGGAGGTCTGATGAATAACGTATATTTTTTGTAGAATATAAAGAACACAGGACCAGATCAATTCTCCATCTAAATAAATATATTATTTGCTTCTACATTAACATACAGTTGCTATGCTCAGCTGTATCATTCTTTATACCCCGTATTTGGTGTGTATTTGTCAATTCTTGTGACTCGATTTATGTTGTAGTTGTATAAGGGTTAGAAAGAGTTAAATGTTTAATGTGTAGTAAATAAATAAAAATAAGTAAATCCTACTATGGACCCCTTCATCTAATAATAGTGACCTAAAAATTGGAGACTTTTGACTGGTGAGTTTTCCATTGTAAACAGTGCAATTTTACGTTCTTATGGTCATCATGATTGTATTTTTAAACATACTGCTGTTTTGATTGTAGACTTGGACTGAACAACAATTGGGAAAGAGAATTCTTGTTGACAATACAATCTAATCTGTGGGCTTGGGTTAGTCTGAAACCAAGACAAGACAAATGATTCTGCTATCGCAGTGAGCCTGTTGTTAACTTATGTTCCAGTGAATATTATGCATGTTATCACAAGTAATATACATTAATGACTACTCACTAAGCACTTTCTTTATCACAGGCTATATTCTATCTATTAGCAGCTGATGTGCTTTAAATCACCTACTGAAAGCAATTACATGTGCCAACTGATGACTAATAGCTTGACTAACAGCTTCTGTACATTTAAAAAAAAAACTTTCATGGAGTGTTATTTAATACAGGGCTGTATCTACTAGAGTTGGGGTACTCGGACTCAAGTCTGGTCTCGAGTACAATTTTTATCAGACTCTGAATTGTCACAGTCTCAGATGCATATTTACTCTGACTTGACTCGGACTCAAGCATTTTGGACTCTGAAAAAAATTCAGAGTCCAACCGAGTCCAGGGACAGTTGACGGAAATGCCACTGACTTTATGCATTATCACGAAAGTGATATTCAGTATTTGCATGTGTTTTTCAGTCTTGTCCAGAAGGCTACTGGAAAGCCGATGGGTTTATGTGCACACATGCTCAAAGCGCGCTCACAGAACGCGCCTCTGCCTGTGCGAATGCCGAGTTCTCTTTTGCTTAAGTTCTATTAAAGTTCTGTTATTGATATACACCTGCTCGTCTTGGAGACTATTCATGTAAATGCAATTAGTTTTGTCTTAAGTAAACCTTAACAGCTGGGAGAAATACTGATGCGTCAAAATATTTGATGTGTGCGCCAGATCTTAAAGCGACAGCAGCGTAAATCTGCAGCCGCCGACCGCGTTATAAATGTTAATCAAACAACAAAAGAAAAACAGAAAATCACTGAATGTCACTTATTAACTTTTAAGAATCATCTTTAATGTATACAGTGAAGATTTTGCAGTGTTTTATTTTTACATTTATTACTTCATGAAATGTCTGTAGTAGGCCATTTCTATAATAGCCTTTAGATAGGCTATTATAGAATCTATTATAGATCTATTATAGATCTGAAAAACTAAAAAAAAATAAATAAATAAATAAATTATATTTTCTAAAAAAGATTCTATTTTTATAAATATTTCACATTTGTATTTTTGATTAATATATTTATTTATCCATTTGCTTGGAGTGTTTACTTGCCTTCAGTAACCAAATGTTTTACTTAGTTTATTAGTTTTTGCTGTATTGAAATTATTATTATTTTTTTTTTTTTAAACATAGTGGCAGTTTCTGGTTTCAAAGAAAAATAATTTTTCTAACATCTTTGCAGCAATAGTTTTTATGGGTCCAAAACCACCTTTGGTGTGCATGATTTTCTAATAATTCAATGGCCTGTCATCAATTAATCCTTACATAATGTTATTTATTGTAATTAATGTAGCTATAAATGCATTCAGAATAAAACAGGTGTGAATTGGCTGTGACTTATAGAAAGCATATGTAGTGCTTTTATAGCCTAGACAGTGTGTTCTGCTGTAAAGACTAGGTTTATTCTTCACAACCTCACTTTCATCCAAGACAAAAATTCAAAATGCCCTCTCTCAGGTCTAACCATTTGTTATATAAAACCCAAAACACTAGGGGTGTAACGGTACACAGATGTCACGGTTCGGTACGTACCTCGGTTCGAGGGTCACGGTTCGATACGATTTCGGTACAGCAGAAAAAAAAAAACAAATCTACTATGCTAGGTTCCCTTTCATTTATTTTAAACAGACAGTAGTACAAATTACAAATTTTTCCACCTACATGTGAAAATACTAAATATTATATCAAATTAATGTCATATATAGGCTATAAAACCTGCAGTACATATATACATACAAGGAATAAATACTTGAAATATATTTAATTTACGTAACGTAATTTACGACACGTAACGTAGCCTATATTTGCTGAGTTTCAGTTCAGTTTTGTGACAGAAAGGAAACTCAAATGCAGAAAGCAACATCTATTTACATCTATTTGTTTTTTGGTTAAGTTGATTTTGCTGGTATGAGGAAAGTTTAAGTAATCGCGCCGACGCACACAAACACAAAACATATCAGTTCCAGGCTTCTAGCATTGCTAACTTGACAACGCAGTTGGTACTTTATCAAAATAAAACACAGCGAACCAAACATCAGCGCGCCCGCCTCACTGTGTCACAGTTAGAATGTGACTGAAGTACAAAGTCTATAATTTACATAATAAATAATAGTTTAGCATTTGGATGCATCGCAAATATGGAAATATTATAGAATATTTGGATTTGTGCCGAATGAGAGAGGTAGGATACAAGAGCACAAAGCTCCATTTCGCAGACAGTTGAATTTATACATTTACTATAACGATAAATAAAGTCAAGTCCTGCCCTCACATTTTTCACATTCTAAAACCTGTTTTACTCTGAAATATGTCACAATAAGTCAGCCATAACTTCTGTTACATGACTTTAAGTTTGCTAAGCAGAGCAGGACACTAATTATGAGATGGTGTGACAACCAAAAATCAAAATGGCAAGATCCACTAGAGGTTTGCTTTTCTTAAATTTCAATTGACATTGCGTTTTTCCAGTTGTAAAGGTTAAAAACAGGGGTGCCCAAACTCGGTCCTGGTCCTTGGTTTAGCTCCGAATTGCCTCAACACACCTGCCAGGGGGTTCCTAGTGTGCCTAGTAAGAGCTTCATTAGCTGGTTCAGGTGTGTCTAATCAGCCCTCCAGGACCGAGTCTGGGCACCCCTGGGTTAAAACAATGTTAAGATACTGACAAACAGTAGTGTTTCCTTGGACTCGGACTCGAGTTCAACTCGACCCATTTTGGACTCGGACTCGATTGGTTAAAGACTCGGACTCGACTTAGGTGGACTCGAACCCAACACTAGTATCTACCATAGACAAGTCTCCCCCAATCACTAGAAATGTCCAAATCGAGGAAAGATGAAAGTTGCAAATCATTTTAATATTAGTACTGTTTTTTTCTGTTTTACAACAGAAATGTTAAATAACCGACAGTTATATCCAGTGATGCAAACTACTCGACTTTTTCGAGGCATGAAAGTTGCATGTGTGAATTACACTGCTGTTCAAAAGTTTGGGATTGGTATGATTTTTCATGTTTTTTTCCGAAGGAGTATCTTCTGCTCATCAAGGCTGCAATTATTTGATCAAAAATAAAACAGTAATATTGCGAAATATTTTTGCAATTTATAATAATGGTTTTCTATTTTAGTATACTTTAAAATATATTTTATTTCTGTGATTCAAAGCTGAATTTTCTTCAGTCATTACTCCAGTCTTCAGTGTCACATCCTTCAGAAAGTCTAATATGCTGATTTATTATCAATGTTGAAATCTGTGAAACTTTCTTTTAGGATTATTTGATGAATAAAAAGTTTAAAAGTACATCATTTATTTTAAATAGACATATTTTCTAACAATATACATCCTTACTATCACTTTTTATCAATTAATTAAGTATTCATTTCTATCAAAAAAAGAATTAAAGAACATTTACTGACCCCAAGCCTTTGAACAGTAGTGGATATTGTTAAAAAAAAAGTTCTAATTAATTTTCTATTTTAAATAAATGCTGTTCTTTTTAACCTTTTATTCATAAAAGAATCCTGAAAAAAAGTTTCACAGGTTCCAAAGCAACACAACTGTTTTCAACACTGATAATAAATCAGCATATCAGAATGATTTCTGAAGGATCATGTGACACTGAAGACTGCAGTAATGACTGAAGTAAATTCAGCTTTGAATCACAGAAATAAAATATATTTTAAAGTACACTCTTAAAAATAAAGGTGTTTCAAAAGGTTCTTCAAGCGATGTCATAGAGGAACCATTTTTGGTTCCACAAAGAACCATTCAATCAAAGGCTCTTTAAAGAACCATCTCTTTCTTACCTTTTTGTAATCTGTTAAAGGTTCTTTATGGAACCATTTAAACAAAAAAGGTTCTTCTATGGCATCGTGAAGCGCCTTTATTTTTAAGAGTGTATATTGAAATAGAAAACCATTATTTTAAATTGCAAAAATATTTGACAATATTACACATTTTTTTCTGCATTTTTAAATAATAACGCAGCATTGATGAGCATAAGAAACATCTTAAAAACCTTTTTTTGTACCTGTGCCTGTGTTTCTCTGTCAACAAACCATGAAGCCGTGAGTTTAGTTACTTCAAAAACAGCTATTTTACCTCCTCGTTGCTGAGAAATATAATGTAGGGATTCAGTATCCATAAGCTATTTTATTTATAAAAGTCGTGAGCACAGAAGTTTCTGTGCTCCTGGATTTTTCTGTTTGTGCACAATGCATATATAAAGTTAAGGACAAAATAACCATTTACATAAGCATTCAAATCAGTATTTAGCAGATGCGGCAGCGATTCTGTGTCGATTTGGTCACTATCCACCTTATTTTCCCCATAAGAGTGGGTGCAGCCATTTGTAAATTTTTTGTGTCTGGCTTCCGGTCTCATCCACTTCCAGCTATTTTCAAAAAGCTGGTTTTGCTGCTTCATATTGCAAACTGGTGTCTTACCATATTATTTGAATGTATTATCTTAATTATGAACACACTGGTTTGTAGTGCAAACTGTTTTACCGTTTACTGCACTTCGATATTTCGAAACAATCCTAATTAGTGACTTAACTGTTCTCCAATGGATAGGCAATGACTTATATTTTTTTTATCCATTTCCTGCTGTGTGATTTTTAATTACCTTTTGTTGCTTGGAGTGTTCTTTTTTCTTTAACGTGCAAGGTTTGACACAATACTGACTCACCAGTGTTGACTTGTCATTTTACTTCCATTTTACTTATGAAATCTCTTTATATCATGCTTTATAGTCATAATTATTTTGTATCACTCTATAGAGATCTGATTGCACTTCAATGGCATATTGAAGAGGTACAAAATAGGTGACAACATCTACATTTACAATGTAATGTTTTTTTGTTTGGTTTTACGAACTATGTACAGCTCTAAGCTTTAACACAGCTGAGTAGAGAATAAATGCATGTAAAGCATGAAGCTGGACTTTCCAAAACACTATTTTAGATGAAAGCCGATCCTTGAATGTTTCTGTTACAGTCTCTAGTACTTTCTGCTATTTTTGAAACCACACAAGTGACCTTCTGAACTAACAAAAATGTTTCTGAAGTTACTGAATATCTGTAAAAGCACACATAATACAACGATGATTTAAAGAGGAAACTCAAAAACAGAAAACAGACATTGTGCCAAGTTAAATGTAAATGCAGTTCTTTGTCTCATTTCCAACTGTTTTAATATTTCAAAATGCTTTCCAAACTCTAGGGAGATTTTTCTCTTGCCATTTTAAGATGGTTGATTGTGGTTTTGTCTGAGCTCTGACCCTGAGCTCACCATACAGACATATGCAAATAGAACAGATTTTGAATGAAACAGAAGGCAGTTAGGCAGTTTAAAAATATGACATTTTCAGAAATTACTAGCTTTAGAATTTACTGAAAATTAAATTCTGTCATCATTTAACTCATGTTGTTCCAACTGCATGTTTTTTTTTTCTTTCAAAAGGAGAAATTATAAAGAATTGTACACAATATGTTATCAGATGTTTTGTGTGTGTGTGTGGGAGGAATAGAAATTCAAGATCATGTCATTCACTGATAATCTTCCCCTCCAGTGAGCTATTAACTGTCATGAATGCATCATTGAGTAGTCATTTTGATGAACAAATCAGTTTTGTGAACTAAATGAACATAATGACTTAAAAGATCCTGTTTAAAATAAGCGATTGATTCACAAATCATTAAATCTCTTCTCTCTACTTCTTCCACAGACTGCTTTTCTCATGAACATGCCAAAGAGAACTGGGTGTATGTATATTTCTTACTTTTAATGTTTCTTTTTTTCGGTCCTTTTGTAAGCTTGAAAGCTATGGAAGCCACTAAATAAAAACAATTTAAAAAGGTAACTACAACTTTTTTTTTTCCTCACACTTGCAAATTTACATCTGACAATTCTGATAAAACGCAATTTTGACTTTTCTTCTCAGAATTGTGAGACAAAAACCTCAAAATTCTGACATTTTTTTTCTCAGAAATGTGAGTTTATATCTCGCAATTCTGACTTTATAACACACAATTGCGAGTTAAGTCAGCTAACTAAGAGAACAATGTTTTTTCCCCATCAAAATTGGACTTAATAACAATTGCGAGTTTATATCTCATAATTCTGAGAAAAAAGTCAGAATTGCAAGAAAAGTCTGAATTGAGTTTACATCTCACAATTCTGCCTTTATAACTCGCAATTGTGAGTTTATATCACGCAATTCTGATAAAAATAAATAAAAAAGGTAACTGCTACTATTTTTTCTCGCAATTGCTAGGTTACATCTCACAATTCACAAGTTCTTTTTCTCAGAATTGTGTTATAAAAACTACCAATTCTGACTTTTCTTCTCAGAACTGAGATATAAACTCACAATTGCAAGTTAAAGGCAGAATTGCGAGACAAAAGCAGACATTTCTGACTTTTTTTCTCAGAATTGCGAGTTTATATCTTGCAATTCTGACTTTATAACGCAAAAAAAAAAAAAAAAAAAAAAAACGCAAAAGTGAGTTTATATCACAATTCTAAGAAAAAAGTCAGAATTGCAAGATATAAATTCGCATTTGTGAGAAAAAAGTCAGAATTGAGAGTTTATATCTTACAATTCTGACTTTATAACTCGCAAAAGCGAATTTATATCATAATTTATTATATTATGAGAAAAAAAAAGTCAGAACTGCAAGTTTCTATCTTGCAAGTCAGAATTGCGAGATATAAACTCGCATTTGTGAGTAATAAACAGACCCTCCAGTTTTTCACGATTCTGCGATCGCTGAATCCAACGCAAAATCAACATGACGCATTTTTTGTGATCCTGCATAATTTGTCATTTCACTGCAAAATAATCGCAAAAATGAAGGTCTCACAAAAAAACAAAACAAAAAAAAACAATAAAATAAAATAAAATAAATTTAATTTATTAAATAAAAGTTAAGAAATTATAATTATTAACTGAAATATACCAAATTTTACTGAAGCTGTAATATATTATTTTCAAGATACAGATGTGCACGTGATTGGTGTGTGTGAAATAGTGAACACAAAACCTTCACTGGCGTCTGCCATTGGACCTGCAATTTCCCTGAAGCATTGGCTCTGATCTGTCATACAGCCTATTAGAGCTTAAACGGATCGCAACTGATCCGTGATACGTACGAACCAGGTCAAGACCCCACTGTTCGGCATGTGATTTCGCAGATTAATTTGCCAATTTACACGTTCAAGTTATTTAAAACCACAAGAAGAAGAAACGAAACAGAACTCGATTCGATACTGCTGTAAGCCTACTGTAGTTTTTTTTTAATTCATGAAACAGTAGCAGCAGCAGCAAAAATAATAGTTTTTATCTACCTGTATATTGTAATTATTTGTCCTGTTATCATTTGTTTCTTAGCAAAATGAGCAAACGTCATACATTTTGTTTGTTCTTTGTGTCATGTAAGACTATTGTGAATCTAACATAATACAATCTGGTAAATGTGCAATTATAATTATTGAAAAAAAAACTTGGCACAATTTTTTGGAAATTACCACCACAAAATCAGACATTTGGATCACAAAATTCACAAAAAAAAAAAAAAGAATAATAATAATAATCGCCAAATCCTGGATGGACTGAATAAAGTCAAAATTGCATGATATAAACTCAAAATTACAAGGTACAAAGTCAGAATTGGGAGACAAAAACTGACAATTTTGACTTTTTGAGTTTATATTGCACAACTGTGACTTTTTATTATCAGAACTGTTTATATCTCGCAATTCTGTCTTATGAGTCAATATGACTGTAGGGTGCCTTTTGGTGTCCTGTACATAAATAACTCATTTGCCATGATAACTGAACATAAAAAATGACTATGAAAGGGTGTTATATTAGACTAAGTTTTTATATTTATACCAAAAGCATTACTTGGCTCTTTAGATACATTTTCTAGATTTTTTGTTTTTTTATTTTGTGTAAGAGGATGTGTGTTATTTTGCTATGTCCGATGCACTGCTCATTAAATTTGAATGAGAGTAGAAAAAAAAATCATACAATTAAAAAAATTTGTTCTCCTATTAATATTTAATTAAATAAGAGATTACTCAATTTGAGTGTATTGATCATTTGGTAATAAAAACAATAGCTTATTTAATAAAAAAGAAGAATTTGTCCATGTTCCTTGAATGGTTGTCCACCCTGACGTATTGGGGAATCTGCCCCTTTTAAGAAAAGGCCATCCCTTTTATTGACATCAGGACAACAGATTTTTTGTGTCTTCACTGGCGGGATTTTCAACGACTGAAGTGAGTAAGTTGGTGACTTTGTAAATGACAAATTTTCTTTGTATGATTTTGCTTACTTGCCAAAGCTTAAAAGAGAAGTCCACTTCCAAAACAAAGATTCACATATAATGTACTCACCCCCTTGTCATCCTAGATGTTCATGTCTTTCTTTCTTCAGTCGTAAAGAAATTATGTTTTTTGAGGAAAACATTTCTGCATTTTTCTCCATATAATGATGCCCCGATTTTGAACTTCCAAAAGGCAGGCAAACAATCCCAAATGCGGTTGTAAACGATCCCAGCCGAGGAACAAGGGTCTTATCTAGCGAAACGATCAGTTATTTTCATTAAAACAATACAATTTAAATACTTTTTAATCTCAAATGTTCATGTTGCCTTTCTCTCCCTGATCTCTGTGTATTCTGGCTCAAGACAGTTAGGGTATGTCGAAAAACTCCGACCCAGTCTTTGCAAAGTGAACATGCAAAGAAGATCAAACGCCCTTAACAAAAAAGGTAAAACAGCAATTTCGAAGTTGAGGGAGAACATAAGTTTTTTGACATACCCCAACTGTCATGAACCAGAACAAAAACAGTCCAGAGTAAGACAAGATGAGCATTTGGCATTAAAAAGTATATAAATTGTATTAGTTTTATTAACATAACTGATCATTACGCTAGATAAGACCCTTCTATCTTGGCTGGGATCGTTTACAACCTCATCGTTTGAAGCCGCATTTAAACTGCCTTTTGGAAAATTAAAATCGGGGCACCATACCGGTCCATTATATGGAGAAAAATGCTGAAATGTTTTCCTCAAAAAACATAAATTTCTTTACAACTAAGGAAAGAAAGACATGAACATCTTGGATGACAAGGGGGTGAGTAAATTATTTGTAAATTGTTGTTCTGGAAGTGGACTTCTCCTTTAATACAGTACTTTTTTAAATATGCAAGTTTAAATATACCAAATTCTCTTCAACAACCAGACTAACTATTTAGCTAATCCACCATGTCATCTTGATTTAAATAATTATTTTAAAAAATAGTTCAATCATATCTGCATAATCCAGTGTGTTCAATAGCTAGGTGGGGGGGGGGGGGGGGGGGGGGCAATAATTATCTAAAAAATATGTGGGAGCTCAGCATGTTTCTATAGTACTTGAGTGTCTACTATTTATGACATGACATAAAGCGAATGGGAAATTAAGACCAAAATTTGTGAGTATTGTGAGGGTTGAAAGGCACTCTTTGGTGATAACACCCAATTGCGAGTTATTAAGTCAGAATTGTAAGATACAAACTCTGAGAACAGTCTTTATTTTCCCTGTCAAAACTGGACTTTATAACTCACAATTACGAGTTTAAATTTCACAATTCTGAGAAAAAAAAGCCAGAGTTGCTAGTTTCTATCTTGCCATTCTGACTTCATTAATTCACAAAAGCGGGTTCATATGACAATTCTGAGGAAAAAAAGTCAGAATGGCAAGATATAAACTTGCATTTGCAAGAAAAAAGTCAGAATTGAGAGTTTCCATCTCGCAATTCTGACTTTATAACTCCCAATTGTGAGTTTATATAAAGCAATTCTGATAAAAATTTAATTTTTAAAATTAAAAAAAGGTAACAGCGACTTTTTTTCTTTTAATTGCTATTTTACATCTCACAATTCCGACTTTTTTCTCAAAATTGCGTCATACAAACTAGCAATTCTGACTTTTCTCCTCAGAACAGATATAACCTTGCATTTGCTAGAAAAAAGTCAGAACTGCGAGTTTATATCACGCAATTCTGACTTTATAACTTGCAAAAACAAGTTTATATCTGACAATTCCGAGGAAACAAGTCAGACTTGCGAGTTTGTATCATGCAATTCTGAGGAAAAAAAAAGTCAGAATTTGCAATAACCTTTTCTATTTTTTATTCAGTAGCAGAAAAACTTTAGTCCCCATTTAATCTTGTATTAATAAAAAAAAATTAATAAAAAAATCACTTTTTTTGGGAAAAAAAAAAGTTTTATGGGTTTATAATAACATGAGCATGGGGGATGCACATATGGATGAATGAAATGCAAAATATATGTGACTGACTGCTGGTTCTGGATTAGGTTTGCCCTTGCTTTTGTAGCACTTTCTTTTAGAGGCCATGCAAATGACAGAAAGTAAGAAAAATGCTTTTTCTGGCGGAAAATTATTCTTTTTTACTCCCACCCACCCAAGTACTATATGTATGTGTTTCTGCATTCTTGTCAAAAGAGTAAAATGCAGCACCTCTTCAGAGATCTGACTGCTGTGCGCCGTCTGTCTTTCCAGGTCTCTCCTAAGCAGTGTGTTCTGTTTCTCCAGCTGCAGAACCCTGCGTGCCAAGTGAACACTACACACACACACACACACATTCAGAAACCTATGATTAGAGTCACGCAGACATAAAAACAGTCAGTAAACACAAAGATGAGCTTCTGGTTTTCAAAAACAAAGTGACCTTCTCAGACTTCACCTTTGCTTCAGTCTTCTCTTGGCAGTTGTTGGAATGTTTGCACCATAACCATATGAAAACAGCACCCGCTCTGCCTCATCTTCGTTTTCCACTACAAAAAACGGAGAAAAAGTATGTTTAAGAGCAAGCATGTCTAGACCACCCAGCAAGCATCATGGCCAGAGGGGAGAGCACTAATAAGACTATAAACAGTTTCTATCTTCTTACAATACATACTGTGCAGGAAAGTTTACATATGAGTGAAAAATGGTTAAGTGGTGTTTAAACAGATAAAAGAAAGAATGAGGCCTAGAGACTCAAGAGCAAGCTTTAACAACCAAATGGACAAGAACATAAGGGTCGATAACAAATAAAAATGTCCAAAATAAAGAAAAGGACAAATCGTGTGCCAAGTTCCTAGAACTTCATGTTGGTTTCATATGGTTTTTAAAAACCTTTAAAACATAAAACATAATTTTCCTTTCACACTGAGTACATATGTATACAGATCTTAAACTGTATTTTCCATGAATAAACTAATAAAATAAAATAAATAAAATACATTTTTTTTTTTTATAAATTTTAACAAATATCATGCAGTTTGCAAATACAAATTGAAAAACTAAAACAAATTTACAATGTCAAATAATCTGATATTTTGAGAGACATATAAACATCTTCACTACCTAAAAAAAAGAACGATAATACATAATACACTTAATATATTATAATCAATATAAAATAATATATGATATATAAGAAGGATCAGTAATAATCATTAATGATTTTCGAACTCTAATATACACTACCAGTCAAGTTTTTGAACAGTCAGATTTTAATGTTTTTTAAAGAAATCTCTTCTGTTCACAAAGCCTGCATCCAAAGTACAACACAAACAGTAAAATTATGAAATATTTTTATTGTTTAAAATAACTGTTTTCTATTTGAATATATTTTAAAATGTCATTTTTTTCCTGATTTCAAAGCTGAATTTTTAGGATCATTACTCCAGTCACATGATCCTTCAGAAATCATTTTAATATTTTGATTTGCTGCTTAAAAAACGTTTATTATTATTATTATGAACTTTCCACTCATCAAAGAATCCTGAAAAAATGTACTCAGCTGTTTTAAATATTGATAATAATAAATAAATAAATAAATAATAATAATAATAAAAACTGCATATCAGCATTTTAGAATGATTTCTGAAGGAACATTTGAGACTGAAGACTGGAGTATTGATGCTGAAAATTTAGCTTTGATCACAGGAATACATAACATTTTAAAATATATTCAAGTAGAAAACTTGTAAAAATATTTCAAAATTTTACTGTTTTTGCTGTACTTTGAATTAAATAAATATAGTCTTGGTGAACAGATGAGAAGTCTTTAAAAACATGTTCAAAAACTTTTGACTGGTAGTGTAATAGAAATTAAAAATAAGGTTCATGATATGTATTCAAGTCGTTGTATGCATAAACTGCTTTTTAATGTACTTTTCAAAGGCCTGCATCCAGTATCAACCTACATTCCTTGCATTTGGCATTCTTTTTTATGTTATTTGATGACATTAAAAACCTGTTATTAACTTGATGAGGTTAAAAACCTGTTGTTAACCTGAGGGATTTTAAAAACCTGGCTAGGCCAGCCTTTTGCATCACCTCAGCTCAGTGTCAGCATATTCACTGACGTTTAGAAGGTTGTTTAAGGACAAGCCCTAAGGCCGTTTTGTCAAACAGTCTTCAGGTTTGATTGAGTAAGGCATTTTGAACATGTAGAACTGTGGAAAAACAGACACACAGCGTATTTAACATGCTTTAAATTTTGACCTGATGTTGGGACTGATTATAGTAGTAAACTATTTTTGCATTGCTTACTTGTGCTTTTTGCAAGAGAACCGAGCAGTCATAAAACCACAGAAATAAGACCCTCGGGTAAGAATTTAAGGATGATTTGGCCTCACGGACTCTTAAATTGCTGTGTGCAACCTTGCTAATGTGCTGGTCTTATCTTATCGTTGGTCTCCAATTGCAAAGACTGAATCAGTCTCTGGTCTTACTCTCTGCTGCCTGCATGGTAACATCGTCCAGCTCCTTTTCCAATCGTTCGTATGTCTCCAGTCGTGCTTGTTGTTCAGAATTGTGGGCCTGTAATTCGGTGATGTGTTTCTCTGATGATGTTTGTAGTCCATAGAACTCTTTTGTTAAAACCTGCATAAGCAGATCAAGACAGGGACAAAGATATAACAACAGAAATTGAGTAACAAGGGTGGTGTCACAACAACATGTTGAAATAAGTTTTATGATGCTGACAAATATGTACAGTCCTTATTTTATGAGCTTGGCATGTGGTTCAACCCTTTTGATTTGAGATTCAGTGTGACGCTCCTTACAAGAATGATATATTCAAACGTATTGGAAGAATTAAATCATATGGTAATGATTCATGAACTGATCACCCAAAAATGACAGTTCTATCATCACTTTTCCTCCAGTCATTCTAAAGACTTGCTTTTCTCAGACAAGCACAGAAGGAGAAATGTTGATGAATGTAATGGCCTGTCAAATGGGATCACAATGCAGAGCTTCAAAATAACAAAAAAAAAACAAAAACAACACCATTAATGTAGTGTAATGTGTTTAACTTAATTAATGGCTTAACTTACTTAACAAAACTTAACTTGATGTAACTTAATTTAACTAAGTGTAACTTAACGTAACTTAGTGTAACGTAACTTAACGTAACGTAACTGAACTTAATTAATGGCTTGACTTAGCATAACTTAACGTAACTTAACGCAACTTAACTTAATGTAACGTAACTGAACTTAATTAATGGCTTGACTTAGCATAACTTAACGTAACGTAATGAAATTTAACATAATGTAACGTAATAGAACTTAATTAATGGCTTAACTTAGCATAACTTAACGTAACATAACGCAATTTAACGTAATGTGACAGAACTTAATTAATAGCTTAACTTAGCATAACTTAACGTAACAATGCAATTTAACGTAATGTAACATAACTGAATCTAATTAAAGGCTTAACTTAGCATAACAACGTAACTTAATGCAGCTTAACGTAACAACGTAATTTAGCGTAATATAACGTAACTGAACTTAATGAATGGCTCAACTTAACTTAATGTAACGTAACTGAACTTAATTAATGGCTTGACTTAGCATAACTTAACGTAACGTAATGAAATTTAACACAATGTAACGTAATAGAACTTAATTAATGGCTTAACTTAGCATAACTTAACGTAACATAACGCAATTTAACGTAATGTGACAGAACTTAATTAATAGCTTGACTTAGCATAACTTAACGTAACAATGCAATTTAACATAATGTAACGTAACTGAATCTAATTAAAGGCTTAATTTAGCATAACAACGTAACTTAATGCAGCTTAACGTAACAACGTAATTTAGTGTAATATAACGTAACTGAACTTAATGAATGGCTCAACTTAACACAGTGTAACATAACTTAAAGCAACTTATCATAACTTAACGTAATGTAACGTAACTAAGCTTAACTTAATTATTGGCTTAACTTACCATAACTAAACACAACTTAACTTAACGATACTTAGCGTATCTTAATGTAACATAACTTAATGCAATGTAACGCAACATAACATAACGTAACATAACGTAACAACTTTTAACTTAACTTAGCTTAATATGTATGGATGCACCAGTATTAAAGTTCTGTACAACACAAAAAGCTGATAATAATAATGTATCAAAAATGTCATGTAAGAATTTCATAGATTTTTATAATATTATAATTTTACACTATTTTGCCTAAAACGCTAAACAGTAAAAAAATAAAATAAAATAAAACACTAAAAAGTAAAAATAAAACACTAAAAAGTTCAGTGAATTTAGGTATCTAAAATGAATATCCGTTATATTATACATTTATAATAAATTATACATTTATTACCGTTAAAAATGATTTTGACAATTAAATATCCAATATCAACTAATACCAATCAATTTTTTAGGTAACACTTTACAATAAGGTTCATTAGTTAACATTAGTTAACTACTTTAGTTAACATAAACTAGAAATGAGCAATACTTCTACAGCATTTATTAATCTTAGTTAATATTAATTTCAATGTTTACTAATGCATTATTAAAATCACAAGTTGTGTTTGTTAACATTAGTTAATGCACTATGAACTAACAATGAAAACTGTATTTTTATTAACTATTGTTAACAAAGAATAATAAATACTGTAATAAGTGTATTGTTCATTGTTTGTTCATGTTAGTTAATACATTGGTAACTAATGTCACCTTATTGTAAAGTGTTACCATTTATTTTTAAATACGACACATATATTGGGCAATTGCAAACTTGAGGAAATCTGTTTGGTTCATATGATTTGGAAAAAGTACTTCCATGCTGTTTTCTATCATTTTGGAGCTAATTTTGGATTCCGTTTTCTTCATTATACAATAATGAGTGGCCAGTAAATTTAAGATTTCTCTTTTTGTGTTCCTTGGAAAAAAAATAAAATAAGGTCATGCAGGTTGCAAATGGCATGAAGTTACTGTAAATGATGAAAGAATGGTGAAGTAATCCTTAAGGGAATTAACAGCTTGAACTCCTAAGCAATTAACATGTTTGAACTTGCAATGAGGCTAAAGGAAATCACTTTGTTCAGGTTTCAAGTGCATGGCATCTTTGCCACACGGATTTTATTTTAATAGTGCCTTGCCTCCAGTTTTTTCTGGTGTTTCTCACACTCAATTTGACAAAGGCTGAGGTTCCTGGCTGTCTCCTCCTGGACCATCTGGGAGCGCTCCAACTCAAACTTTTTCAGCTTCACCTGGTTAAGCAGTTCTGCCACCCTGCTGTCTGAACTCAGCTGCAACTGCCTGAACCTGAACAAAAACATAAACAGTAGCGCATCTGCGTTCACTCATTCTGCACACTGTCAGTCGGTGAAAACAGAAAGAACAATGATTCTGCAAAATTATGCCATGCAAAGAAACAAAAATAAAATTCAGTGTCACATGATCCAAATCATTCTAATATGCTGATTTGCTGCTCAAGAAAAATTTCTTCTTATTATCACAGCTGAAGTTAAGCTGCATAATTGCAGTTATGCCGCTTAATATATTTTTTTCTTTGATGAATAGACAGTTCAAAAGAACAGCATTTATTTGAAATAGACTTTACTGTCAATCAAATTGTGATTTAAACAAAACAGGGGGCAAAAACGTGAAATGTGTGTAATCTGCACTGTGGCTCACCTCAGGCTAAGCTAAGCGATTGCTAAATTATGGTGATGCCAAGCTTAGACGCGGCCGCCTCTGACGTGCTAAGTGTATTTCCTAGGGAAGAAAGTCACCGTTTTATCCTGAAACCCCAAATCTCAACATGCCCAAACAGATTTAGTATCTGTTTGTGTCCTCCTTCACTTATAGCCAAGTCTCTGAAGGATTAAACCATTTTTATTGAAAGTCGGAGAGCTCCAAGGGTTTTGGTTGAAACCGTAACCACACCTGTGGAGGGGCCAAACTGGCAGGTCAAGATTTTTCTTTTGTTTGTACGTTGTCACTAACCTCCAGTCAAATGCAAGCAGTTTTGTAAAGAATACAAAGGATATGTCATCATCATGGTGACCAACACCTATAGTAATAATTGTGACAAATTGTACGTAATTGGACAACTCCCATCATACATTATGAAGTAAGACTGGATACTGTCAAGCTATTTATTGGCTTAAAGTATATTAGACTTGTTTATTTACATAAATTCAGGAAAAAAAAGGAAGGGTGCGGAAGCTGTTGGAACAATATGTTGTAAGGAGTGGCTGTCTGATACGTAAATTTAAGTTTGTGCCGTTTACTTTATTATACAGGCACGTCATTGGTATCACACCTGCAAGTAAATTTGAGACAACTGCAAAAATTTTATTCCGCTTCATTATGTTTCTCGGCATGACGCAACGCAATGCAACACTCATTTCTATTCTCCCTCCCCCCACTTAAATTTGTAAGCCCAAAATAGAGCGGCTGGACAACATGTTCACGGGCCGCAGACTCGACCCCTCACGAGTAGGGTAAAGGAGCATCTGTCGTTTTTGCCCTCGATCGAGCTTCTCTGTGAATGCGAGCAATCCGTTCCCCGGGGCTGAAAAACGTGGGGTATGCCCAACAACTGTGTGTAGAGTATCTGCTGGTATGCAAGGCATGTGGCTGGAGCTCAGTGACACCGTAAGCCTCTCACATGGGCAAATAAGGGCTGACCACTCTGGAGAAAGAGGAGGGGCAACAACCTGCACTGCTAGACACCCTTATCAGCCGCCTCATTTAAAAAAAAGAAAAGATGTAGACACAACAAAACAGAAAATACAGATAACAGCGAAGGAGGAAAGAGAGATTACGATCAAGAAAGAGACAGAAAAAAGACAGAGAAAGTGGTAGAAAAAAAAAAGTAAGAAACAATTTTGCAATTTTGATGAACTGCGCCGACCTTACTTTACTTTACCTACCAACTTACATTTGAGTAATGCAAGTTTTCTTTAAACAAGCAGTTTTATGTGCACCATATTTTCTATCATTTAATTTGCAATAGAAATAGTGTTTGTTCACCTGTGATTTATAGGGCATGGCTGTTTTTATAGCAAAATCTGTAACATATTAAATGATATTGAACTACTCATCACAAAAGTTAACCACTTATCATAACTAGTTTTCAGAAATAATATTTTTACAAATTATTAGTATTTTTTTAATTATTATTCTAATTTAGTTAAGCTTAGATTTACTACTACTTAGGGTTGAGCGGTATATCGAGTTCGTATGATATATCGATATATTCTTTAGCGATATGGTAAGAGACAATACCAATTTTATCAATATACAGTAGTTTGATATGAGTGCATCTGAAGAATATCAGAGGACACAGAGTGAGCTGCTCTGGGAAAATGCATAATTCAATTTGTTCTAACATTAAACATGCTTTATATTAAAAGCTTTAAGATTACTTGTAATACTTGTACCTCGATATGCTGTTTTAAGTGCACAACTTACATTTTAAGGTATATTCTCCATCTGTAAATGTTAGAAATATGGAAAATCATGAAAATATTTCCATTTTGCTTTCAAGAGTGCATAAGCCTTCTGCATGTGTCCCCGCTAAACTTTACAGATTTTAGTAAATGAGTGCCGCCAAACAGACAGAGTGCAATAATTCACATTAAAATATACATTTTTTTCTAAAATATTTGTAGTTAGATAATTAGTAGAATTTTAAACCTACGAGTAAGTATTTTATGATAGCAGTAACGGGGTAATCAAAATATAATGCAATTAATTTGTGCTTTTGTTTTTATTTCTTTTCATTTTTATTTAAAAGTGAATTTATCTTATATATTTATCTTATATTTATCTTATAAAAAGCATGATTTTTTGTTTTTAGATTGTAATGTTACAATGTTAGAATGTAATGTGATTTTACCCCCATTTTTTGCACATATTAGCCCATAGCCTATACTACCAGTCAAAAGTTTTTGAACAGTAAGATTTATGCTTTTTTGTTTTTTTTTTAAAAAGTCTTCTCTGCTCACCAAGCCTGCATTTATTTGATCCAAAGTACAGCAAAAACAGTACAATTCTGAAATACTGTAAGTTTACTATTTAAAATAATTTCTATTTGAATATATTTTCAAATGTAATTTATTCCTGTGATTTCAAAGCTTAAATTTTAGCATCATTACTCCAGTCATATGATCCTTCAGAAATCATTCTAATGTTCTGATTTGCTGCTCCAAAAAAACATTTATTATTATTATTTTTATTATTATTATTATTATTATTATTATTATTATGTTGAAAACAGCTGAGCAGATTTTTTTCAGGTTTCTTTGATGAATAGAAAATTCAGAAGAATAGCATTTAACAGCAAAAGCTTTTTTATTTCAGATAAATGCTGATCTTTGGGTCGTTTTATTCAACAAAGACTCCTAAAAAAAAAAAAAAAAAAATCTACTGTTTTAAATAATAATAATAATCTCCTCAACCACCACCAGTGTGCAGCATCCACCTGGATGATCAGGTATAATTAATAATAATAATAATAATAATAATACATGTTTCTTGAACAGCAAATAAGCATATCATAATGATTTCTGAAGGATCATGTGAGACTGAAGACTGGAGTAACGATGCGGGAAATGTAGCTTTGATCACAGGAATAAATTACATTTGAAAATATATTTAAATAGAAAAAGAGTTTTTTCAAAAGTAAAAATATTTCAAAATTGTACTGTTTTTGCTGTGCTTTGGATCACATAAATGAAGGCTTAGTAAACAGAAGAGACTTCTTTAAAAAAAACATTAAAAATCTTACTGTTCAAAAACTTTTGACAGGTAGTGTAGATGGTTATTTTCACTATATTTGTTTTCTTTGACTTTAATATAAACATTGTTCCATTGGACAACATTGGGCAAGATGTTTGTCTAAAAGAAAGTGACAAAGACTTGCACATGGTTACCAAAAATTTCCATTTCAAATTAATGCTGTTCTTTTGAACTTTCTAATTAAAGAATTCTAAACAAAAAAAGGAAACTGTATAATGGTTTCCACAATAATATCAAGCATCACAACTGCATTTAACACTGGTAATAAGAGGAAATGTTTCTTGAGCAGCCACTCAGCATGTCACAGGGTTCCTCAAATAGCAGACTGCGGTCTGGTCTGGACCCTAGCTTAGTTTCAACCGCACAGTGAGACATTATAATGACAGCGGTAGCACCATATTACCGTTTCTGCAATTTAAAATGAGCAGGTGTTTATGGAGCTGTAAACCCCACAAGCGCTTAGGATCATTTATAGTGAAGATCTTTCAACGCTATTTCCTATTTTTTTTTTTTTTTTATCTAGAGACAAACACACTTCATTCATGCCTTTTCCACGTAGTGGGCACTGCTACTCTCTCCCACTGAAGATGTAAAGCACCAAATTAAGAGCGGCAGACGACACGGTTACTTACGGTTGCAAACACCGTAAGTAAAAAACTTTTTATCAGTAGTGTACGCTACGCCTACACTATTGGTTTACATTTCAAGTATGTAATTTTTCAAGCCTGTGCTTCAACTGTCTATGTTTTGGCTGCAGACATGCACCAGTAGAGCGTACCAAAATGGAAATACCCGTCTTTTTTCTTTTCTAGCCAGTTTAGCATGTTTTCTCACTCCTGACATTTACCAGTGCTGTGAAAACCAGAGCACAAATGCTAAATTAGCCTGTCAGTGAGTCTTCACTGAGCTGTGGCGACTCACTGATTATTGTCTTCTACTTGTCTAACTTTAATTCTGGTCGTGTCTTAACTAGCCACATGTCTTTGTTTTAGCTTATCTATTTTTCCTCACACTCATCTACCACAGCCCAGTGTCCAGAACCGATAGTGCTCTCCTTCAAGTGCAGGCCCTGATCTTGACAGTGTAGACACAAGGATTCAACAGCATTTCATCACAATGGAACGATTAACAAAGGCATGATCGGCACCTCTATCACACAGGCTTTAAAACCGTGGGAACATATACTGTATGACAAATTACTCCTCAAGATCGCAGGCTCCAAAAATAATTATAGCTATCATAACCAGGAGGACAACAATCAGCATATTTAAAAATCTTTTGCTTTGATTGTTTACTCTTAGTTATACAAGAACTAATGTTCAACAACACTTTCTTTTTCTTGAGGCGGTAACAGTATGTCTCCCTGCAACTTTTAAAGTTGATGAAGTGCTTATTATTGTACATAGACATCACACTAACAGAAAACAAGACTACACCCACTTTTACTTACAGTGACAATACATAGACATGTCTATCATCAGCTCACTTAAAGATTACTTGATTTGGCCTCAGAGGAATCCAGCCAAGCCTGAAATGACCCCAAGAAAAAACAAGCAAACATAAAAAAAAAAAACTAAAAAATTTCCTTTTCACAAATTTACAAGTGCATGCAAAGTGTATGTATTAATGCAAAAGTTGAGTAATTTTATTGCAGTTAACCAATATTATTATAATTAAAAAAAAAATCTTAGGGAGGAAATAACAATGATCCAATTACACTACTGCTCAAAAGTTTGGGTTCTGCAAGATTTTTTGATGCTTTTGAGTCTCTTATGGTCACTAAACCTGCATTTATTTGATTAAAACTTGATTGATTACTCCAGTCTTCAGTGTCACATGATCCTTCAGAAATCATCCTAATATGCTGATTTGCTGCTTGAGAAACATTTATTATTATCAAATTGAAAACAGTTGTGCTGCTTAATATTTTTGTGGAGAGTGACAAATTATTTCAGGATTCTTTAATAAATCACACATTTAAAAGAAAAACATTAGTAAGACATAAATCTACGTTACACATTACAAATGCCTTTACTGTCACTTCTGATCAATTTGTGCTGAATAAAAAAAAATAAAAAATAAAAAAAAAATTTTTGTGTACTTTGATACCTTATTGGAATTCATATCAGCTGAAGTAGCTGTCAATGCCTAGCCCTAATTTTGAAAGGTGTTTACAAAGTTGCCATTCTGATTTCAGAATGCCAAGAAAGTTGTTGTATCATCACATTTATCCACAGATTTATGATTCACACATTCAGCTATCATGCTTCTTTCCACTGAACGATGAGTTGGCATATATTCCTGCACATGTATTTGCACAACAGTTTTTTTTTATTGAATAACTGTCAATCAGGAAATAAAGACAGCTACATACTGTCACGCATATGTGGGTGGTGTGTACAACTTACTGGTCTAAGAGTTGATCATATTTGGCTTGGGCATCTCTTTCTGCATTCAGTGCTCTGTCTTTCTCAATGACAGCATTATCTCGGGTTTCACGAAGGTTTCTGAAAGAGTGGCAAAAACATTTCCTGAAACAATACTGTACATTTATGCAGGACAGGTTTAAGTTAAGTGTACTTTAAAGCCTTGACACAATATAAATAATGATCATTCAATACCTGTATTAATACAATACAAACAAGCAAACCCAAGCATTCCACTGCCAACTGTTTCTGTATAATATTCCTTAGTCTCACAGGCACTTTGGGGAGACCAGACTCGGGGGTTATATCACAAATAAGTCATTTTCAGAGATATGGCAAAATCCAGTTGCACAGGAATTACAGTCCCACAAAAGTGGAGAAACGTCATGAAACGAGACGTGCCAATTTCCAAAAACAACAAAAAAGTTAAATGTTGCTTTGAAGTCTGAAGTTTGAAGATATTTCACATAAAAGACGCATACATATAGTCCACAAGAGAAAATAAGTTAAATTTAGAAAAATGACCCCGTTCTAAAGTTTACATACGGTTGATTCTTATTACTGTGTTCTTACCTTTTTTTGTTTTTTTTTTTTGTTTTTGTTTTTGTTTAGTGATAGTTGTTCATGAATCTGAACAGTTAAACTACCTGTTGTTCTTCAAAAAAAAAAAAAAAAAAAAAAAAAATTCGGGCCCCACGAATTGTTTGGTTTTTCAGCATTTTTGTGTATTTGAACCATCTCCAACAATGACTGTATGATTTTGAGCTCCATCTTTTCACACTGAGGACGACTGAGGGACTCATATGCAACTATTACAGAAGGTTCAAATGTTCACTGATGCTTCAGAAGGAAACACAATGCAGTAAAAGCCGGTGGTTGAAAGCTTTTTGAATTTGAAGATGAGGGTAAATTTTAGTTTTTGTCTTCTAGGAAACATGCTACATGTCTGTAGCTTCTGAAACACAGTACTAAATGGAAAAAAAAAAAAAAAAAAAAAAAAAAAAATTATATATATATATATATATATATATATATATATATATATATATATATATATATATATGTAGGCAAAATAAAAAAAAAAGTAAAAATCTTCACTCTTTTCAAAAGTTTTCACCCTTGGCTCTTAATGCATCTTTTTTTTCTTCTGGAGCATCAGTGAGTGTTTGAACCTTCTGTAATAGTTGCATATGAGTCCCTCAGTTGTCCTCGGTGTGAAAAGATGGATCTCAAAATCATACAGTCATTGTTGAAAAGGGTTCAAATACATAAAAATGCTGAAAAACCAAAGAATTTGTGGGACCTGAAGGATTTTTCTGAAGAACAGCAGGCAGTTTAATTATTCAGGACAAACATGGGACTCATGAACAACTATTACTAAACAGTCATTCAGGTAACAACACAGTATTAAGAATCAAGCATATGTAAACTTTTGAACGGGGTCATTATTTTCCCTTGTGGACTGTATGTAAACGTCTTTTCTGTGAAATATCTTATTCAGGTCTGTACTAAATAAAAAAATAACATGCATTTTGTAAGACCCTTCTTATTTTGGTAAAATAATTTACATTTTGCAGATTCTGCAAGGTGTAAGTAAACTTTTGACTTCAACTGTATGTCAATTTTGGTCATTTATTATTACAGGATGATTATTAAACAAATAAACCAAAAAAAAGTTAAGAGTTTTAAAAAATTATATAGCCACTTCTGGCTAATTACATATTTTAGAGAATAACACAATTTTGAATACTTTGATTTTCTATTGAATTTTTATGATGTTCTCAGATTTTTCAATGAGACTTCCAGGACTGTAAATGACAATTTAAAAACCTCCTTACAGAAAGTAGAAGGCATGCTCTCACCTGTTCTCTCTCTCATACATCTCTTTAGATGCCCTCTGCAGGCTCTCGATTTCATGACTGGTCTTCATTCGAATGCGCTCCAGTTCATCACGCAGTTTGTTTTCATACTCTGTCTTATAGTGATCTCTGGTGGAGGGATGCAAAAAGCACAACTGTCAAACCATAATGACTTCACAAAAAAGATTTGAGAGTCTTAATGGATCTTGGATCTCTGTACAAATCCAAGTATATTAGCCACAATAATACAATCACCCGATTTGGCCTATTTCTTTATATCATGCAAACTTTTTAATACAGAGCAATGCTGTACTGCTCACGAAATTCAAAATTGATTTCTCACAACTGAAAAAAAAAAAAAAAAAAAGTTAAGAGCAGGAACAAGTAAATAGGAAGCACTATACTTATGTATCACACATACCTAGAAGCAACATATTTTTCATAAGCATCTTCCCTGGCCTTCTTTGTGTCTTCAAGCTGGGTCTGCAGTCTGTCCAGTCGGTCTTCTTGATGAGCACAGCGCACATTAAGCTCCATGTTTTGCCTGTTTAAATATTCTTTGTCCTTCTGCATCAGTGTTACAGACTGCTGCAGAGTGGCTACCTGCAGATGAAAAAGGAAAAAGTGGTGAGAAAGAGTTAAATTAAATAACAGGAAAAAACTGGTGATGGATTTATGCTGACATTTAGCTACCAGCTGCCCCTATGGCTAGTGTGCCAGTTATAACATGTACTGTCATCCTTGTCAATGAATAATACACTTACACTCCCTCCAAACATACAAAGGAATTCTAAAAAACATCTCTAAATACATCTAAAAATAAAATAACATGAAACATTGTCTATCATCTCAGATGTTGATAATTTAAACATGGCCCAATTAGTAAAATAAAATAAAGAATTGGCCTAGTGGATATGGTGATCATTCAATAATCTTGTGTGTGTTAAGAACACATTACCTCCTTGTTTAGGTCATTCCTCTCTTTGGTCAGGGCAGTGTGTGTGAGGTCCAGCATTTCCACCCTCTTCCTCAACTCTCTTACCTCTGTTTCATACCCATCTCTCTCTCTGTGGAGAAAATAAGACAGCATTAGAGATTTTTTGAAAGAATGTTTTTGAAAGAAAAGCTGCAAAGAAGGCTGCATTTATTTTATCAAACACAGTAAAACCAGCAATATTGCGACATATTATAATAAATTAAATAAATATAATAACTTTTAATATAATAAATAAAATAACTGTTTATTATTTTAAAATGTAACTTATTCCTGTGATGATAAAGCTGACAAAGCAGCCATTACTCCAGTCTTTAGTGTCACATGCTCAAGAAACATTTCTTATTTGTATCAGTTTTTATGGATTCAACAGTTGTGAAAATTTATTTCAGGACTCTTTGATGATGATTTTATTTATTTATTTATTTTTTTGCACTTTTGAATTGGGTGTATATGTTTACAGGCAACACTGCTAATACACAAAAATAATCATTAAAATAATTTATAAATAAAATAATAAATAATAAACATTTTTTGAGCTCCATATAGCTGTGAAGCTGTGCTCATGGCTCCTTATTCATTCTGTGTTGCCTGCTCGTGTGGTTTAGGAGGGTGCAATGACTGTAGTAACAGCTGAGCTGAATCATAAAGGCAATGCAAAAAAATTACACTCACCGTCTGATTTTGTCATAGTTCTCTCGTTTGTAGTCTCCTTCCTGAATAAGCTGCTTGGTGTCAGCAAGTTCCAGCGTGAGTCTCTGACAGCGGATCTCCAGTTCTGAGCGTGCTCTTCTCTCTTCCTCATAGCTCTGGTTGAGATATGGGAAAGCAGGAATGAATGTAAATAAGAAATAACATTAACCCCAGTAAGAAAGATCATTTTTACAGTTGTCCGGAATACTTGATTCTATATTTATACCAGCGCAAATTAGAACAGCAAAATAGTTGACATCTTGCAAATCAAAACTGATTAAGCTGTTAAAGCAGACTAAATGATACATATCTCACCGAAGTCTGTTGTTTTCATCAGAATGTCTACAATTATTCTGATATATACAATTTTGAATTTTAAATTTCACAATGACTTTATAAAAAGTTTCCAAAAAGGGAAGAAAATATTTTTCACACCTCCATTAGTGACCTAATTTGGTTACGATGACTGTCCAGGTCCTCATTCAGGTTAGACTTTTTCACTTGCAGCTCAGTCACAAGAGCCCTCAGAGGGTTCACAACCTCGTAGAACTGAATCTATGTGAAACACACACGCACACACACACATTATAACAATATTATAGCTTTTAAATCTGCTCAGGTTCTTGTCCACAAGTTTGTTGGTAGAAGGAACCAAAAACACACCAAAAATATATTTAAAAATCAGCATTTCCAACTCCACTTGATAATTCAGTGCTCACCGCCACATATTCAGGGATGGTGAGTTTGTCCTCAGGCAGTTCCTTCAGCTCAGAGTATTTCTCCTCAGATAGCTCCAGGTCCCTCAGGCTCCTGCGAAGATCACCTGCACGATCACACAGCTGACGGTTTGTCTCTTCCAGCTGCTTCTGTCTGAGCATGATGGTGTCCATCTCCTGTTTCCTCAAGGCTTGCTGCTTCCTGCATAAGCATAAGACACTTTCAACCCCAAAGCCTGTTGTACACAATCTAGTACAAGCCTTGTGTCGTCTGATTCATCCCCTTTTAACAATTAAAAAATCTTTTAGCCTTTTTGCTGTGAAATCTTTTTCTTTTTTTTTTTTTTAAAGTAAGCATGAATTTTATATTTCAAGACTTTTCAAAATAAACTACTGCAGCAACGTAGGTTTACGAAATCATACATCATTTTTAGGAAAAATCATATTAAAATGTGAGTATAAAAGATGATGCATCAGGCTTTTGAATGTTTATTTGTTCATCTCACAATCATATTGTGACACATTGTACTGTATTGGATTGCATTATATGTACTGCATCCACATTAAAAACTACAGAACTTTAGTCAAAAAAGTAAGCATTTAAATATCATTTTACTTCAAACAATTTGTTTGGAAAAAGAGTGACAATTTCTATGCATTTTATGCAAATAATCTGTTATTATGTAATAAGGAGCTCATTGATTTAAATTACAAACTATAAATCTTATTTTTTTGGCCATATAAATAACAAATTCTGCACCAAATTGGAAATCATTGGTGTTTTTTTCCTCCTCAAGTATGAGCTCCATATTCTCACTATATCATACTATATAAGCCGTAAAAGCCTGATGTATCAAATATGGTACAAATCATAAAACACATATGCAAAGTGTGCAAACTCTTTTATATTTTGCCATAATATTTTGCCATTATGGGGATTATTATTAAATAATTATTAATCAGAATCATGAGTATTTTGCATAGTGAAACACAAATGGAGTAATCATTTTATTTTATTTGTGTTTAACAATAAGGAGGCCAACTAGAAATATGACTAGAAATGGCAAACTTTTATCGGATAAAAAATTCGGGCTTGTTTCCACTAAAATGAAAAAAAAAAAAAAGGCAAATTTATCAGGCAATTCCAATTTGACCACTGATATATTGTATGTGTATAAATCTGTATAAACCTGTGTATAAATCAGTGCTGCCAGACGTACAATAATTATCGTATCTGTACGATAATTTAGACCTCTTTATGATGTACGATCAATAAAGAATAATGTACATCTGGCAACACGCAGGTTTCTGATGACAGCGACTCAGAGGTGGAGTTTGGACCTTCCCACTTACATACTTATTTACCACTTACAGTTATTTATCTGTTGTGCTAATTTGCAGAACGTGTCAGAAAGTTGTTGGTCTGGATAAATAGCTTTATTCTGTACATTTGACTCTTTTACGATAATTTTCTTCCAAATGCGATAATTTTGAGCTTCTGATACAATACATGGACATTTCCAATCTGGCAACACTGGTATAAATGTACCTGTTTTCATCCTGCTGTAGTTTGAGCTGGCTGTCCAGACGCAGAGCAAGCACCTGTTTCTGATGGAGAGCATCATTCAGCCTTTCCTCTAGCTCTTCTATCTACAAATGAATAAGCAAAACAATAATTTTAACACAAACAAAGACTAATGTGGACATTAGTGTTGCATTTATTAACCATTACCTTGGTAAGGTGGTCCACCTTGAGGTTGTCTATGAGCAGATTTTTCTGTGACAGCTCTATCTTGAGTTTTTGAAGGTTGTGAAGCAGCTCTTTTCTTTCCAGTAGCTGTTTTGTCACCTTCCCTGCGCCATCCTTCTCATCCGAGGACGATATGTCCTCAGTGGGGACTGTTGTCTCCAGACTGATGTCCTCAGACTCGATGGAGCTGGAGATGTTCGCCGTGGCGTCCTTTGGTTTCTTAGGTGGCATCTCGACAAAGCTCCAGTCTAACTTTTAACCGTCCTACCAACTTGTCATGTGAAGTACGAATTCTTTATGTTTCTTCAACGCTGGAAATGTGGATTATTAACGTTAGTAGTCAAGCGTCAGGACAGGAGCTCAGAAGCTCAAGGAAAGAATTAACGGATAAGGAGCTAAGCGATGACAGCTGGACAAAGCAAGAGGACAAATTCGGTTATTTCAGGTTAAATAATGTTACCTGACTATTGCAGCCTCATGACACGACACGACAAAGTAATAATGTATGTGAGACGTCAATCTTTAAAATGTTTTGTGTTGAAAAAAGTGTTTTATGATTAAAACGAGAAGTTATTTATTACACCGACTGTTGTTTTTAAGCGTCCCGCCTCCCATAGAAACAACAACGGCTGACAACAGAGAAGAGAAGTGAAGTTTGCGTTAAAGAGCGTCTGTCTCAAAAACGGGTGTGATGGAAAATAACGCGCCACCTATAGGATTCCGCCTGAAGAGGACTTTTAGTTTGAAATTTGCCTAAAATTCGAGACCGGAAACAAGAGAATGTGTTTATTGTATCGTAGCATGTTTCTGAGTTTGTGAACGAATAAATGTGTGTTTTATTATTTTTTCTTCTAAAACAGTAATTTTTGCCATGTCTGCTCAAAACTTAATTGGACCCGCTTTGCCACCAACGATGGGAAAAAGCAAAAACGATGATTCAGACGAAGAAGACGCAAGTATGTTAATACACACACATTGCAGTAGTAGCTGCTTTTTGAACTGCAAAATGTTCTATTTTTTTATTATTTCGTATGTGCAAATGCATAACCAGGCTGATTGCATTTAGTTTTTTTTTTTTTCCCCCAAAAACAAACAAACAAAAAAAAAGTCATTCAGTTCTGTTGTCTAGATTGAAATATAAATTAATGCACACAATAAATAATTAATGTTGTCTTCAGTCATAGGTCCAGCTTTGCCTCCAAAGTATAAAGCTTCAGAGTCCTCCAGCTCATGTGAAGACAGTGATCAAGAGGAGGTCGTGTTCAAGAGAGCCAAATACTCATCATCATCTAGGAACCGGCCTTCTTCAAAGTATGATACTTGATTGCTTTTCAAATAAATGTGTTTCTTAGGGATTCATAGTTTATGAAGTGTTACACCACCAGTCAAAAGTTTTTGAACAGTAAGATTTTTAATGTTTTTTAAAGAATTCTCCTCTGCTCACCAAGCCTGCATTTATTTGATCCCAAATACAGCAAAATCAGTAATATTATGAAATATTTTTTACTATTTAAACTAACTGTTTTTTGTTTGAATATCTTTTAAAATGTAATTTATTCTTGTGATTTCAAAGCTAGCGTCATTACTCCAGTCACATGATCCTTCAGAAATCACTCTAATATTCTGATTTGCTGCTCAAAAAACATGTATTATTATTATTATTATTATTATTATTGTTATTATTATGTTACAGCATAGACAGCAGAGTAGAAATTTTCAGGTTTCTTTGAATAGAAAGTTCAGACGAACAGTATTATTCTGAAATAGAAATCTTTTGTAACATTATGAATGTCTTTATCATAACTTTTGATCAATTTAAAGCATCCTTGCTAAAGTAAAAGTATTAATTTCTATCATTTCTTTCCTTCTACTGTCTAGCTTTTGAATGGTATAGTGTATAATGTTATAAAAGCTTTTTATTTCAGATAAATGCTGATTTGGATCTTTTTATTCATCAAAGAATCCTAAAAGAATGTACTCACCTGTTTTAAATCTTGATAATTATAATAAAAATAAAAGTGTTTCTTAAACAGCAAATCAGTATATTAGAATGATTTCTGAAGGATCATGTGACCTTGAAGACTGGAGTAGTAATGCAGCATTTAGCTTTGATCACAGGAATAAATTACATTTTAAAATATATTAAAAAAGAAAACAATTATTTTAAATAGTACAAATTTGTAACGTTTTTAGAGTTTTTTTTTCTGTGCTTTGGATCAGATAAATGCAGGCTTGGTGAGCAGAAGAGAATTCTTAAAAAAAAAAAAAAAAAAAAAAAACATTAAAACGACAAGATAGTGATAGTGACTGATAGTGTAGATTTTGACTGGTAGTATGGTCATAAATTAACCACTTTTGATATATCCATTTTTTAAATGTTTCGTTGGCAGATAGTTAACCGTATAAAGCATACTGGATCATATCTGATACATAAGAGTCTCAGGCCTTTAAGTTATATGATCAATATGATAAAAACTTCTGAAAAACCTGCTGTATACAATCTACTACATACTTACTGTATTCTGATTGATACTTAATACTTTTTAGCAATTAAAAGGCCTTGCTTAAAATTCCAACTTAAGTTTACTTAATTATCTATATATCTTTTTTTTATTTTGAAGAAAAATCAAGTTCAAATGTATGTATTATTCATCAGGCCTTTGAGGAACATTTATTTGTTCATTTCTCAATCAACATTGTATTGTGTGATTGCATTGTATGTTTTGCCTCCACAATAAAAACTACTGAGCTTTGATCATAAAGCTAAGCATTTAAATATCACCTTAAGATGGATATGGAGTGATGTTTATGATGCATTTTTTTTTGGTTCTTTAACAGCAGCAGGGGCAACATGAAAGATGAGATGGATATAAAGCAAGTCGATAAGGATGAGGAGGATGAAGATGAAGGTTTCTTTGGTCCAGCTCTCCCCCCAGGATATCAAAAGCTAGAAAAATCACCTGAAGTGTAATAAACACTTAATAATACTATCCCACATGGTCATTTGTAGAACAATTTCAGCATCTCAATCTAAGTCTTGAATGAACTACATTTTGCATCACTAGGCCACCTTTACTAGGACCTGCACTCCCTCCAGGATTTAAAAAACAAGACGAAGATGATGATGAAGATGCAAAAGATGACACCAGAGGGTTTTTAGGACCAGCTTTACCACCAGGATATCGAAAGCGAGACAGATCTCCTGAACGGTAATATTTTTGTTGTGTAGAGTTGGTAGCAACACACACTGCTATATGTATTCTAATTTTACATGCAAATGTAAATGTTGATTTAGATTTTCTTTTTTTCTCCACAGACCACCTGTAATAGGACCTGCTCTGCCTCCAGGCTTTAAAAAACACGATCCAGATGAAGATGAAGATGAAGATGAAGAGGAGGGGAAAGATGATGCTAGAGGATTTTTAGGACCAGCTCTACCACCAGGTTATACACCAGCAGTGTCAAGCGGTGAAGAAGAAGAAGAAGAAGATTATGTCATTGGACCCATGCCATCAAAAGGACCGTCCCAGGACTCTGTGGCATTGGACTTTGAAAAAAGAGCTCAAAGAATGAAAGACAAACTTACAGGAGTAGATGTAAGTGTAATTTTTTATCTACTAATTAAGGTAGTATTTTGGATATTAGGGGTGTAACGATACATGTATTCATACCGAACCGTCACGGTACGGGCATCTCGGTTCGGTGCATAAGGCGCAATTACTTTATCTTTCCTCACACCAGCAAAATCAACTTAAACAAAAAAAACAAATAGAATGTCGCTTTCTGCCATTTGAGTTTCCTTTCTGTCACAAAACTGAACTGAAACTCAGCAAATATAGGCTACGTTATATGTTACGTGTCGCACAATTTTGCCCCCTTGTCTATCACTTAACTAAATTAAATATATTTCAAGTATTTATTCCTTGTATGTATATATGTACTGCAGATTTTATAGCCTATATATGACATTAATTTGATATAATAATTTGTATTTTTACATGTAGGTGGAATTTTTTTTAATTTGTACTACTGTCTGTTTAAAATAAATGAAAAGAAACCTAGCATAGTAGATTTGTTTTTTGTTTTTTTTCTGTTGTACCGAAATCGTATCGAACTGTGACCCTCGAACCGAGGTACGTACCGAACCTGGATATACAGTAGTTAACATTTGAAGTGGATCACAACCTTTCATCAAAGTTGTTCTAAAACCAAAACAATACCCGTTCTTGTCTTAGGACAACTTCAGTGAATTTTTTTTTGATCTACTTCAAATGTTGACTACTATATATCTATTATTGTTATTATCATAATTTACTATATTACTTTTTGGTTTTGTATATTGTATATTTTTTCCTATTTTCTATCTTTGGACATATGCTACTAATTTTAAGCCTTATAAGCTTATATTTATACTATTATACTATACCACCAATTGTATTTCTGTTTACGTACTTCATACCTCAGGACAAGTAATTTAGCTGTACTTGTACTATGACAAGAAAGAACTTGACTCATATGTTTTGTTCAACACTGAAATAGATGTTGATTTATTTCAGTCAGTGGGCAGACTAAATCTGGGACTTTTCTGCTTTTAGACTGACCCCAAAGTGCTCTCCAGAGAGAGCTGGATGACAGAGTTGCCTCCGGAGTTGCAGCATGTGGGCCTGGAAGCACGAACCTTTAAGAAAAGATCAGGCCCCGAGAACAAAGACCGCTCAGTTTGGACCGACACTCCCGCTGACCGTGAGCGAAAAGCTAGGGTGAGTTAGCAATAGATGTAATTGAATTCAGATGTGAAATGTGGGGATTGTTGTGGAGAGTCATCTTAGATTTTCCAATGATATCATATGTGATTTTTGCAGGTAATACAAGGTTCTTTTTTTGTTTTTTTTTTGTACACTCTGTTTTGGAAGATTGCGATTTCAGGGATTTTTTTGGAAATTCCCTTCTTGTTTGTCTGTCTTAGGAACGACTAGAGGCTAAGGAAAAAGGTGAATCTGCCAGGGACGATGAACCTCGTCTGTCTCAGAAAGAGCTTGAGATGGCTGAAAAAGTTTCAAAATATAATGTAAGTTCAGTTAAACCCACCTTTAAAATTTATTATAAACTGTACTTGAATGATTCAAGTCAACCATATGGCATTAATAATATATATATAAATGTTTGAAATTCTGTTTATTTGATTAAAAATGCAGTAAAAAATTATTTATTTTGCAATAGCTCATTGTGATGGACTGCTTAAGTATAAAAATGTGAATTTCAGTCTCAAAATGCCCATATCCTTTTAGGACACCAAGCGAGGTGAATCTCTCATCAGTATCCACACTAAGAAGATGAAGAGAAAAGCTGAGGAGGATGCTAAAAAGCCTGTGGAAAGAAGACCCTTCGACAGAGACCAGGATCTCCAAGTCAATCGGTTTGATGAGGCCCAAAAAAAAGCTTTGCTCAAGAAATCACAAGAGCTGAACACCCGCTTTTCACACAGCAAAGACCGCATGTTCCTATGAGGGACATTCAACAAATTTATCTCTTTTTTTTTTTTTTTTTTTTTTTTTTAATCAGGGATTTTCTTAAAGGACATTGTACTGCTTTGGAATCCTTAAAGCATCATCACCATCAAAACATTATGTGCTTTGTTGACAAAATGTAAAATTTGGAGGACCGACTGTTCCTCAGTTAATTTCTTTTTATATACCAGTGTCTAATTGTAAGAGAGAGTGCATTTAAAGTTAAGTAATTTTGTGACTTCTATACATTTTTGGGCCGCCTTTTTTATTGGCAGTGAACACTTGAGTATTATTGTGTATATCCAGTGACATACTTTTATTCCCCTGAATTCCGACAGTTTCATGTTTTTGGGTCATGTATTGTTCACCAGAGTGTGCTTTCCTCATAGAATATGCCAAGTTCAAATCACATGAACTTCACCCTGAAAATTTATAGAATTTATATTTTGCCTATTGAAGACTATTTTAGGACCATTGATACTTTTGTTGTCATATCACCTCATCCCAAATTATTATTACCTTAATGAATAAAAAAAAAAAAAACATTATTACGATGCTAAAAATGTAAATTCTAAATTACTTACAGTTGAGGTCAAAAGTTTACACCTTGCTAAATCTGGAAAATGTTATATAATAAGAGGGATCATACAAAATGCATGTTATTTTTTTTATTTAGTACTGACCTGAATAAGATATTTCACATAAAATACATTTACACATAGTCCACAAGAGAAAATAATTCTTTATTCAGGTGGATCATTCAGGTAACAACGCAGTATTAAGAATCAAGCATATGTACACTTTTGAATGGGATCATTTTTATAAATTGAACTATTATTTTTTCTAGTGGACTGTATGTAGCCATCTTTTATGTGAAATATCTTATTCAGGTCAGTACTAAATAAAAAAATAGCATGCATTCTGTATGATCCCTCTTATTTTGCAGATTCTTCAAGGTGTATGTAAACTTTTGACCTCAACTGTATGTCAATTTTTTTTGTATTTTGATTTATGTATTTGTCCAATATTCCATTTGAATTCATTGCATCTTTTTTGTACAGTACACTATTACTATATTACAGTAATGAGAATCAACATTCATAATGATAATGTTACATTGCAAACAATCGTGATGGTCTGAAAAATATTCATTTTTTGTTACTCCTTGTAAAAATGTCATTTTTGTTTTATTGCGATATAATTTAGATAATGTACGTTTGAGTCTACAAGGTTCAACTAAAGTGTTTGTGGGACGTTTTTATGCTATCAGAAATGTAAAGTGTGAATTCCTAAATAAAAACCTCTCAATAACATGCTCGCTTCTAAATAAGTATTTTACCAGAAATGAGGGCAGTTTGTTTTCTGTCTAATAAAATGACAAATTGACGTAGAAAATATCTAATTTAATTCTACAATTAATGCTTGAGCTAACAAAAAAGCTTATTTGTTAAATGTTTCTCAAAATCATGGATTTTGTAACTACGTAACATCCGTATTAACCAACGCGATTTTGTTTTTTGTCCTAACGGGCTACCGTACAACCGGCTCTGTTGTTGATGGCGTGTTAGCTAACGAGTGTGTAGCGTGGAAGAAGTGCAGTAAATCCACATGAAATAGCTATAATATAATATTTAAATTATTAATAAGCATGTCAGACAAAGGAGAGGTGGATTTAACTGGGGCAAAACAGAACACGGGTGTATGGCTGGTGAAAGTAAGTGCTTTAAATAGCTCGATGATAAGTTGCTACAGCCAGTTGACATGGCTTTAGCATCTACTAATTTTACGCATGGCAATGTTGTTTATACGTTTTGCCGTGTAATTATTAAAATCATGTTAAAATGGGCCTGGTTTTAAAGATATGTTTGCCTAAACTTCACAAAGGTCCCAAAGTATTTGTCACAGCAATGGGCCAAAGCATCAGGGAGAGGAGAAGTTGGAAAGCTCCGAATATCCAAGTATGTAGCAAAAATGTGTTCTGTCTACATGTTTTGAAGTAGTACAAGTACAACGTTTATATGAAACAAAATTTATACAATTGTTTTTGTTTGCACAGGAATCAAGGCAAAGCTGAGGTAACTAGAATGTCTACTAGTTTCAGTATTTTATATTTGAGACCTGTGTCCTTTAGGTGGACTCAGTGTTTTTCTGATTGATTGACAGGTGTCTTTCACTCTCAATGAGGAGCTGACCACCGTAGACACCATTGGGGAGAAATCCTCTATGGTACGAGCCCCTAGAGAGCATCCATTCACTCTGCAGACAGTCGGTGGACAGACTCTGGCTGTTTTTACTGAAAACTCTTCAGGTGAGAACCAGGATATCACTACAAGCAATGCTGTGAACTGCTGTGCATGTAAATCATATGAAGTTAAAATACAAAATTCATCATAAATTGATGAGAATGTTTGTGTAGTACATTATTGTAGTGTTATATAGTAAAAAGTAAATTAGATAACCATTTTTCGTAACACAGTAATAACTTTTGTTATTAAGTCATTCACAAAAATGATTACTAGTTACTTGATCATTACCATTCTTTAATATTATGTTAATATCTTTTTTTAGAGCATTTTTATCCAATGATATCAGAACCATTGTATTGGAATACCTAAAATGCTGTGATATTTTAAATAGGGTAAGATATTCACTTAAGAACAGTGTGCAATTATTTTGTATACTGTTACATTTATTTTAACTTATATGTTTAGCATGTACAGTATGAGAATGCATCAGCAAATGTGTTATAATAGGAAATTTTTAGAAACATAATTTAGTAGTTTTTATAGCACGAAATGTAAAATTATTTACAGAAAAGGTTAAGAATCCCTCTCTGGGTAATCCTTAACAGAATGTATTTGTCTTCATATAATTCTTATTATTGGTTACATACATACATACATATATTAAAGTAACTTCAATGTAAAATATTGAGTCAACTATTCTATTTGAAATTATATTTTAACAGTTTAGTTGTATAACTGAATAACCAATGACAGACAAGGCAGAATCCTAGTTAAAAAGAAGATTAATTTGAAAGATATATTTATTTTACGACTTTTATTTATTTATTTATTGTTTTATTTATTTTACGAAGATGTTCATGACAGCAACAACAGTATGAAGTAGAGCTGCAAAACGATTGGTCACGATTAATCGATTCAAAATTAAAGTTTGTTCACATATTAAATGTTTGTGTGCTGTGTAGATTTAGAATGTGTGTGTATATATAAATACACTCACATGTATACATTTAAAAAAAATTGTATGTATTTGTATGTAAACACTTGTATATTATTCATATTATATAAATGTAAATATTTTACATATAAATCTAACATATTTTTATTTAATATGCATGTGTGTGTGTATAATATATATATATATATATATATATATATATATATATATATATATATATATATATATATATATATATATATATACATATATATATACAGTACACACACGCAGTATGTAAACATAAGCTTTTATTTTGAATCGAATCGTTTTGCAGCTCTAGTATTAAGTGAATAATTTCACTCAGTTAACCTTATAGGTTTTCATGAAAAGTGGAGATGCCTGAAATGTACATCTTATTCATGCAAATACAGAGTAATAACCCCATTAATTACAGTAAGTATTAAAATTAAAAATAGTAACACTAGCAACAACATGCCACTTCTGTGCCAATTCTGGTTACAATGCAACTATAGTTGTTGCTCCACAAATCTAAAAGCATTGTGTCTACAAATCCTTCATTAACAATTAGATAAATTAACTTTAAAAACTGACCAAGTCTTACAAATGTTGATATTCAGATGAAATGACTAAATTAAAAAATATTGTAGCCATTCATCAAATATGTTGAGATTAGATTTGGTGACATCTGTGGTCAAGAGAATATGTTAATCATTTTTAAATATTTGTGAACTATGACATGCTAAGACTTATATGTGACCCTGGGCAACAAAACCAGTCTTAAGTGGCATGGGCATATTTGTAGCAATATCCAACAATACATTGAATGGGTCAAAATTACTGATTTTTCTTTTATCCTAAAAATCATTAGGATATTAAGTAAAGATCATGTTCCATTATTTTTTTTCCCCCCAATTGTAAATATATCAACTTAATTTTTAATTAGTAATATGCATTGCTAAGAACTTCATTTGGACAACTTTAAAGTATTTTTTTCCACCCTTAGATTCTAGACTTTCAAATTGTTGTATCTTGGTCAATTATTGTCCTATCCTAACAAATTATACATCGATGCTTTTGTATGATGTATAAATCTCAATTTTAAACAGTTTACCCTTATGACTGGTTTTCTGGTCCAGGGGACACATATAATGTATAATAGTCTTTTCCTGTTAACTGAACTTCTGCATTCAAACAGCTCATTTGGTAAGTCATTTTGTGCCATCTCTGGGACTTCCTGTACATACTGCAGTTGCCTCATACTCTCTTCCTCAAGTTCTATTAATTTTTCTCTCTCTATTCTTTGTGTGCTGTGTGAGATGAATCAGATATTAGGTTGTGATAGCTTTAATCTGGTTTCTTAAGCTTTTGCAGTTGCTAACCTCTGCCTCTCAATCAGTGTATGTGATTGTGGTGTTTTAATGGTAGAAGACATTAGAATGGGCCTTCAAATATCACACATTTTGGAAAACAAATCTAATCACTTCCTTAATCATTCTTTGATTAACGTGGAGTTGTGTTGTGGAGTTTGGTTGTTGTGTGTGTTTGACCAACTCTATATAGTTGCTATGCTAATTCTTTAGATGTTGTGAATGTGCTTGAGTTCCAAAGCCTGGTCACTTCTCTTATGTTAAGTGTCCTGGGACTAGTTGTTCAAAAATGGGGCTAAATGAAATAATTGTCATTGGTAACTCAACTGTATATGTACAGTATATGTACACAAATTAAATTGTAATTTATTCCTGTGATGGCGAAGCTGACTTTTCAATGGAAGCCTGTTTCCACCACTGAATAAAAAAATGAAAAAAGGTAATTGACTTTTTATTTCACAATTCTGCCTCACAATTTTTCTCACAAGTTTAGAGTCTCAGAATTATGAGACTTAAACTCGCAATTGCGAGTTATAGTCAGAATTGTGATATAAACTCGCAATTCTGAATTTTTTTTTTTACTCAGAATTGCTTAATGTAAACTCACAATTGTGAGTTATAAGTTGAGTGTGAGTTGTAAGTCAGAATTGCGAGATATAAACTTTTTAGTTTATATTTCGCAATTGTGGCTTTTTTTCTCAGAATTGCAAGTTTATATTTCACAATTGTGACTTCATTTTTCTCTGAATTCTGAGTTTATATCTCGCAATTTTGACTTTATAACATGCAAATGCAAGTTAAGACAGAATTGCGAGATATAAACTTGCAATTCTGAGAACATATCAGTCTTTTTTTCCCCTCAAAATTGGACTTTAGATCTCACAATAGTTTATATCTCACAATTCTGAGAAAAAAAGTCAGAATTGCAAGATATAAACTCGCAATTATAAGAAAAAAGTCAGAAATGTGAGATACAAACTCGCATTTGCGAGAAGTCAGATTTGCAATTTTTTTATCTTGCAATTCTGAGGAAAAAAGTCAGAATTGTGACTATAACTCACAATTGCAAGTTTATATCATGGAATTCTGACTTTATAACTCACAATTGCGAGTTTATATCTTGCAGTTCTGACTTCTTTTCTCAGAATTGAGTTTGGGTTTTGAGCAATTCTGACTTCTTTACTCACAATTCTGATATAAACTCGCAATTGTGGGTTTTCTCACAATTCTGAGAAAAAAAAAGTCAGAATTGTGAGTTTGTGTCATGCAATTCTGAGAAAAAAAGTCAGAAGTATGAGATAAAAAGTCGCAATAAACTTTTTACATTTTTTTTAGTCATTGGCAGAAACAGGCTTCCATACTTTTCAACATCTATTTTTATCCATGTTGAAAGCAGTTGTGCTGTTTAATATTTTTGGTGAAACAGTGATACTTTTTTCAGGATTCATAATAAATAGAAGGTTTAGAACGTTAGAAAGTTTTTTGGTAACAATGTAAAAAGTCTTTACTGTCATTTTTTTTTTTTTTTTTTTTAAATCAAATTAATGCATTCTTTAATAGAAGAAATAATATCTTTAAAAAAAAAAAAAAATATATATATATATATATATATATATATATATATATATATTAGGGCTGTCAAACGATTAATCGTGATTAATCGCATACAAAATAAAAGTTCGAGTTTGCCTAATATATGCGTGTGTACTGTGTGTAATTATTATGTATATATAAATACACACGAATTAATGTATATATTTAAGAGAAATATGTTATCTATGTAAAAAATATTTGTATTTCTATATAATATAAATTATAATAAATACATATTCGTGTAAATATTTCTTATATATGTACTTATATATACATAATAATTGCACACAGTACACACACGTTTATTAGGCAAACTCAAACTTTTATTTTGTATGCGATTAATCGTGATTAATCGTTTGACAGCCCTAATATATATATATGTGTATACATGTGTATATATATGTATATAAATGTATGTGTATATATATATATATATATATATATATATAATATATTTATATATTGATCCCAAACTGTTTGGTTGTGTACATGTATATGCCAGGGTTTTATTTTAATTAATTTATTTTTTAATGATAAATCTACTGTTTTATATGAATCTTCACATCCTTGAAGACAGGGTTCATTTGGTTTGTGATTTTTGTGATTAATTTAGAGCAGTTTCCTCAACGGTTTTAATAAAGCTAACTCATGAACTGTCTGATCAGGGGTTCTGTGTGGCTTGTTGGTTGTATCTGCGTGGTTTGTCTATTTGTGCGTTTGCTTTCGCTGACTGCTGTGTAAGAAGCTGCCATGAGGCTTGGCCTGCCGTGATTACTTTGGCATGTACTCCCCCTCGTTCTCATGTTGCCATCCCTCTCATAGGGCAGTCAGATGCCGAGGCTGGTGGCTCAGGTACAGGCCCAGGTGAGTGCTCACCGTCGCCCCCTGCTTGAGTGGAGGTTCAGGAAGGACCAAATCAAGCCTTGTACTGTTTCTAATGGTCTAATGGCCTTTGATTTGAAACAGCAATTATAGATGCTTTCTGTGGCCTAATTTAAAGAATTGGTGGAGCATGTACAGAATGCACTGTTGCGCCTCTCACTGTTGATGTAATGACTGAGCAGTAATGGGTTGTGTGTTGCAGCAGCGATTGCATAGTTACAACCGTCAGTGAGTATTAATCTCTCTCTCTTTTCTCACAAAGATAAAATTGCACTGGAAGGAGTGGTGGTGCAGAGAGCTGAATGCAGACCGGCCGTCAGTGAAAACTACATGAGGCTGAAGAAGTACGTTCATAGATGCACACACAAGCTCTGTTCCAAAATTTAATGAGCTGCCTACACAAGCAGCATTGTAATTGTCATGGAAACTGAAATGTGATAAATTTGTAAGCCAGAAATTCACAACTTGTGCCACACAAATATCCTGAACTCACAACACTAGCAAGTGGTTTTTAAAATAAGAAAGAAAATAGATTTATTAGGTCTGTACAGGTCCACACACAATCTTTTCGAGACCTGTGATGTCTGATACATAAACTTTAAAGGGATAGTTCACCCAAAAATGACAATTCTGTCATTACTCATTCACTCTCATGTCATTCCAAACTGGTAAGACCTTCGTTCATATTCGAAACACAAATTAGGATATTTTTGATGAAATCAAAGAGATTTCTGATCCTGCGTAGACAACAATGCAACTGACACGTTCAAGGCCCAGAAAAGTAATAAGGACATTGTTAAAAAAAAAAGTCCATGTGATATCAACCGTAATTTGAACCGTAATTTGGGCCTTGGATGCGTTGCTGTCCATGCAGGGTGAGAAAGCTCTCAGATTTAATTAAAAATATCTTAATTTTTTATTAAATCTGGGTGAGTAATTAATGAAAGAATTAAAGGAGAACTCTACTCCAGAACAACAATTCACAAATAATTTACTCACCCCCTTGTCATCCAAGATGTTCATGTGTTTCTGACTTTAGTCGTGAAGAAATTATGGTTTTTGAGGAAAGCATTTCAGGATTTTTCTCCATATAATGGACTTCATTGGTTCTCCGATTTTGAACTTCTAAAATGTAGTTTAAATGCAGCTTCAAAGGGCTCTAAATGATCCCAGCCAAGGAAGAAGGGTCTTAACTAGCTTATCTATACTTTTTAAGCACAAAAGCTCGTGTGGCACAGGCTCTAAGATGCATGTTCACGACGCTACGTACTATTGAATCACGTCGAAAGGTCAGGCGGAACGTAGGCTGAACTACAGACCCAGTGTTTACAAAGCGAACGCGCAAAGACTAAGAAAGTGCAAGTAAGTCAAACGCTGTTTACAAACAAAAAGGTACAACGATGTTGGACGATTCTGAAGTTGTAGGAGAAAATAAGATGGAGTTTTTCGTCATACTCTACTTTTTGAGCCGGAGTACACGGATGATGAACTTAGACGTGATTCGTAGTAGTGATGGGAAGTTCGGATCATTTTACCGACTCGGACCTTTGAGTCTCGTTCAGCAAAATGAACGAATCATTTTTTGAGTCATTTCGTTCATTTTAGCAAAATATAATTAAAATGTTACGTGTTACTTCCCTAACACATCTACTGCTTACACAAAGGTTGATCACACTACAAACAAGACAAAACTATAATGCTATAAGAAACAGAAAATATTAATTCATTGTTTACCTGGGTCTTTACTCTATGATTAGCTCACCTCACCTCTAATCTGACAAGTTTTCGGGTTTGAGTCGTTCGTTCATCAGGTGACGGCCCCATAAGCTTAACCAGTGCAGTGTGAGCCGGAAAAAGAATTGATTAGTTCATCTCTCGAGTCTGCGGGTTTGAGTCATTCATCCATCACGTGACAGCCCAATAAGATGAACGAACGACTCAAAAACCCAAAGACTCAAAACAGGTGAACTAATTCCGGTGCACGACTGAACAAATCACTTCCCGAGTCACATTAAAAATTCGTTCAAAATGAACGGATCGTTCAAGAACGACTCATCACTAATTCGTAGCATCGTGGAGGCGCATCCCAGAACCTGTGCTACACGAGCTTTTGTGCTTAAAAAGTATACAAATTTTTATTTTTGGGGAAAAAAAAAAAAGTTTCACTAGATGAGACCCTTCTTCCTCGGCTGGGATCATTTAGAGCCCTTTGAAGCTGCACTTAAACTGCATTTTGGATGCTCAAAATTGGGTCACCGATGAAGTCCATTATATGGAGAAAAATCCTGAAATGTTTTCCTCAAAAACAATAATTTCTTTACGACTGAAGACAGAAAGGCATGAACATCTTGGATGGCAAGGGGGTGAGTAAATTATTTGTAAATTGTTGTTCTAGAAGTGCACTTCTCCTTTAACATTTTTAGGTGAACTATCCCTTTAATATGCTCATAGTTAGAACTCATAAAGAATGTTGTTTTTTCTTCCTTTTTTTTTTTTCAGACTGCAGATCGAAGAGTTATCTAAACCCCTCAGGTTCTCTCAACAGCTTGACAAAGCAGTTACCACCAACTATAAACCAGTGGCTAATCACGCTTATAATGTAGGTCAAGCTTTTGCATAGTCCAACAGATGTATGAAGTACCTGATATGCAGTTGGTGCACAAACTCTCTTTGTTCCTTTTCTTTCCCTCAGCTGGACTATGAAAAGAGGAAGAAAGAAGAAGGGAAGAGGGCACGAGCAGATAAACAGCAGGTGCTGGACATGCTGTTCTCTGCTTTCGAGAAGCATCAGTATTATAACATTAAGGATCTGGTGGACATCACAAAACAGCCTGTGGTGAGTTACGAGTTACATTACAGTAGAACTATGTATTAATGCATTTATGCTACTGTTTAGTTTGGGGTTGGTGCTTTTTTTTTGGTTAGATGTTTGAAAGAAATTTCTTATGCTCACAAAGGCTGCATTTATTTGATGAAATTATAACCATTTTAATTACTTGGTTTTTATTTGAATGTATAACAAAATGAAAATTATTCCTGTGATGACAAAGCTGAATTTTCAGCAGCCATTACTCTAGTCCTAAAAGGAGAAGTCCACTTCGAGAACAAAAATTTACATATAATTTACTCACCCCCTTGTCATCCAAGATGCTCATGTCTTTCTTTCTTCAGTCGTAAAGAAATTGTTTTTTGAAGAAAAAATTTTAGCATTTTTCTCCATATAATGGACTTCTATGGTGCCCCGAGTTTGAACTTCCAAAATGCAGTTTAAATGCAGCTTCAAACGATCCCAAATGCGGTTGTAAACCACAGCCCAGCCGAGGAAGAAGAGCATCATCTAGCGAAATGATCGGTTATTTTCTAAAAAAAGATTGACAATTTATACACTTTTTAACCTCAAATGCTCATCTTGTCTAGCTCTGCGTGAACTCTGTGTATTCTGGTTCATGACAGTTAGGGTATGTCAAAAAACTCCATCTCATGTTCTCCCTAAATTTCAAAATCGCACTATATCGCTCTTTTACCTTTTTTGTTAAGGGTGTTTCATCTTCTTTGCACGTTCACTTTGCAAAGACTGGGTCGGTACTTCTATGGGATGATTTTGAAATTTTTTTTTTTTTTTTTTAAAGTTGAGGGAGAAAATACGATTTGAGTTTTTTGACATACCCTAACTGTCTTGAAACAGAATACACAAAGTTCAGGCACAGCAAGACAAGACGAGCATTTGAGATTAAAAAGTAAAATTATTTTTTTTTTTAATGAAAATAACCCATCGTTTCGGTAGATAAGGCCCTTCTTCCTCGGCTGGGATCATTTACAACCGCATTTGGAATCGTTTGAAGCCGCATTTAAACTGCATTTTGGAAGTTTAAACTCGGGGCACCATAGAAGTCCATTATATGAAGAAAAATCCTGAAATGTTTTCCTCAAAAAAACATAATTTCTTTACTGAAAAAAGAAAAACACAAACATCTTGGATGACAAGGGGGTGAGTACATTATCTGTAAATTTTTGTTCTGAAAGGATCACATGATCCTTACAAAATCATTTTAATGTGCTGATTTGCTGCTTAAGAAACATTTTTATTATCTATGCTGTCAGGATTTATTATTAAAAGGTTTAATAAACATTTATTGTAAATTAGAATTATTCTGTAAGAGTATTTCATGTAATTTTTGATCAATTTTAATGCATGCTTGATGAACTGTAGTTTTCACTACAAGGCTGCCTATGACGAATTCCCTTCTTATTCTCTAGATTTATTTGAAGGAGATTCTTCGGGATATTGGCATATACAATGTCAAAGGCACCCACAAGAACACCTGGGAACTCAAACCAGAGTACCGACACTACCAGCATGAAGAGAAGAGCGACTGATTATTTTCAAAGCCTGTCACCATTGGGCTCGTGAGTGGCTTTGAAAACCTGAAAAGCAAACTTCCCCAATAAGTTCAAAATGTTTCTGGATAATTTCTTCGAGGATGATTTAGTTGTTCAGTTACAGACGATTAGAAAAATTCTGTGGCAATTTACAATGCTGAGCGGTTTTATTATGCCTGTTATTTTGAGGGATTCCCGTGGAAGAAAAAAAAAAAAGTAATAGAGTGTGACGTGTGGGGCGGGGCCGAGAGCCGTGGGAATGGAACGAGGCCGGTGGAATATAATGATAATGAGCGACACCTGCCTCGTTCCGTTCCCATGGCTCTCGGCCCCTCCACACTCGTCACATAGAGTTATTCAAATCTTCATCTGAAATGAAAATAACGTATAGTCTTCTCTTCTTAATGTTGTGTATTAAAGGGTGTTGCAGTTTTTTTTTTTTAAGAAAGGTATTGATAGATTAATGGTAAACAGTTGTTTTATTCAGATTTAGTTTTCTGATTAAAAACACTTATTTTATATAGTATTATGTTCTTAAATGCTTTTGAAATAAAGGTTTTTGTACAAAAAAATATTTTTTTCCATGTTGTATCTGCAAACAATGTGAAACGTTTTTACAATTTACAAAGCACGATTAGGGTTAAATATTCAAAGTTAAGTTCAAATAAACTATTTAATATCAGATTAGATTTGATTTGTTAAAAATGAAGTGTGGCCATTATTTGCAAAATTTATAGCATTGTGGTTATGAAAGGAATAAAAAGGCATTAAGAAACTTGTCAAAAATGGGGTCACTATTTAGCCTTTCTTTGCAGCCACCAGAACCAATGATATTGTATTGATATTATTCTGTAGGTTTACAGGTGGCCACATGCCTTAAAGAAGTTCACTTCCAGAGCAAAAATTTACTCACCCCCTTGTCAGCCAAGATGTTCATGTCTTTCTTTCTTCAGTCGTAAAGAAATAGTTTTTTTTAAACATTTGAAAGATTGCAGGATTATTCTCCATATAGTGACTTCAATAACGATCAGTTATATTCTTAAAAAATGTACAATTTATATCATTTTAACCTCAGATGCTCGTCTAGTCTAGCTCTGCGTGAACTCTGTATTCAAAGTCGTCCTACATCGCTGCAGAAGTAATGACCCAGTGTTTACAGTGTGAACGTGTAAGGAGGGTCAAACACCCTTTAAACAAAAAGCTAAAACAGCAATCAAGGATGTATTTGAAGTTGGAGGAGAAAATGAGATGGTTTTTCTTACACACCATAACTGTCATGAACCAAAATGCACAGTTCATCCAGAGCTAGACAGGACGAGCGTTTTGAGGTTAAAAAGGGTTGAGGTTATATCAAATTGTCCATTTTTTTTTAGAAAATAACCAATCGTTTCGCTAGATGATGCCCGTTTAGAGCCCTTTGAAGCTGCATTTAAACTGCATTTTGGAAGTTCAAAGTCGTGAAGAAGACATGAACATCTTGGATGACAAGGGGGTGAGTAAATTATCTGTAATTTTTTTTGTTCTGGAAGTGAACTTCTCCTTTCAAGTCTAGATAGCTGGATTGGTTACAAATTATACCAAAAACTGGACAAGCAGTAAAAGTGTATATGGGTGGGACGTCTGAAGAACACAAAAAGATCAGCCTGAATAATTCCAGGGCTGATCAGGGAACCTTAACAATACACCGATGCTGATATATACTGATGCTAAAGACACTTTCATGTGCTTATTAAGAACTTTAAAGACAATTCACAACACCACTTTCACATGCAGATGTCAGACACACCTGTCTTTCAATACACATCTGAGCAAGCCACAACCGTTTGCTCACACAAATGCACTTTAATCGTGATCTGTAATTTAGCGTTTAACTTTTGTCTCAACTCCTAATTGTGGCATGTTTGACTTCATTTTTCAAGTTAATGTTATAGAGAAGAAATGTAATCAATAGAGGTATCCAAACATTCAAAAGCACAATTAAAGTACTTTTCTTCCACTAATTGAGGACCTTAACATTTTATGGAGACTAAGAAGGTTTTAACTGGTCCTCATTTATTGAACCCTGTAGAAGTATATGAACATTTAAACATCTTGGAGTTTGGAATTACTTCCTTCCTGGCAAGTCAAAGAGGAATCTGAATATCAAACCCAAGTCCTAAACGAGGATAATAACTATTAAAAAGAAAAACCTTTAAGGTATACAGTAAAGGATCAAAAAGTGTTCATCAAAGTGGTCCTAAGACAAGCACGGATATTGTTTTGCTTTGATGAAAGATTTTGATCCACTACAAATGTTGACTACTGTAGATATAAACACTAGGGGTGTAACGATACATGTATTCGTACCGAACCGTCACATTATGGGCATCTCGGTTCGGTGCATGAGGCCTTACAACAAATAAAGGCAATTCAACTAAGGAGTATAACGTTACTTTAAAGGCTTGTGCACTCAACTGTCTGCGAAATTAGAGCTTTGTGCTCTTGTATCCTACCTCTCTCATTCGGCACAAATCCAAATATTCCATAATATTTCCATATTTGCGATGCATCCAAATGCTAAACTATTATTTATGTAAATTATAGACTTTGTACTTCTAACGGTGACACAGTGAGGTGGATGCGCTGATGTTTGGTTTACTGTTTTTTGATAAAGTACCAACTGCACTGTCAAGTTAGCAATGCTAGAAGCCTGGAACTGATATGTTTTGTGTTTGTGTGCGTGCCGGCGCGATTACTTTAAGCTGATTTTGCTGGTATGAGGAAAGTTAAACAAAAAACAAATGGAATGTCGCTTTCTGCCATTTGAGTTTCCTTTCTGTCACAAAACTGAACAGAAACTCCGCAAATATAGGCTACGTTACGTGTCGCAGTTTTTCCCCCCTTGTCTGTCAGTTAACTAAATTAAATATATTTTAAGTATTTATTCCTTGTCTGTATATGTACTGCAGATTTTATAGCCCATATATGACATTCATTTGATGTATTTAGTGTTTTCACATGTAGGTGGAAAAAAATTTAATTTGTACTACTGTTTGTTTAAAATAAATGAAAAGAAACCTAGCATAGCATAGATTAGTTTTTTTGTTGTTGTTTTCTGTTGTACCGAAATCGTATCAAACCATGACCTTCGAACCAAGGCATGTACCAAACCATGACATCTGTGTACCGTTACACCCCTAATAATTTACAACTACATCATGACGTATCAAACCATTATCAAATTATTTTTGGTTCTGATTCCTGGTTCAAAATAGATGCAGCTGTTCATTGTATAGGGAAGAGATACCCAAACTGCTGATTTTAACAAGAGGGTAGAAAAATTGGTTAAACATATGAATCTCTTTATTTTGAATTTGCTTAAATTGGAGTGTTATTTTTGCTTTGAAAAAATAAAAATAATGGAAAGAATAATGATGAAAATTGGCACTTATTGGGGCAATTCTCAATAGAATCCTGACCAACTTTGGCATCTCTAGGACCAACTCTAGTTTTGTTTTTGATTTGTAATTTTCCATTTCAGTTTTCTTTTTTTTTTTTGAAAAAAAAAAAAAAAAAAAAAAAAAAAAATGTAATTTCTAAATTTAGCTGTTATACCCTTTTTCTGCATTTAATGAATATAAAAAATTTGTGAATTTAAGTAAAAACATCTTTAGTTGCAATGAAAGAAACACTTCATTCCAGCCCTTTGCCCTCAATCAAGTTTGATTCATGGCCCTTCATAGGGTAAATGTTTGGGCACCTCTGATGTAAGGCATCCAATTTACCTTAAAAAGCGTCTCATCTCTTTAACCCTTGATTAGAATGGTTTCTTATAATTAAGAGTTGAACAACTTAAGTTGTTGACAAGACAAGTTAAAAACTTAACACGAGCAAAAACACCAATTAGCCAGCAGCTTGACTTTATTCAATAATGGTGCCAAGAAATCCTATACAATCCTGTGATTCAATATGGAACGGGGAAAATTACAACTGTACATATGCTGAAACAAGAAGCTGACATGCACAGCAAATGAGAAGCCAGCAGTCAACTTCACCGATGACGAAAAAAATAAAATGGAACCCCAAAAATACTCAGTTTCTTTTTCCACAATCTTTTCACATTGCGGTTTGGCTTGCTAAAAGTCCTGTTTTTAATTTCATGAAAGGATAGTTCACATCTTCTCATAGACGGGCGTAAGCCAATCAAGAAATGAAAACAGTGGCCTCGTGAAGTTAAAAGAGTCTCTGGTCCTGATGGAAAGGATGAGGGGGAATGACTGGTTTAATCCACGGGCCCAATCCACCAAGCAGAGGCCAGAGTTGTAGGGGTAACTTGTTGACACTTGGGAAGTTTACTATAGTAAGAAAGAGGAAAAACAAAAGATTCAGTTTCGTCTCAGGCTACTACCAACATATACACACACACATCTCAAATATATCAAAAGCTAATGCAATGGTCTTATTCTCCCCAATTTAAACCTTTCCAGCCACCCTTCTGATGGCCAGATATCATGAGGAAATTTACTGTCGCATCCTTGTGCAAACCTGGAGCCACCAATTACGGCAACAGGTCTATCAGTGGATGCTACACAAAGCATGATTCCCTAAACGCTACTGTAAGCAATAATTTGACTACTGCATTTTTTAATCTTCAGTATTTACACGACTCCAGGCAAACATAACACTTACGCATTTCTCAATCTCCAGACCATCCTTAAAGAAAAGCATGTATGGTGTGACGCCATCCTCACGGAAGTCAAGTAGACCAATCGTACCATCTGGGTTCATGGATTCGCCAGTGAAAAACTGTAGGATGTGGAGAGAAACCAGTTAGCCAGACTGATGCAAACTGTCTTTAGTTTCAAAAGAAATACTAATTTAGCATTACAATTTATGACAATGACTGTAGCTGACCAATCACTCAGAGCAAAAACTTATGTGCTAAAAAAAAAATTGAGTGCTGATACCAATGCTAACATCTACAGAACTGATCAGAAAGTATGGCGTTGAGAAACAAATTTAGGTCTCAAATCAGCTTGCTGAAGCCCATCTAAGATCCGTACTCGGAACGGTTTTCTTCATAGGTCGTAACCTTCAAAGGTGCCCTAATTGCTCATCATTGTACATCCATTAGAGGGATTTCCACTTTGTTAAAGTTTGGGGTCAGTAAGACTAAACACTTTCATTCAGAAAGGACGCATTAAATGCTGCTCTTTTGAACTTTCTTTTAAGGACCCTGAACATTTATCGGTTTCCACAAAAATATAAAGCAGCCCATTTCAACACTAAGATTAAATGTTTCTTGAGCGGCAAATCAAATGTGAAACTGAAAACCGAAATATTGGCTGCTGAAAAGCGGCTTTGGATCAAAGGACTAAATCACATTTTAAACCATAAATAGAAAGTTTTACATTGAAATAGGTCACAATATTACTGTATTTTTAATTTAGGATGCTTTACAAAAACACATGAATCTTACCAATCCCAAACTTTTAAGCACACACAAACATGGTACAATTATAGTTTCAGCGATTACTGTAGCTCACCTGAAAATTTTTGATGTTGCCTAGAATTTTCTTGACCTCAGCTGGTGCGTTAGCCATGAAGGGGTCTACTCTGTCAGGTGCAGTTTCCTGTAGCTTGGCTTTCACTCTGTTATAAAAAAAATTATTAGTAAAATATATAGGTTTTATCAAGTGTTGCAAACTGCCAAGTACAGCAGTTTTACACAAAAGTTTTGTAGTCCTCAATTCAATCCTACATGCCACTCATAAGGCAGGCAGAAAGCGCAAGGACATTTAATTTTGCATCTCAAAATTCTGAAACCCAGGTGGCCACAATACAAGACTCTAGGCTGTCAAAGATGCAAAAACTTTAGTCACAACACTACAGGAAATACTAGACGTTCACCATAATATTTACATGCACTTCATAACGGTGGTTTCATGACTTACGCCTTCATGTAGTCCTTGATGTAGACTGTGTAAGACTTCTTGTCATAGGATGTCTCCTGAAGTTTGTGGTTGAGGACAATATCTACACCACTGACAGTGGTAGATTCACAGCCCTCATCCTGAACTTCTGCTGACGCATTGCCACCAATCAGTGAATCATCTATTTCTCCCTCCGACCTGCTGATCATCTGCAAAACAGAGGCAATGACTGTAGCTGATTTCACACCAATCACTCCAGGTAAAACCTTCAATACTAACATACTGATTGGTAACTAATGCCAATATCTGCAAAACTGGATGGTTAGAAAAAAAAAATGTTAAGACTAATTTTGGTTTTGTAGCCCATCAAACATACGTACTCAGAAAATGGAGTGTTTTCATCGGTCATGCCCTACAAAGGTGTCCTAAGTGGTCATCATTGTACGTCCATACGAGGGCTTTCGCTTATAAAGTCAATTACAAAAAAAAAAAAAAAAAAAAAAAAAAAAAACACATTTGGTTAAAAAGAACCCACATACCTTTCCCTCAACTTCAATCATCATTCCATTCTCAGACTCTTTGATTTTGTAGATGTCGGAGAACATCTCATCCCCTGTGAAAACAAATATACATAATTTAATAAAATTGAGACAAGATAACATTAGAATTTTTGGTTATAATATTAGACTAATTATTTACTGACTTTGCTGATACAAAAATGTCATTTTTTGTACTTTTTTAGGATTTTCAGCATAGGGGTTTATTAACATATCCAATAAACAATGCACTGGACAGCTCTAAGAATCTCTTGTTTTCTCTGTAAAGACTTGGTAACACTTTACAGGATGTCATTTGCTAACATTTATTAATGCATTAACATGAACGAACAATGAACAACACATTACACCATGTATTAATCTTTGTTAACGTTAGCTAATAAAAATATTCATTGCTAGTTCACAGAGCTTTAATGTTAAACAACTTGTGATTTTAATAACGCATCAGTAAATGTTGAAATTACTATTAGGCTCAATAAATGCTGTAGAAGTACTGTTCGTTGTTCATTCATGTTAATTAATGTGGTTAACTAATGAACCGAAACCGTTACTCATTCATCTTTTTACCGTTTTTTCCCTTTCCATTCATCACACGGACGCTTTAAAACGATTTTTTTTTCGCCATTTCACTTCTAATCCCCGTCAACAGTGTTTACCGTAATGTTCTCAAAGCAAAATTAATAAATAAAAGTAATGTTTTATATTAAAACGACGGAAAGCTTTAAAATATCCGCTAATGTTCCAGACGACGACTAATTTGGTCGGTTTTAACTCACGCAAAATACATGCTATATATAACAAACTAACTTAATATGTAAAGGGCCTGGGAAAAGCTGACTCAGTGAAGAGTAAAGTGAACTGGCCCGACTAGTAACACGCCCTGTTTAGCGCTCATTTCATCATCTCACAACGATTTGTGAAATAAAAAACCTTGTGTTTTCATCATCGTCCTTTTCTGTCGTTAAAAATAAAAATTCACCAAAAATATACATTTTTTTTTAAACACAAACAGTAATTTGAAAAAGTATGGGCGTTAAAATAACTAACAGCACAACTTCTACCGAGCACCAAACTAGCGAACCGGCGTTTTGACTCAGCTGCTAACAGTTTCATTTACCGACAGAGATTAGCTTGAATATAACAGAACACTTTCATACCCTAGAGTAGTTTTGGCGTAAAATAATTCTCAATTGTAAGGCTGACAAAAAGTTATTTGAGAGCTCTCCAATGCTAAGCGCGCCTACACGATTTTGTAGCTTGGTTAGCCACTAAGCTAACTGCATTCAAAAAAAGTTAGGCCGCATTGAGTGGGGATAGACCACCGGGCCCTTTAAAACAATTTAACAACATCCGACGCCAAAAATATCGGTAGAAACGTAACACTCTGGACTGCAACGTTGTGTTAGACGCTATTCTTACCGGTGATGATGTCCTTATAGATGATCATTTTGTTGGATTGTGTTTGGGGGTGTCAGGCGGCGAACAGCGCTGGCTGTGACCTGATCGTGGACTCAGCTGAAAAGGCCGGCGCGTGGATTGAGCATCTTATATATGCGCTGAAAAACACGGGCGCCCTCTAATGGTTTAATCTGAAATCATTCCACGCGTCTTGTGAGTTTCTTCAACTTCACCCCCCTTCTTTCCCACTTTTCCGAGCAGGATATCTATTTTAGATGCTGGATAATTAAATTGTAAAAGTGTTAAAACAGCTTTCATACTGGCTTCTCCTTATCACTTTAATTAAGGTTCATTCCTGTAATGCAGTACTTTTATTTTACTATAGAGGGGCTTTAGTATAATTTTACTTTTAGCATTTTAGCATGGTTTGTAATGTTTATTTGGGATCCTACTGCTTGTATGTATTTGTATGCCTTTTCTCCTCAGCTGTGGCTCGTTAGTTGAATTTAGTTTTATCCTATTGTTGATGATAGCGTTTAAGAGGTTTCATGACTGATTTATTGTGCAGGCTTTATTGTTCAACAATGAACAAACTGGTGACAAATAAATATTTGTATTGTTTGCACTTGCGTCGCGATTTGGTCAGTTACCCGAATGCGCAGCCACGTTGGCGATGCTCTAATGTAAACAACAGCATGGATTGCACAGTTAATGTACTACTGAATACGTTCTTCTGCTAAATTATGATGTCTAAACCACGGGAAAAAAAAAAAAAAAATGTGTGGAAGCTGCTAAAGGACTTAGTAAGCAGGAAAGGGTGTGATATTTTAACAAACTAAAGTTAATAGTTGGAAAAGATACATATGAGCCGTTTTAATTAAGAGATTAGCCTAATATTTCACCTATCTGACTGGAAATGATAAGAGCAAACACGAATGTTGTCAGGATTCTTGTCCTGGAATTCCTGGTTCAGTTTGGCCCACCACAAATGTTTTTTGTTCCTCAGACAGTTTTTTGCTCTCTTGTCCTTGATTTGTTATAACTTTTGGCAGTCTGTAATACTCAATGTTTTTCCCGGTCCAACCAATTAGTACAGCCCAAAACGTGACAATAATTGACCATTTTTAGCAGCAATAATCAGCAAAATGTGCCAGTTCAATTCGGTTCAGTGGCATTTGTTTACGTTCTGTGTTGCCACTATGGCAGATTGATGGTGCGTTGTGAAAACACTCTATTATTGTGCAGGCCTACATTTTGTTCAACAGTGAACAAACTGGTGAAATTAAAATAAATAGTTTTATTCGTATGGCATAAATTGACTATGAATTCTCAGTTCTCTCTCTCTCTCTGGAAATAATAATCTAATTAGTCGCATAGTACAGCCATTTTTTGTCTTTTGTTGGTATTGTGAAGGGGTTGATTTCCAATTCCCCTTCTTCTATTATCATAGTAATCATTAATGCGTAAGCATCTTTTCTGGCATTTATGTTACAAGCAATGTCTGTATTTGGTATCTGAGAGGCGACTGAGGGTCTGACCCATGTCAGGAATGGAGTAACAGCGTTTACTTATTTAGTCTGGCTTCCAGAAAATAAATATGCATTTGTTTTGCAATCATTCATCTGAATCATTATATAATCAGTTGTTACATTTTATATAAAAGGAGTTATCGGTTTGAATTTTGTTATTATTCATTTTATTAATTCATGATTGGTTCCCATGATAACCGTATGAGACATGTTAAGACCAATGCACTACATGTATCCACTAACCCTTAAAATAGTTGCTCATGAATGAAACTTAATGTATCTGAGATACTGTCATTAAGAACAGAACATCAAGTTTGGATGTGTTTTAATTGTCTGTACTGTTAACGTATCAGAACCTGTAGAAATTACGTCAACAGATCATCCATATGACTAGTGTTTTTGCATGTATTCTAAGTTAGTTCGAGGCTGGCTCCTCTTACTGATTTTCTACGGCCTTTGGAAATATGGGAAACTGTCTTCAGTAAACTCTCTGTTAACTGATTGGGGTTTATCATTCCCCTACAGTTGGATGAATGGGGGCAGAAGACTTTAATTTCTTTAGTTACATAGAACTGAAGTTAGTCATGTCTAAGACAAGCTGAGTCAGGTATACTTTTGGTAGGGTATATAACAAGTATCCTTAACTAAATATAACCTAAAAAATTCAGACATTGTATCTCCAACATATAGTATTTTTTCTTTGCTTATTCTAAATGTTTAAAACATGGTTTTGTGGGAATGATAGTTAGGGTAGAGTGGGGGAAAACACCCCCCTACTGTTTTTCCCAAAACAACCACAAGATGAAATCAAGATACATTTTTATTGTAATGGACTACTTGACAAGACCCAGCAAACACAAAAGGTTTTTACAACTTTTCACAATGTTGTATTTTGGGTGCAATTAGGTAATGTTGTAGTACAACGTTTTAAAAACCTTTAAAAACGTTTTTTAAAATAATAATAATAATAAAAAAAGTAACCAAAATAAAACGTTTTAGAAACGTTATAAAAATACCAACCTGGAACGTTTTCTTTAAGTAGTCAAAAAACATAAATATCACGTTCGTCTACTACGAAAATGAAACCAGACCAAACTACAATGTATAACGGATTTCACAGTAAATTATCTAATTTTCAGCAGTAAGAAAAAAAGTGTTTTAAAGCTTGCTGTTTTGTAGAACATCACAGTTAGGGCCTGTAGATAGGGAGTATGTGTTATTTAATAAAAATATAATTATATTTTAAGAATGACACAATTTTTTTCTCAAGTCAGTGGGGTAAGCCCGTTTTCGCCACTGAATAAAAAATAATAATTAAAAAAAGGTTATTGTGACTTCTTGTCTCACAATTCTGACTTTTTTTCCTCAGAACTGTGAGATATAAACTCACAATTGCGAGTTATAAGGTCGCAATTTTGAGAAATAAAGCCGCAATAAACTCGCAATTGCGAATTATAAAGTCAGAATTCCGAGATATAAAGTAGCAATTCTGAGAAATAAAGTCAGAATTGCGTGATATAAACTGGCAATTGAGTTATTAAGTCAGAATTGTGAGTTATAAACTCGCAAGTCTGTGAACATATCAGCTTTTTCTCCTCAGAACTGTACTTTATAACTCGCAATTGCGTTTGTATTTCATAATTCTGAGAAAAAACTCGCAATTGCGAGGGGAAAAAAGTTAGAATTGAGTTTATATTCGCAATTCTGACTTTATTTCTCGCAATTGTGAGTTTATATCCCGCAAATCTGACTTATATCTAGCAATTCCGAGTCTATAACTCGCAGTTGTGCGTTTATATCTTAGTTCTGAGAAAAAAAAGTCCGAATTGGCAGTTTATATGACACAATTCTGAGAAAAAAAGTCAGACTTGCGAGATAAACTCGAAATTGCGAGAAAGAAAGGCAGAATTGTGAGATAAAAAGTCGCATTTACCTTTTTTTTTTTTCTATTCAGTGGCAGAAACGGGCTTCCATACAACGCCCCCAGGGGGCAATGGGCAATTACTATAGTTACTCTTTTCTGAACATCACTTGTTTCTCCATCAAATGAAGTCTAACTAGTTGTTTGAAAAAAAAAAAAAAAATGGATTTTATATTTAAAAATGACCTCAAGTTCGCATCAGGTAGCTAGTTAGCTATCAGCTAATAAACTGTTTCAAATATGATATAATTTTGTAATTCATAGTTGGGGTTGGTAAAACGCCCCCTTGATACAAATTTAATTTTTGTTAAAAAACTAATAACATTTTTCATACTTTGTTTATAATTTATATTATTGTCACTAAAACTATGATAACTTTTCTGTACAAAATTACACAGTCCTTAAGGACTGATTCTATCCTAATATTTGGCAATCAATTTGTAGTTTTTAATTCAATCATCCTCCAGGAATTGATATCACTAGTGAAAGGAAAACAACAGCACAATGCAGAAACTCATCTATGTGAAGCTAGTAAGTTCTTTATGGTGATCTCAAACCATTTTATTGTTGTTGTTTTTCTTTTTCTTTTCTTTTTTTTTTTTTTGTCTCAGTTACAATGCAGACTGAATTATTCAAGTTTTGGGTTTAGGTAATGATGACTAATGAAATAATATATAATAAAGTTAATAAATAACAAAATAACGGCAACATAAATTACGATGAATTAAAAAAAATGGTGACTTTTAGGTATAGGTAATGATTAGGTTTAGGTAATGATGACTAATGAAATAATAAATAATAAAGTTAATAAACAGCAAAATAACAGCAACATAAATTACGATTAATTAAAAAAAAAATGTTTTAAAAAGAGGTTTTAGGCCAGTTATTTCTATCTTTTGCTGTAGTGTGTCAGTAGGATATATCAGTTTACATTTCCAAACATTCCTTTTTGTCATAAATTGTAATAATTTATATATATATATATATATATATATATATATATATATATATATATATATATATATATATATATATATACACACACACACACACACAAGGTGTCTGACAACAGACAGCAGACAGTATGCTCTTCACAGAGATCTGACCTCACCTTCATCAAGTCAGTTTGAGATTATATGAAGAAAAAAGAAAAAAACTGAGACGGAATAAATCCAGAAGAACCGTGGCAACGTCTCCAAGATGCTTGAAGAAACCCTGGAAAGTGACAGTACTGTGAAAAGTTTTAGGCACTTGTGTAAAACTTCTGTAAAGTGAGGATGCCTTCAAACATAATTTCATGAATAGATTTTATTTATTTAATGTTTATTGTTTAGGCTATCCACCTTCTTAAATATGGAAATAAGCCTATGGGTGAAACTTCTGGTTCATTTCCAGGGAAATAAAGAGAAGAATAACAACATAAACAGTAAAACTGTTTGCACTACAAACCAGTGTGTTCATAATTAAGATAATGCATTAAAAAATATGGTAAGACACACCAAATTGAGAATATCAAGCAGCAAAACAAACTGTTTTGTACAGCTAAAAATAGCTTGACGCCAATGACCAGACCCATAAAATGTACAAATGGCTACGCCTGCTCTTATGATGAAAATGAAAGATTAAAAAAGGGGCTCAGTGTTCTGTAGTATTAGCTGGCCTTTCCCACTTTAAATATTACCCCCAGTACAGACGATTTAAAAATCTGCATGACATTATCAAAATACATAAACAAGCTCTCTCTCATCTAGCATGGCTAACTTGTTTTTCGGCCTGTTATGTGCCCGAGCGTAACCAAAGTATATTTCTAAACAGGTACATTTTCAAAGTACCTTTTTTTTTTTTTTTTTTGATTGGGTCAGGCTGGCATTTTACCAACAGTGAGTGTTTACGTAGATATTGAATACAGAAGGCTCGCACCACTAGATGTCGCTGTTTACCCGGTCTAGTAATTGCACGCTTCCAGACACTGAACGTCACTGGGCCTTTCTAAACACTGATTGCTATGCTTCCCACGACTCCATGCCCAAACTTCCTCACTTCCACTTCCATTCGTATCCCGAATCTCACACATGCCAGAATAACGCTTAGCCACTGGATTTCCCAACACTTGTGTTTTTACAATACGGATGAACGCAGCAATGCATTGCAAGGTGAGTCGCTTATTCTAAATTTTTATATTTTTTAAAAAACCTAGTTTGTTAATCACGGCAAAATCAAAGCAGACGCTTAAGTTTTTCCAACCATTTAATTTCTTCTTAAATTACAGAAATAATAATCCATATTTTCTTAGTCGACTAATTTCAAATGTTTCTAGTTAACGTAGACCTGAAATGTGCATGCTTCACAGGTTGTTTTATGTCCATGTATGCATTGTGTTTATTCTTTTTCTAAATCACATATTACTACTAGTCCTAGAACTTTGAGTGATTTTTCTATTGTAGTACAGGAATTGGAAATAATGAGTCTTGAGTAAAATTGTCTATATCATATTTTGCGAAGACTTTAAATTCTGAAAGTTATTCATTAATCTACAAGTATAATTACGTATTATATTGCTTAACAGATCATGATTTATAGACTCATTCAAATCATTACACCTAAAATAAAACGTTTATGTATATATTTGTATAATATGCATGTAATTGACCTATACTACGGATTTGATTAGCACATTAAAACATGGTTTATAAAATGTAACCGTGACTCAAATTAATTTGTGTAGAATTTAAAGCTTTTTTTGTGGGTTGTGGACAACAAAATTAAAAAAAAAAGGGCCCAACCATGGTCTTTCATTTGAGGTCAGCAGGGGTGTGTGGCTGCCTGGAAGTATTTGCCATGTGGCCCTAAAATCATCTGCTAGAACCACTCTTTCTGTGGATTTACTGGCAGAGTTAAGCCACAAGTGATTTTAATCATATAGTTTGTGTAAAGTTCAAGGGAAGCTATTTCCTCAAGCTGATGTTAGTCTAGACAATAAAGTGTGAGTTTGATGGTACCTAAACCGTTGTTAAACTGTCAGAAAGGTAATAAACCTTAACAGGATGCAGGTGGTTGAAAATTTTGCTTTTCATGTCATAAATAAATCTGGCAAATAACAATCACATTTCCAAACAATCCCAAAATGCTGAATCCCACTGTTACCACTGAGATTGCCATGAATAGTGCATTGAACCCTCAAATGCCAAAATAGACCAGACGTGGAGGACAAATATTTTCCTTTAAGTCTGATTTGAATCTGAGTTGCATGCTACCAAATAGAAATGTATCTTTCAAAGCACACCAGAACAAAAACTACTGATTTGTTTGATGTTAGAAGTTATCTAATTTTATTAATATCTTTTTTTATTACAAAGCAATGGCTGTTGAGGAGCTGAACTGATGTTGTGTGGACTGTCCTCTCTTTACAAATCTCTGGCTGTAAGTAACTTGAATCCTTTGACTTTGTTAGTGCCGTATATTTTTTAGACGTTTCACACAATGCAGCAGTGTTCATTAGGGCGGTTCTGCCTTGGTTACCCATTTCAGTGAATTATGCCGTTGTGAAACTTGTTTATTTAGAGTCTGCTTTAATGCACATGACTAATAACAGTGAGCATTCTAGAAATCTGTTTGGTGAAACACTATTTGTCTAACTTGAATGTCTGTTTGGCCCATTAACTGACCAACACTTAAAATGATTTTGCAGGTCAAGATGTGTGGGTCTGTGTCTGCAATGTCTCTGCAAGTGTGGGTGACACTGATGTTGCTCTCTCGACTACAAGGTGCCAGTTTGGTTTCCTTTCTGAGCGCTAGAATATCTAAGATCTAGAGCAAAATGTGGGACAATGACATATATGAGTGACCATGATAAAGCAAAGAACCAATCTTAAAACACAACTAGCAGATAGCTCACAGGAATGTATTCTTTGTGTTCTTGTTGATTTTATATGGTTTTGATTACCTTTTATGGCATTTTTCATAAGAGATTAAACTGAGTGGCTACATTAGTGTAACCATTAAATGTAATAACGTGTTTTTTAACATGTTCACAATTCTGAGGAAAAAGTTAAAATTGCAAGATATAAACTGCAAGAATCTGCAAGACTTTTTTCCTCACAGTTGACTCTTCGCAAAAACCTGCCCTCCTTAGTTTCTGTAGCTATGTCCGACAAACAATGCCATTCTCACACTATACATCAGGTTCTCACGCAGTGAAAAAACATTGCGGAACAAAGAGGAAACTGACAACACGCAGACAGACAAAATAGAGCAGGTTGCTTCTGGTATGAATCAAGGTCTCAGCTTTAAAATGTTGTGTTTTTTAAGAGATTCAAATAATTAAATAGAAGTTAATCTAATCTAATCCTGTTTGATTTGTTTGTCGGACAAAATGGTGGATTCTGTGTTATATGATTGGTCAGATCGCCTGTCAGTCAAGCTGTTTACGATGGGTCAATTTTGAGTCTGCGTTTTTACAATTCTGAGGCTGTATTTTGCAATTCTTTGACTGTTTTCTTTGAATTCTGAGTTTACATTTCTCGCAATTCTGCTTTCCACCACAGAATAAAAATAAAATAGTTGAATTTGTGAGAAAAAAAGCCAGAATTGTGACATACAAAAAAAATTGCAAGAAAAAAAGCCACAATTGATTATCTATTATTTATTTATTTTATCATGTGGTGAAAACAAGTTTCCATATCTGCATTATGTCATAAATTTACTGTTAATAAATATTAGAAATGACTGATTACTGATTAATAAATATTAGAAATAAAAGATTATGCCAAACTACTTTTTTTTTTCTTTTCAAGAATTTTAATGTGTAATAAAGCTTTTTTTTCTGATATTTTTATTTACTTATATTATGATATCAGGACAGTTGTACTACTCTGACATTTTATACCTTATAAGGCAAAAGTTTATTAATAAAAAAACTAAATCTAATCTAATAAATAAAGATTAAAAAAATGAAATATGCCAAACTTACTTTTTTTTCTTTTTTTTAATCAGTGTTTTTTCCAGATATTTTTATTTTCCGATATTATAATATCAGAAGAGTTGTACCACTCTGACATTTTATACTTTATACTACATGACTTTTATTAGGCAGACAAAAGTTTATTAATAAACTAATAATAAGCTAATATTAATAAACAGTGAAGCATTTTTGTTTTAAAAAATCTAATAAATAAAGATTAGAAAGAAAAGATTATGCCAAACTACTTTTTTTTAATTCTTATTATTATTATTATTATTATTATTATTATTTCATTGTTTTAATCAGTGTTTTTTCCCCCCTGATATGTTTATTGTCTGATATTATGAAATCAGGACAGTTGTACCACTCTGACATTTTATACTTTATGCCACATGACTTTTATTAGGCAAAAGTTTATTAATTAACTGATAATAAACTCTTAATAGTAAAATAATAAAATATATATTTTTAAAAAGTATCAATAAGCAGTTAATTTTTTTGTTTTTGTTAAAAAATCTATTAAATAAAGATAAGAAATAAAAGACTATTTTTTTGTTGTTTTGTTTTAATAAGGCTTTTCAAGACAGTTGTACCACTCTGACATTTTATACTTTATGCCCCCTAAAAATAACTAAATAAAATTGAATTAAAACTTTACCAAATGGTCATCATAGAAGAGTTGGATGTATTTGATGATTTTAATCAGTTTTGTCAATGTGATCTAGGTGAGGTACTTGCACCATCTCATCTGCAGGCGATAGTTGGACTTCCCTTCGTGCTGGCCTGCAATATTACAATGGAGACAGGAGAAGTTTTAAAACAAGTACTATGGATAGACATGGCAAATAAAACTATAGTACACTATCAGCCTGATGGGTATGTCACCAGAGAGGATGGAGTGGAGCTTTCGCAGCAAATCGCAGGTCAACAAGCTCACACCAGCGTCATCACCATCAGAAGAGCTGCGCCAGCCAACGAGGGCTGCTACCAGTGTCTTTTTGATGTGTACCCAACCGGACAACAGAGAGGAAGGACGTGTCTTTCACTCACGGGTGAGGCTTGGTAATCACTTTCATACTTTCTGTAAATAGCCGCAGTAAGTTTCTGAGCTCTTGATATTTTCTCCACTGATAATATGATAGATATCATGTAGCATAGGAAATGCTATTTTCTAGATCTGCACTAAAAAGGTTTCATGATGAATGGCTGTTATTGGTGGTTATTACAATGCGTTCACAAGACATTGACGTTTGGTTATAAATAGTGCTAAAACAGGAAGTGGTGAGAACCACCTTCCTGCCTGGCCTCTTTTACCCCAAAACTGACAACAATCCATCACGAAAACCACAAGACTCTACATCAGATAAAAACTGCCATTGGGTTTGAGATAATTTTTATTTTATCAGCCAAAGGGTCAGATTTACTAACAGTTTTTTCGTCTTTTGGCGTTAAAATAGTTCTGTCAGGGTTTGCAGGGGATGCACAGTGAAGAATTAGTGCTGAAAAGGTGTTAACACGGTTTATTTTTTATGCATTTGTAGGAGTTTCCCTTACAGACACAAAATTTCTGGGAAGATAGTATTAAAATGAATCACACAACATGATTTAGTAATGTTTGTGTTAGTCAAATTACTGGTATTTCGCGTAATTATTTAATGCTCAAAAAAGCATGCCTTAAAGCAGGTGGTAATGCTGCTCTTGGTAGATTGCACTGGTCAATATGGAAGTGATCTGACTGCGTCTGTGTTATTTAACGTGAGCGTTGTCAGTAAGTCACATGCAGAATTTCCCCTCACATCAGTGCTTTTATGGAATTGCCCTCTAATGTTAATTTGCCCTGTTTAGTCAATCTGGCCTTAAAGGAGAAGTCCACTTCCAAAACAAAGATTCACATTTAATGTACTTGTGTATGTGTTCATGTCTTTCTTTCTTCAATCGTAAAGAAATTATGTTTTTTGAGGAAAACATTTCAGCATTTTTCTCCATATAATGGACTGATATGGTGCTCCGATTTTGAACTTGCAAAATGCAGTTTAAATGCGGTTGTAAATGATCCCAGCTGAGAAAGAAGGGTCTTATCTAGCGTAACGATTGGTTATTTTAATTAAAATAATACAATTTATATACTTTATGCCAAGCGCTTGTCTTGTCTTACTGTGCCGGGGCACCAAACCAGTCCATTATATGGAGAAAAATGCAGAAATGTTTTCCTCAAAAAACATAATTTCTTTACGACTGAAGTAAAAAAGACATGAACATCTTGGATGACAAGGGGGTGAGTACATTATCTGTCAATTTTTGTTCTGGAAGAGGATTTCTCCTTTAAGTGAGTATGGTTTACAACCGAAGGCAATGAACGCTAGTGTCAGTAACTTTATAGTGTCATCCATTTTCCAAGTATAGACCTGAAGGGTTTACCCAAAAATGACAATACTGTCAAACCTATGACTTTCTTACTTCTTTGGAGCTTAAATGATGATATTTTGAGAAAGTGTTTTTTCTCTTGTGAAATCTCTTCACTTACCTTTTTGTTTTCCTTTCAGCAATGGTGGAAATGATTGACAATAAAACAGTTGTGAGCGGACAGACTGTTACTCTTTCATGCAAGTATATTCTCAGTAAGCAAGTCCGGCAGGTTTTATGGAAAAAAACAGCTGAGCAAGGGGACACGGCCACTGTTGCTTCTTATGTCAAAAATGACAGACCCATCATTGAGACCCCTTTCAAGGATCGGATCACTCTAAATCCATCATTTGGGCAAACCAAGCTCTCCATACAACAGGCTGAGACAGAGGATGAGGGCTGTTACACCTGCGAGTTCCACACGTATCCAGATGGCATTAAGAGCGATACCGCTTGTCTGTCTGTTTATGGTAAGTGTGAATGGCAGTAATGACAGTGTTTATAGACATGTTTATTTGCTTTAAAAATGCACATTTAGGTTGCACTTTATTTTACAGTATGTGTACTTAAGAAAGTTTTGGTAATATAAGGTAACAGGGTACGGTTAAGTTTAGGGGTAGGTTCAGGGTTAGTACCTAGTTATTACCTAGTTATTGTAATTACTGTAATAAGTACATAGTGTGTACATGAGGAACAGAATTCACTGTAAAAAATAAAAAAACACAATTTGTTAAGTCAGCTTAAAATAATTTGTTACCCTGCTGCCTTAAAATAAGGTTGATTCATCTCAAATATCTAAGTTGTCACCTAGTATAATTTAACATTTCAAGTTGAATAAACTTTTTTTTTGAGTTGACTGAACTTAAAATTTGAAGGCAGCCAGGTTACAAATTATTTTAAGTTGACTCAACAGATTGTTTTTTACAGTGTTGTACAATAAAGTGCAACCCACATTTGTTTATTTTTTGTCAGGATTTAGATCAAATAAAAGGTACATTAAAAATGCAACTCATAAAATAGCTTGAATTTACCTCTTCTATAATGTTTTTAATTGCTGAATAAAAAAACATTTTGATGTTTTATAATACCTACATGGATGTTTCTACAGTAAATAGCACTGCCACAAAATTAAGCTGCTACGCCAGAAAGGTACATAAATTTCCCATGTGTGATTTCCCCCCAGTCACAATATGTGGGGTTGGAACGTTTCACGCGTGTGCACAATATGTGAACAAATGGCAAATCAATGTGCTTGTTCCGTAAGCATTGTTTGGGTAATTTACATCCTCTTTGTCTTTCTTCAGGGTCATGCAGAGTTCTTGAAATATATGTCTGAGTGGGTGTATTTAAGTGAAAGTACGAAAGAGAGAGAACGTTTGTGTGTGGGTCGTTCAGGTTTTGCCTACATTGCTGTGACCAAATGCCCCTACAAAGATGGTAAAAACCTGAAATCACCTATATCAGCCATGGTGTCTGAGGAAAAGTTTATAAAAAAAAAAACTAGTGCCATAATTAAAATGTACAAATGCAGAAAAAAAAAAGTTTTGTAAAAACGTACAAACCTGAAAAAAAGTAGAAAGGGAAACGTTAACCAAAAAAATTCAAATTGAAATGTAGTTATTTACATGTTTATATGTTTTTCCAATTCCCAAAGCTTTTTTTCTTCAAGTATTAAGACTTGCATGGCTTAAATTGTCCCTTACTGAAATATGTACTGGAAAACCCATGAAAGATTTATGTTATTTAAAAAATCCACATAATTTTATACATATTTTGGATTGTGGGGGGCGTCATTATTTCGATGACGTCAGATGGTTGTGCTCAGCGAGCTACTGTCGCTACCTGTTGCTTTTCTACCGCAACACAACTCGAAAAAATAAAATACTGATATGGCTTTTTGTTGTAATTTTCAATTGAAGGGCAAAAAACAGAAGCGATGTAAGTCTTCACTGCTTTCCCAGCAATAAGAAGAGGAGAAAAGAATGGGAAGATGACCGTGGACAAACTTACTTACTGAAGACCCGCATCTTTGTTCTCTCCACTTCAGCCCTGATGCCGTTGAGGTTTTTAGTAGACCACAGCTTTTGAAAGAGCTTACAAATGGCAGAGACGAGAAAAGCTAGATGCCATCCTGGCAGGATGGAAACATACAGACGCTTGTCATGATGCCGCAGCCACTGAACGAGTTTCTCAGTGTGGGTTTCAATCAATATACGTGGATGTTTAGACTACTTGTGTGGAAAAAAATCAATAGTACGGCATTTGGTTTAAGACTACATTTATATCCATCACCACCTGTAAGGTCTTTTAGTAGCTGTGGTCCACTAAATGCCTCAAAGGCATCCAAGTGGTGTAGCGTTGTGACAAGTGCTGGCTTGTTTACATCCTGCCAGGATGGCATCTGGCATTTCTTGTCTCTGCTGTTTTTAAGCTCTCTTAAAAGCTGTGGTCTGCTAAAAGCCTCAACAGCTTCAGGGCTGAAGTGAAGAGAACAAAGATGCGCCACTGCTGAAAAAAAAACCCCAGCTAAAACCAGCCTAAGCTGGTTGGCTGGTTTTAGCTGGTCGGCAGGCTGGTTTTAGAGGGGTTTTGGCCACTTCCTTAGCTGGTCAGGCTGGGAGACCAGCTGGTACAACCAGCTAAAAACAGCCTGACCAGCCTAACCAGCTAAAACCAACTACTTTCAGCTTAAACCAGCTAAGATCAGCCAACCACCCTGTTTTTTTCAGCAGGAATGTCTTTAGGAAATTTTATTAATCTGCAGGCATCTTCCCATTCTTTTATTCTCTTTTTACTGCTAGGAAAGCAGTGAAGACTCACATCACTTCTTTTTTAGCGCTTCGACTGAAAATTACAGCCAAAAGTGAACCAATGTGGCATTGTATCAGTTTTTTTTTTATTTTCTCAGTTGTGTTGCCATAAAAATAGCAACAGGTAGCGCCAGTAGCTCACAGAGTGCAACCATTTGATGTCATCAAAATGGTGGCACTCCTCATTGTCCAAAATATGCAGAAAATTTTTTAAATAATGTAAATATTTCATGGATTTCTACTACATATTTCAGTAAGACGCATCATTTATGTTATATTAAACCATACAAGTCTTAAAACCTGGGGTTCCCTTAAAAAGAAATTCTGAAGACTGTGTTAGTCACTGTGTTAGTTCACGTAATCACAGTGAAACTGAAACTTTCAAGTTTCCAAAAGCATGCAAAAAGCAAGTCTTCAGAAGCCATATGATAGTTTTCTGAGACAAACTGATTCAAATTTGCATTGCTTAACTTGAGAACCACCATGACTGAATTAAGTCAGTGACTTCTAATTTGGGAAAAATAATGTAAACTTCTAAACACATGATAAATCTGTTAGCTGGTTTGAACACTGCTTTTCTCTTAATGTGGACGCTAAAGAAAACTAGGACAGAAGTCGTATGAGCCACATAGATGCGTTTTTATTGCACTATTAGGTAATTGACAGCATTTAATTTTATGGGTCAACTGCAACTTTAATTTGATGAATTTCTTCCTTGTTCACTCTAAAAATACACTTAGATTTCTACAGTGATAACTACTGCGCTGTAGCATTTCCTGTGTCACATAAGTGTCAGTTCCGTCAGTGCGGATTACAGAGAGATAACAAAATATGCTACATTTTTTATCTCATGCAACTGTTTTGCAATGGTGATATTAGCGTCCAGATTTTTTTACTCTGTTGAAAACATCCCTTTCATTTCAAGGTAAATTCTTTGGAAGGAAGCTTACAGTCAGTCAAAGCTGACACTGCTTATAATGCTTGGCTGCGACTGTAGTTTAGGGGATAGATTGGGACGAGGGCCAGTGCGATTACTGCGTCTCTGTTCCTCTAGAACAGAGCTCCACTGTGTTAGCTTTCCCTCTGTTGATATTCCCCAAACAGTCTGGCCGTTGTCACCAAAAAGCTCACACAGCCACCAAAGTGGACAGAGCCTCTCTCTCCCCCCGTCTTGTCATGGTTTGTCTCTTTCTCTTTTATCTGACTTATGTCACAGAGTCCCTCTTTGATGGAGTCTGCCACAGACATGACCAACGTCTGACGGCTTGTAATCAGCATAACAACACAAGTGCCTTCTTTTGTCTTCTGAATGAAGCTACCACTTACAATACAACAAAGAAAAGTTCAACCAATACAGTATTTGTAATCGACATATACAAAGTTCACATATTTGGCACAACTTAGACTGTTGAGAGGGTTCCCAACTAAACATTATCTCAGCGACCAAAAGATATCTCTATGGATTTTAAGTCTAAAGATTTAAAGAGGAACTAAAAATTTAGAATTCCTTTTTTTGTTGTTGTAGTTGAGGTTTTAGTAAAACAATTTGTTGTGTTTTTGTGATTTTTTTTTTTTTTTTTTTTTTTAATTGTTTTTTTATTAGTTTTTTTTTTTATGTCTGTAAAGTTTTTATTCATTTCTTATTTTATTTTTATATAAAATAAAGTGTGACCAAAAATATTTTTTTTATATATATATATATATATATATACATACTTTTACTTTTTATTTTCTTAGTCCTACCCAAACCTGAGGCCAGTTACATCACCGTCTCCCAGGGCATTGTTGAGGCCAACTGCTCAGCCGTGTCGCGTCCTGCAGCAGAGATCTCCTGGAACGTGGAGGGTCATAATCAAACACTTGGCCGTGCTGTCACATACTTTTACCAGCTAGGGGATGGCACCACCATGGTGGTCAGTTCCATTCAAATGCAAAGTGAGCTACTGGACGATGAACTTGTCAAGTGTGAAGTTCGTCACCAAGGCCTTGAGTCTGCCATCTATGTGACTCTAAATAAATGTGAGTGAAACTTACTCAACTGGTTTTTCCCCCATTATGTTCTGACTTTGTTTCTAGGCTGTTGTGAATATTTCATTTATTTAGTTAATAGGTGTGTGTTTTCTATTGCAGCTAGGAAAGTCCATCTCGTTCTCATTTCAGCCAGCTGTGTGGCCCTTGTGCTGCTCATATGTCTGTGTATCTGCCTGAAGAGGTGCTAACTTCTCCAGCTGATGTGGTCAGTAGCACCAGACAGTGTCTGTCCACTTTAATATCATGTCTCACATTAATTTAATGCTTAATCCTGGGGCATACACAATTGTGATAGTAAGTTACAAAGTAGTTATCAAATAATGCTTATATTAAATTTAAAATAAAGGCTCTTGGATTTAAGCTTAGAATAAGGTTTCAGTATAAGGGTGCACGCATGCAAGATTGTAGAAGTTTGTATACAAAAATAAGCACAGGAAGAAGAAAGTGTTTACTTTGGATAAAGCTGTACATGTTTGGTTTTTAAACTCTTGGCTTTTGACACAAACTTTTTTTTGACACGGGGTGAAACAACAAGTTCAAAAAGATGTGAATGTAGTAAATGTAGTTTTGAAATTTGATGATCACAGGCACATTACTGTGCTGGAAGGAAAATCAAGTGTTTTATTTATTGTTAGGGACAGTAGTATTTCAGGTCACTATGGTTAAAAAAAAAAATGTGATTAGATGTGATTTAGGTTTAGTTATGATATTTTCTGTTTCACCTATTGCTGTCAATTGATTTAAAAAATAGCTAATTAATCACACTTTTTTTCTGAAATTAATAGTGATTAATCCCACCTAACATTAGTTTTTAAATATACATTTATATTGTAATTTCACATTAATATAATAATAATGAATGTAATATGTATGTAATAATTTCACATTCAGTATTCAAATTAATGTAGATGCAACATAAAGAAAAATGTTTGCTAACACTTTAGAATAGGGAACACTTATTCACTATTAACTATGACTTTTCCCTCAATAAATTCCTAATTTGCGGCTTATTAATAGTTAGTAAGTTTATGTATTGGGTATGATTAGGGATGTAGAATGAGGTTATGTAGAATAAGGCATTAATATGTGCTTAATTAGTACTAATAAATGGCTAATATTCTAGTAATATGCATGCTAATAAGCAACTAGTTAAGAAACCGTAAAATAAAGTGTTACCAAATGTTTTTAATATTTGTTAAATATTTTTTATGACTGAAGGAATACCAATATTAATGATTTCTCTAGGAAATTGTTATTGTTGACTATAGCCATTCAACGTTACAGTATAATTAAGAGTTGTACATTTTAACATTTATTAGACTTCTATTAAGTTAACTTAAAACAATCTTCACATAAACCCATTATTTATCTGTCCTTCAGCAAATAGGAAATATACAGAAATTTGGTTATCGAAAGTTAAATATTAAATTAAATATAAATGAATCATTAAAGCTGCAAAAGTTATTGATTTCCTCCTTTTTCTTTTGTTCTTTGATTAACAGACATCACAGCAGCTGGGTTATTTGGCTACTATTACTTTAACAGCTGTCTCTGCTGAACATGACACGGATCTGACGCATAGTTTTATTCCCGCTTTAATGCAAAATGATACAGGCTACAGCGTGCACCGCTGCATTTGTGCATGCAATTGAAGTGTGCATGCAGCGAGCACAGTATAACGGCTGACAGGACAATTTGTTTTTCTGACAACATCTCATCTGACCGCAGTTCACTGTTGTTCTGCTAAAGCTCCTCGTCACCTGTACCATTTCCGTACTTGTTTGACTAGGGCCTGGAGCTGAAGTGAAGTTGGAGTGCGTGTCTGAAAAGTCTCCCGTTTGATGTGGTCATAAAGACGTTTTGCGACTAAATAAATGCACTTCTTGTCAGGAAAAAAAATAGACGGAAGCAGCAGTTGTGACTGGGGTGGCCAACCTTAGCCTCGCCCCTGCATTAACTGTGTTAAATATTTTTAACGTTAAACTGGAAAAATGTATCACCTGCGTTAAAGCACTAATTTTGACAGCGCTCATTTTTGTGTGATGTATTGTTTCACACTATTAAAGTTAGACTGCACTATTGAAAATAAATACCCCAGAAGCCTTTTACAGACAAGAAGAAATGTATAGCCGGGAAGTAGAGAGAGAGATGCCAGAATGACTCACTAACCTCTCACTTCTTACAATCTGTCTTCTTCATCCAAGACTTCCTTCCAGCTTCATTATCTCTAACTTTCCTTTCCTAGAATCTGCAGGTCACCTGAGAGGGTCGAAAGGAAAAAAGCATGTCATATTTGTTTTAATTTTAAACCAAGGCAGCTAAATCCGCACAAGAGGCCTTGGGAAGTGAAAATAGTGCCATATGCCAAACATACGGGAAGTCAAGTCATTCTCTTCAGGTTGTGCTCATTGAGTCGCCCTCTTATTGCTCATTACTGCACTAAACACATGACTTAGAATCAGTTAAGTGGCCCTAAGTGTCTTCTGCTTGGTTGTGATGAATTTTAATTGCATCAGAAAGTCAGAAAGCACTAAATATGTTTTGTTGACAGATAAAATATATATATATATATATATATATATATATATATATATATATATATATATATATATATATATATATATATATATGTATATATATATAGTATAGTAGCAAAAAATATAGTGAAACCAAAACTAAGTATGTTTTTACAAAGCCCCATTTATGTACAGAACCACAGGAAGTCTAAGGTGTTACCACTTCCTGTCTCTTGCAAGAAGCCCTCCTAAACCTACCTTATACCTTGGCTGTTTAATATTTAAAGTGGGAAAAAAAGAGTGTGGCACAAAGTCAATGTAAATTGCCATTACAACTCATTATATTTCCATGATGGGAATTATTTATGAGTGAAACAGGAAATCAGTGGGAACAAGAAAAAAATGGGAAGGGAGATTATTGTATTCATTAGGACTTGATACAGTCGTAAAAAGCCGGTGTTAAATACCAAAATGGAGTGTGAGTGATGTCTATAGAGCTGTTAGGCTATTATATTTTGAGATTAGAAAGATTTCTGACGGGGTTTTTTTATCACAGTCATTCACAATAAGACCTGTAATGTGCTTGAAGAAAGAATTTAAATTCTGATATTAACTTTTACAAGTATTGGCCCCTCAGAACTGAATGTTGGCCCAAAATTGTGTTGCTGTTCCTTAAAGAAGAAAGTCATTTCCAGAACAAAAATTTACAGATAATTTACTCACCCCCTTGTTATTCAAGATGTTCGTGTCTTTCTTTCTTCAGTCGTAAAGAAATTATTTCTTGAGGAAAACATTCCAGAATTTCATCTAGTGGACTTCAATGGTGCCCCCAAATTTCAACTTCCAAAATGCAGTTTAAATGCAGCTTCAAATGGCTCTCCCAGCCGAGGAATAAGGGTCTTATCGAGCAAAACGATCACTCATTTTTTAAACCAATTGACAATTTATATACTTTTTAACCCTTAAATGCTCATCTTGTCTCGTCTCTACAATGCGCATGCATAGTCTGTGTAATCCAGGTCAATACAGTTAGGCTATGTCGAAAAACTCCCATCTCGTTTTCTTCTTCAACGTCAAAACCAGACCTAGACAAGACAAGCGTTGGGGGTTAAAAAGTAAATAAATTTTCAATTTGTTTAATAAATGACCGATTGTTTTGCTAGATAAGGCCCTTCTTCCTTGGCTGGGATCATTCAGAACCATTTGAAGCTGCATTTGGAAGTTCAAACTTGGGGGCACCATTGAATTCCACTAAAAGGAGATCATTCCTAAAAATATTTTCCTCAAGAAACATAATTTCTTATTAACTGAAGAAAGAAAGACAGGAACATTTTGGATGACAAGGGGGTGAGTAAATTATCTGTACATTTTTGTTCTGGAAGTGAATTTCCCCTTCAAATGTTGAGTGTCACATTTTTCTGAAGTTTCCAGAGGAGGATGAGCTCCTCCAGATGCCTGGTTCCTCCCAAGATTTGTCTTCCTTTTTATGTAAACGTCTTTATTGAGCTTTTCTTTGCCACTGTCACCGTCAACGTGCTCAGTAGGGGCACAATAAATGTGTCTGAACCTGCTTTGAAACTTTTTTTTTTTTTTTCTATTGTAAGTGTTCTATTGTTTTTTTTTCTATTGTAAGTGTTAAAAACCTATTCTTATCTTAGTATGTTTTGCAGAGCTGTTCATACCCAGAATTCTCTGAACAGTGGAAACATTGTGGCTCTGTGGTGTTTGTCAAAACACTGCTTTGTGTGTGTAAGTGGTAAACCTCTGGCTCAATTAGTTTGAACTCGACTATTTGTAGTAACTTGTTTAGTTGAGAATTTACTAGTTTGTCCAAACAAAGTGAAAGATTGTTCTGATTATACATCTTTTGTTTCTGGGGAAACTGGAATATTTTTTAAAAATCCAGAGCTTCATTTTGGAAACATCTGCTTGAACAAAATGATTTTTTTTTTTTTTTATTCACCTTCATGTTAAAAATTGCAATAATGTGATTAAAAAAAAACTAACTTCCATGTTGCTTATTACTGTAAGACGTACAGTATGTGATGGACACATGAAAATGTGCAGCATAGTAGGAGTGACTCTTTTTAAGCTGTAAAAGTAGTTTATTTTTCATTCTGTTTCAGTATTGATGTAATCTCATGAGAGACAGCCTCAACATTGTTCATCATTCAACCCTGTCCTGTATCAACCCAAGATTTAGAATTAAAGTGAACACTTGTTTGTCGAAAAAGGCTTTTGCTTTGTAATTCGAGGACATTGACACATTTTTCTTTTTTCTTTCGTCAGGCTGACTAAAATAAAAGGAAATGCTGCTATGTTCAGATGTTCACCCTGACCAAACAACGGTGTTCCCTCTGTCTGAATCACGGACGAATCTGAGTCAACGTCTTCTAATATAACTGATATTCAGTATAACGGTATAAAATACATTTAATCACGACACTTTCAACACTAAATGCCTTATTTATTATAGACTGTATATTTTAGTAAAGCATTTTTGTTTTCTTAGCCAAGCTCTATTGAATACTCTTTAAAGTGACCTAAATCTAAACAGACTTATCTGAAAGCTGACATTCTGTAACCATAGAAAAGTCAATGTTATTGTTCGCTTTACTGATGTTTTTGGTGTGTGTATTAAACATAACAACGTTTTATCAGGGGAAACACTCCTTTAGACATGAGGACCTATTTGGCCTTTAGTGCCAAGTTATTGTCTTGATGTTTGGATTAAAGTGATTAAAGTATTACAGATATTTTCCCACTAGATGGAAGCGCACTCATAGCTTAAAACATTTAGCCCATCCGCTTCATTCTGAAATGAGGCATTTCCATTGTCCTTTACACCTCTTTGTGTTTTATAAAAAATGCTCTGAAACCTCTCAAATATTAAAGGAAATATGAACTTTGTTAATCAAACTGTTTGATGTTGTCAAACATAAGATATTGTATTTCATTTTGCATTGTTAAAAGACAAACATAAAGTGAATAAGAGGTGTCCACCGTGTGTTTTCATCCACCCACTAATAATAATAACGATAATAACTTACCAAGTCTACTGCAAAGGTCATAATATGTTAAACAGTAGAAAGATATATTACAAATAATTCCTTAAATTGATCAGTTACATATCTCTTTTTTAACACATTGGTTTGCTAATCTATACAATGGTATATGCTGTCTTTTTTGTGAAAAGTGGGTTTATCTAAATATCTTATAAAGAAAATACGTTTTTTACTTTTAGATTGATGTTTTATAAGGAATTTATTAAAGAAAAAAGTTATTAACAATCAGCAATTCACAAATAAACAACACAGCATTTTTGAAACAAGTGTGAAGTAATATCTATGTTACTATTACAAAGCAATCTGAACTGGAATATATGAACTGAATTTCTGAATTATTCTTATCACTTAATCTTAAAAGCTCTCTTCACATTGCCTGATGATTCAGAAGCATATAAAAGAACATTCTGTTCTTCTGATGCTGCACTGATATGTATCAAAGGTACACTGGTACAGAAATAGTCACTGGGGCAGTATAGTTTCTTAAACACGGTATACAACATAAGTCAGCTGGTCTGAGTCGGGACAGAGATGAGGAGGAAGAAGCAGGTCCTTTTTTTGTGTATCCGCGTACTGTGGAAGTGAAAACAGACCCTTTAAAAATGTGTCTTTCAGCCGATACTATAAACAGTTTCACAGACATATTTAAAACAAAAGATACCTGGTTTTTATTTGCCATATATTCTCTCGTACATTTCCTCCCTAAAAAATTCATAAGATTATCCAAGGAAACACAAAACTGGTATGATTTTAAAGCATCTGTGATGTTTAGATTAAACACTCAAATCACTTACCTTGGCATCTAATGGCATAAAGAAATGTTACAGTCATGACTATTAAGACCAACCCCACTATTCCACTGCAGATGTACACAAAATACCAGAGCCACTGCAGATCAACCTTTGGAGGTATATTCAGATCATCTACTATTGTAGACACTAAACAAGGAAAAAATGTTTAAGAGATTACACTATATACACTATTTTAAAATGTTTAAGAGATTACACTATATAAAAATTGACAGCAATATCATGTATTGTAATGGTCATGTCCTTACGTGTGTTGCTCGGAGTGGGTGAAAACTCATCGTTCTTATTATCAGCTGAAAATACAATTAAAATGTCTTAGTAAAGACATTAAATAATAGTTTACAGTCTAGTCTATAATCGACAAAATGTGTGAATGTTTACATTCCATCAGTGAATCTAAAGATAATGTCACTTTCCTGTCACATTCACTTTAATAGCATGGCCTATAGAGGTGTCACCTTCTTTACATCTGTAGGAACCCGCATCCTCCATTGAGATGCTCTGGAAAACCAGGAAAGCCATCCCTTCATATTCTGTGGTGTTCTTCCACTCAGTTCTCATGTGATTTGAGTCATTTAAAGCTTTACAGTCCTCTCCATAGATTTTGCACCATGAGATTCTTGGGTTCCTGTGACATCCACGTAGAGTTACAGTACAGTTTATTTTTAACTTGGTCATAACAGGAGCTACAAACACTGTGTTTCGTGTCACTTTGACCGTTGAGATACAAACCATCCCAGAGTCTAAAAGAATGATGGGAAAAAAAGGAACAAATGTAGGTAAACCAAGAAAAGCCTATAGAGATTTAAAATAAGTTTGATATCAGAATTGACAATAAGTGTAATTTTCAGATTTTCAATCCTGAAAAGGTTAAAAGTGAAATCTCATTTTCAATAAAAAGTTTTGAAACTATTGAGAGTGTTTACTGGTGTAAACAGTACTACGCCAAATTTGTAAGCCAATTTTATAAAAAAACACAAACGCATCACTCTGTAGACTTGCAATATGTATGTATAGTATCGTTTTTTTTTTTTTTTCTTTTTAGTATAGTTTAGGCTTTACTTTGGCTTATTCTACATTTTTGGACATGAAGTTAAACGTTTGTCATCTAAATTCATCTATCTAAAATATAAATGAAAATTCTGTTATTTAAATCTTGGAAGCAAACATTCGCCAAGCATGTACCATATTATGAATCAATTTAAAATATATAATAATTCTGTATTAATCTATTATATGTTAATTGCATTTAACAAATATACAATAATACATCACAAACATCACATTTAATAATATATAACTGACTGACATCAGTCTATAGGGCAGGTCTGAATACTCACCATGTGCGGTGCCGCTGACAGTGACAAACATCAATATAAGAGAAAAGACAAGGATGATCTGGAAGACAGAGTTGCTAATTGTTGAAAGTCTTTTGTCAGAGAGAATATTTGTATTCAATTTAATACAAAATTGAGAGTTGTGCACAAGTGTGTGTAAATGTGTTGGAAAGAGTGAAATGAAAATGTGCTGTAAGCTGTAAGTTATTCCAAGACATCTCTTACCATCTCTGTTTCTCTTTTCTTGTACTTCTTAACATGTATCTTCAAATTCTTGAATCATAGGTGCTTTTCACCTGCGTTGTTTCTCAGCAATTCTTTTTTATTTGTTAGCTGTCTTTGTGTCTGTGTCCGTTTCCGGTTGTTCTTCTTTCGTCATTGACAGTGTCAAAGCTCATTTAGTGTGTCTGGTTTCAGATTGTTTGAACCTTGTCCAGCTTGGTTGAATCTTTATACAAATCTTGCTAGATTTGGTAACTTTTCCGACTACCCTAGAAACGTTTTCTTCCCAAAAAGCACCTACCAACTAATCTAGCTATTTTTAAAAATTATTTAGCAACTTTTAGCAACTTTTGAAAAGTGACTTAAATGATAAAAAGCAACATATTTTACCTCTAAATTACACAAAAAGAGGAAACCACTGAACTGCTTGCCAGCCAGGCAGCACATCAGCCTGGAGAGAGTTGAAGAGAAGCACCTAGCAGTACACACACCATATGTGAATTACACTGCTAGTTGCAATTGTTTAATAATAATTGTTCATTTATAATACACCTTTTTAGCTTGTACCTATAATTGCTGATCATTTAGGTGCAGTGTACGAAAAATCGAAAAGGTCTGCCAGGGCATTATCCATTAAATTTACAGACATTTCCTGCAAACCTAAACACAACACAATGCAAAGCATAATTAAAAATTTAGGTAAAACACCAGTGTGTTTTTAATACTGACACAGTACATTGTGCCCTATTTTTTACAAAACTTTGTTGAAGTATGATAACCAATTACCAATATACTACTTAAAACTATAAATGTTCAGAATGTTATTTTGCTATTTAATATGAAAATGTAACTTTAAGAATGTGTAACTGTTCAATAATTCGGTATTGTGTTTATAAAATCTAAATTAACATATTTCTAATCTCCTTTTTCGCTGAGATGATCAGTCACTTGGAGTAATCTCATTGTGTATTCTAAGCAATGGCACAATTTTATGTTGTTGTTACATAATGACGTCTTCACCAAATGACATCTCAACGTCATTTTGCAACTTTTAGCAACAAATTAACTTGCATTTGGCAACTTCCTCTGAAAATTAGTTGTCAACGCTGACAGTAGGACAATGAGTTTAAATGAACCCAGTGGCACCTCCTTGTGGATAATGACTGAACAGCAGCACATTCAGAAAACGATTACTCTGCTCACTCTGTTCTGTTCAAGATGCGTTGATTCAAACCATTTTCTGCCTGAAAAAGGACATGAACGCATCAGCTGAAGTCACTATTTTGAATACAAATATTAGAATTTTTGAGATTCATTGTTAACTGGTGATTAATGCAATTATTTGCATTAACGACTTGAACTAAATTAGCTTTCAGACAGACACTGTGTGCAGATTTTTTTTTTTTTGAGATCTTTCCAAAAATTTACATTAGTACATTTACATTACATTGTTTGCATCGTAAATCCTACAGTGATCTAGATAAAAGTGTTTGATTGTTCGGTGCTTTTTAACATTGTTCTGTGCTCCTCCTACCATGATCTCAATAGATGCATATATATATATATATATATATATATATATATATATATATATATATATATATATATATATATATTCTTTTAATTTTTGTTTAGCTAGTTAATAATAATAACAATATATCAATATCAATATGATAGTAAAATGTAACTACACAAACATTTTGTAATGTAAATATATATTTACAATAGAAATATTTTAAAAAATTGTGAGGACTTATGGCTTATATTTATTTAGGACTTATATTTATGTAAATACTTTTACATTTTATCTGCTGCCAATACATTTTATTGTACAATATTGTACGTTTTAGTCTATATGCAAACATAAAATGAGTATGAAAACCTATGAATACCTATGAATGAGATAATAATATGCGTGAGTAAACTACAGCAAAATAACTAGTGCAACCAAAGCCAAAGGCGAAGTATGTTTTATACAGAGCTTCCTTTATGTACAGAACCACAGGAAGTCTAAGGAGTTACCACTTCCTGTCTCTTGCAAGAAGCCCTCCTAGCTTACATTATACCATGACTGATGGATTTTTTTAGTTGCCATTGGTAAAAGGAAATCATTAGTTCAATAAATAAATATGTTGAAATAAATATGTTCACTTGTTTTATAGCAAAGTCAGTGTGAACTGTCATTTAATGCCAATTATACTTTCATAATATATATTTACAAGTGATACAGGATATACAACAAGAAAATATTTTGTCTATGGGGAACTGATTGGATCATGAAAGCGAACTTTACACACCAGAATGGAGCAAGAACAAATGCAAGTTAAAATACATAAACAATACCTAAACAGATATTTGGCTATTGTTTAACAGTAGTTCTTAAGGCCTACGTGACATCAGCAAAAAAGGAAAGTTGTTTCAAAGGAAAAGCACGATTTTTTGACTCTAAAGCTTTTGTGTAAGTGCTAAAGTGTGCATTGATATTCATCCATAAATATACTCTTGTCAAGCACTTAGACTTGTCACTATAGTGACAAAATGTTTAATATGATGCAACCTGACAGGAAGGAAATAAAGAGCTTCAAGTCAGCAATCAGATTGATAGTTAGCTTACATGTGAACTTGAAGTTAGCTTTGACATTATCATACAAATATTTTAAAAACTCATATTCATAACATGCATTGCAAATACTCATTTGAGAACAATGACATTAAAGAACTGGATTCCAAACAAATAAAGTTAAGTTGGTTCAACTAAACATTATTTAACTGAACTTGTTTTAGTCTTGTTGTATGGATCTAATGGGTGTAGTATTTAACAAAAACACATGTTGGCATGTTAATGAAAATTTTGTTTAGTATTTAGTAAAAGCACATGTTAATGAAAATATTGTTCATAGTAGTAATCAGGGGCGGACTTAACCAATAAGCAAGGTAAGCGGGGAATCAGGAGGACTCATCTGATATTGGTGAAATATATTTTGGCAAACACTCCAGTGTAAATTTGTGTTCTTAAGAGCATCAAATGTTCACTCACCGCTCAAAACGCCAATTTTTGTCAAGTGCTGAATTCTGCAAACTGTGTAGATACGATGTAAATAAGAGATCCACTGTACAGTGCAGACAGCTTCATTGATTAACAAAAACGTTGTGAGATTTCGTTGAACTGAAGTGAATGACAGCTTTTAGTGATTGGGGTGCTCTTTGCGCACTTTATAAGCTGTGTAATCTTGCCTGACTGTCTCAGAACAGATATATTAACCTCATAGACCTATGCCTATGGTGTTTTGTGTCATGATTTTATTTGTTTTGATGTTTCAAGTTTGATGTAGAAGCTTCGTTCATCTTTGGATCACGATTTAAGATACTTTGGATGAAAACTGGGAGGCTTGTGAATGTCCCATTGACTGCCAGGTAAATACCACTGTCAAGATCCAGAAAAATATGAAAGACATCGTCAAAATAGTCCATCTGCCATCAGTGGTTCAATCTGAATTTTATGAAGCGACGAGATTCATCTCCTCCACGTCAGCGAAGTGCCATTTTAGAGAGCATCCGCTGGACGCAGACTGCGTACGCTGGATACGCCATTTTCGTTCAAATCAACACGTAAATATACGTAGAAACGTATGCGTGTGGTGTGACTGACAAAGAACGGTGTACGCGGATATTCTCCAAAATGGTGCTATGCTGATGCGGAGACGAATTGTTTAATAAAATCATTACTTTTTTTCTTTGCGTACAAAAAGTATTCTACCCCTGATGGCAGATGGACTATTTTGACAATGTCTTTCATACTTTTCTGGATCTTGACAGTGGTGTTTACCTGGCAGTCAATGGGACAGTCACAAGCCTCCCGGTTTTCATCCAAAATATCTTAAATTGTATTCAGAAGACAAACGAAGCTTTTACGGGTTTGGAGGTAAGTGATTAATGACTAAATTTTCATTTTGGGGTGGAGTGACCCTTTAAGAACTTTTGGAATACAGAACGAGTTGCATGGGATAATTTTATGACATTTGAATCATTTTTGTTAAAAGATTGAAGGTTACAATTCATTAAATGGACAAGTGCATGCACTTTTTTTTATATTCTTCTTTGTGATCCGAAAAAAAAAAATAAATAAATAAAATAAGGTAGCCTAATATGGCTTTAGAACAGCATCAGGTTGACTAATTATTTACTTATGTTGTGAAGGGGTAAATAAACTATAAACAATGAGAGAAAAGGCACGAACAAAGAAAGTGATAGGCATAAGTGGTAACCTCAAAAGTGAGGTAGTTGTAACCTCAAAAGTAGTGCACAGTGGTAACCTCAAAACATTTATCTAATCTCCGAACCTCTTCCAAATCTCAAAAATAACTCGCCATTACATGTACTGTATAACAACTCTAACATGTAATTTTCTTTATTTTAAAATCACACTACACATCCACTGTTCAGTTGTGGCAACAAAAATAATTCACGTAGTCCCAACACAAAATGATTAAGTTCACTTAAAGTTTACAAATTTAAGTAGACTGAACATAATAAAGTTGTTTCTGCTCTTTTTAACCAAGTATTTTGTAGTAAACAAGCATTACATACAACTCAAAGAGAGATCTAAAGAGATCTAAATGTAAGCAGACTTCTGGAACTTCTGTCTCTAACATTCTCAGTCACCATATAAACAAAATGCTTTAATGATGTTATGGTGTGTGTAGCACAAAACAACAACGGTTTATCACTGGAAACACTCTTTTAGACATAAGCACCTTTAGGCCTTTTGGTGCCAAGTTATTGTCTTCTTGATGTTTAGATTCAAGTGAAGTTTTACTTCCCTCTAGGGGGAAGTGTACTCATAGCTTAAAATGTTTAGCTCACTTGTGTCATTTGAGTGTTTCTATTCCTTTTCTCACCTCCGAGGGTTTCATGTGTTTTGCATAAAGTTCTCTCAAATAGAAAAGTAAATATGCACTTTGTTAATCAAACTGTGCAACACTGTCAATCTCATGATACTGGGTGTAATTTGCTTTCTTTTCTGAAAGAGAAACACAAGGTAATTTTGGGCCAGAGGTGTCTACCTAGTGTGTTTTCATCCACCTACTCATAAAGGAAATTTAAAAAAAAAAAAAAAGTCACACCACATTTCACAGTTGCATCACCTGGTCTACAGTGATGTGCATAACATGTTAAATAGTTGTTTACAGAGGCCTTTTGGAATTTTTTTTTTATTATTATGCAAAGTTTATTTGCACATTATTATCTTTATGTATTGGTTTGCTAATGTATCCAGCACAATGCTGAGGCCATTTGTAGTCCAATTAACATGCTATACATATTGAATCTGAGCCACAATTACTAGAGAAAAAATAAAAATAAAAATAAAAATAAAAAAAAGCGCTTTTTTATATCTTGGAGCAAAGGGAGGAGAAAGGAGTGTTTTGCTCATACATTCTGAAACTGCACAATTTTTTTTTTACTTTTTTTTGAAAATTGTGAAAACACAATCATGGTGTTTTTCTTTTGCTATTTGAGCATATATTTGTGATACTCTCCCATTCACTGCTCTCAAAGTTTACCCAACTATGATGACTTCCACTGAGACACCCAGAAACGTGAAAAAGGTCTATTATACTAGACACATCATGTCTTTTTGTAGATTTTGGGTTTATTGTAGTGTTGTGGTGCAATGTCATATTAAATACAAATTAGTATTTTTCCCACCTCCTACTTGGTAATAACGTCTGGAACACAGTTTGAAGTTGGATGTCCGACCTGTAAACTCGGGCCAGAACGATCTACCCCGACCTCAGCAGGATGCGTCATTTGACGTCACTGCTTCCAGTGAGCATAGTGTGGATACCTTAATTTCAGCATTTTGTAAGTTGTTTTTTTTTTTCCTTGTGTTTTTGCCATAATTGACAGAAATATGTGATGTGTGATTGCCTGTAACTCACTTAAATTGAAAGTGGGACATTTCAATTTGGATGTTCCCTCTTCCAGCCTTGTATGAAATCCGGTATAAGGCTACAGGCAGGTGAGGGTTTTTTTTGTTTTTTTTTTTAGGGTTGGAGCTAAACTCTGCAGAACATCAGCACTCCAGGACTGACCTTCAGGTAATGTCGTTATGCCAGTAGGTGGCAACAAGTGATATATGGCATCGTGTGGTGAGTCATATGTCCATAAAACAGGAGAAGATAATCTGCAGAAACAGCATTTATGCATTCTGCAACTGACGGCTAAGCACATCTAATATTTCCCTTGGTTTTTGATTTGTTCTAAAACCCCCATTCACAAACAACACTGCTGCATGCAGCCAGCTTAAGATACATAAATATGTGTGTATATTTCACTTCTAACACAATGACATTGACTTCTTCTAAAAAACCTGTATTATCATATGATATCTGGAGAAATCAATGTTATGGATATATAGCCAGAAACAACAATTTCAAGTTAAAGGGATAGTTCACCCAAAAATAAAAATTCTGTCATTAGTTACTCAACCTCATGTCATTCCAATAAACCTGTAAGACCTTCGTTCATCTTTGGAACACAAATTAAGATATTTCTGATGAAATCCAAGAGCTTTCTGACCCTGCATAGACAGCAACGCTACTGCCACGTTCAACACCCAGAAGGGTAGTAAGGACATCATTTAAATAGTCCATGTGACATCAACGGTTCAACCGTAATTTTATGTAGCCACAAGAATATTTTTTGTGTGAAGTATTCTTGTAGCTTTATAAAATGAAGGTTGAACCACTGATGTCAAATGGGCTATTTTAACAATGTCCTTACTACCTTTCTGGGCCTTAAACATATCCGTTGTGTTGCTGTCTATGCGGGGTCAGTAAGCTCTTAGATTTAATCAAAAATATCTTAATTTGTGTTCCGAAGATACATGAAGGTCTTACGGGTTTAGAACAAAATGAGGGTAAGTAATTAATGACAGAATTTTCATTTTTGGGTGAACGAATTGTGGATTTTTCCACTCAATCCAGAGGATCCATTGATGAGCAAGTGACGTAATGCTAAATTTCTTCAAATCTGTTTCAATGATGAAACAAACTCATCTACATTTTGAGGGTGAGCACATTTTCAGTAAAAGAAAATTATTTTTGTGTGAACTATACATTTAACATGCAACCTTTTCTTGTCTGAATGTCACCCTATATTAATAAAATTTGTTTTCATTTTTTATTAATGCAAAAACCTTTCCCATCTCCCAGAACATACTGAAAATGATGGTTCTGTACTAGCAATGTTTGATACTTCAAATCTTAAACTCTCAGATGGTCAATTTGTTTTAAAATTGGTTGCATGCGTTCTGTATTCTCAGTTCTCCATAACCTGTTGCAGTGTTATTTTGAAAAGCAGAAGAAAGACAAGCAAATGTAAATCTTCTCTGGTGAATAAATCTCAGGACAAACCAAACCATGTGAAATAAACCTGTTACAGGGAACTGAGAAAAGATTTCTGCTTTCTGATAGAACTAGAAAGAACTTCTTAACATAACTATAAAGGTTATATGGCGGCCTCAAAAATGCATGAATGCATTATGTCAATGCATTATTTAAAAACAAAAAAACAAGTGGTATTTATTTTATATGCATACACACATATATACGTACATACTGTATAACACACATACAGTTGTATCAAATGATAAAATAATTTATTTATTATTCAAAATTGTCAAACTTGTGTTTGTATACTGTATGCTAATATAGTGAAATACACCTGTGGTTACTCTGCTAGGTGAACTCATCTTCAAACATCCTTGACAACAGTTAAAAGGCATTGCATTTTTTAATATCTTGGAGCAAAGGGAGGTGAGAGGAGAGTCTTGCTCATACATTCAATTCTAGTATGTATTCCAAGAGAAACCATTCTCTAACTGACTCACGTCAAGGTAAATAAAGTGTTAAAAGGTGATTAAATAAGGAAATCTTTTGTGGAATGTCCCTTCAATGGAATGAGTCACAGTCTTAGGTGAAACCAGTCTAGACACACCAACACAAAGAATAGAACAGCAGCGAACTGATTTATACCCTTGCAAAAAAGCATTGAGCTTGATAAGAAACCGGCTGTTGGGTTAATTTACTCATTCTCACACACACACATTCAGTATATACAGTATAAATAGGGGGAGTATGTTACCCATTGATCTTTAATTCATTAACAGTAGGCGGCCTTATACCTACTATTCTTCGTTGTGGGTGTACAGTATAAATAGAGGGGAGTATGTTAGTCATTGACCTTTAATGCATAAAAGGAGGTCGTGTGTACTATTCTTCATTGTGGGCGGTAAAGAATCCCACCATCATATCTGGTAAGTTGCAGTCTCCCCTCTGCTCATACAGGAAATGTGTTTGCAAGCTTTTGCTCTTGTGGGCTTCTCAGTTTGTACTCTTTGTAGAAACTCCACAAATCGTAACTTGAAAATTAGAACGTGCTTATGTCTGGTGATCTATTAGAAAAATTAGAAAATAATTTAAAAAAATAAAAAAAATAAAAAATAAGGGGTCTTTACAACTCATTTCTGAGTAGAAAAAAAATATTGTTTAGGTCCATTTATAACTAATGAAGCAAAATATTTACTATAAAGGCCTAATGACGATAACCATGATGATAACTACAACTATACATTTTTTATAATTCTGTGATGATATGGAAATTTTAATCACAACTATAATTGTAACGTCACAAAGAAAACAAATATTCTTATCACTTAATGCCTCTCCAAACAGCCTGAGTGTTTGGAAGATGGGTTGAATTAAAAAAACAAATTCACTCTCTGACTGCTTATACACTCTTAAAAATAAAGATGCTTCACGATGCCATAGAAGAACATTTTTGTCTAAATGGTTCCTTAAAGAACCTTTAACATCTGAAGAACCTTTCTGTTTCACAAAAGGTTCTTTGTGGCAAATAAGGTTCTTCAGATTATAAAAAGGTAACCAAGAAATGGTTCTTTAAAGAACCTTTGACTGAATGGTTCTTTTTGGAACCAAAAAATGGTTCTTCTATGGCATCGCTTGAAGAACCTTTTAAAGCACCTTTATTTTTAAGAATATAGTTACTCCAGCTTTTCATTTCTGGCATGTGCTTGTTACAAAAAAGAAAGGCAGTCAAACAGTATTTTTTTTTTTTTTTTCAAACATCAGATTAGATTTTTGTATTTACTATGGTGTTTTTCAGACAACACCAAGCCATTTTATGTAACAACACTGGGCATGTGATCTTATTGGTTGGGCAGTTTTTCGCAATGCAATGTAGAAAAAAAACAACAACAACAACAACAAAAAAAAACACAGACATTTACTGAAATTAAAATGTCTCTCACTTAATTTTCATACTGAATATTTGCCTTTTGTGAACCACTCCGGAGCTGTTAATTATACGAAACACTGAACCACATGGACATAAAACAAAGTTCAGCCTCAAATGTTGCAAAGTCAGTTTTCAAAAACCACTTTTGTTTAATAAAATATTACATTACATATAGACATAGATCATCCGTTGTGAAAGCTATTGTCATTCATTGTGTGCCTTATTACCTGCCACAAGGTGCAACATTATTCTCCACAACTTTTTTATCTTATTTTTCAGTAGGGCAGAAAAGGGAATCAGACTCCTGCTCCTCATAGAGAGTATTTTAGAATGATTGCTAAACACAGAATAGAAAATAAGTGACCATTTTTCAATGGTAATTTCTCAGTATTCTTATTTTAAATGGTCCAAGTAAATAATTCCCTGAATCAGCGAAACCGGATTGCTGCATATTCTGAAGGTTCTGGTTCTTGTCGTGCTGTTCTTCTCGGCACTCTTGGCATAGTCTGGTGATTCAAAGAAGCATACACAAGAGCATTCTCTTCTTGTCCTCTTTCTGTGCCAACAGTGTTGTGTCTACCATTTGAGACTCTTCCAGCTGATGATCCTTTGATAGGTGGAGTTTTACATTCACGATACAAAGTAGATGTCAGATGATTAGAGGGGGAACGGGTGTTGTGATGAGAACGAGGAGGAGGAGGAGGCAGATCACTTCTTTGTGTTTCCATGTACTGTGGAAGTGAAAACATAACAAAAACAACTTTTAAAACCAAAACATTATTTTCAGCAGATACAGCTTCACTAAGCAAAAATAAAACAGATACCTGAGTTGTAACTGTCTTATCTTTTCTTGTTGATTTTGTCCCTACATGGTCATCCAAGGAAATGAGAAATAAAAGCAGAATATTATTGTAACTATATATATGTAGAACAGTCAAGTTTTTTTTAAACTCCCAAACCGCTTACCTTGGCATCTGATGATAAGCAATGTTACAGTTAGAACTATGACCACCAGACCTGCTATTCCACTGCAGATGTACACATATGGCCAGAACCATCCCAGATCATCCTTTGTAAGTGTATTCTGATTATCTAATACTGATTGAATTAAACAAAATAATGTTTAAGAGTTGTTATCATAGGTCATATCAAGAAATAAAGATGCATTTGTCCAAACAAAATGTTATTAGTAATGGTCATGCACTTACTTGTGCTGCTTTGATTGTGTGAAACCTTATCCTCCACATTATCTATTAAAAATATAATAAAATGTGCTGGTAGTGTCATTATTTACATTTAACAAAATATGTGAATGTTTACATTCCATCAGTGAATCTAAAGATAATGTCACTTACCTGTCACATTCACTTTAATAGCGTGGCCTACAGAGGTGTCACCTTCTTTACATCTGTAGGAACCCGCATCCTCCATTGAGATGTTCTGGAAAATCAGGAAAGCCATCCCTTCATATTCTGTGATGTTCTTCCACTGAGTACTCATGTGATTTGAGTCATTTAAAGCTTTACAGTCATTTCCATAGATTTTGCACCATGAGATTCTTAGGTTCCTGTGACATCCATGTAGAGTTACAGTACAGTTTAGCTTCAATTTGGTCATAACAGGAGCTACAAACACTGTGTTTCGTGTCACTTTGACCGTTGAGGCACAAATCAACTCATACCCTAAAAGAATGATAGGAAAAAAAGGAACAAATGTAGGTAAACCAAGAAAAGCCTATAGAGACTTTAAGTAAGTTGACAATAAGTGAAATTTTCAGATTTTCGATGCTGAAAAGGGTAAAACTGAAACCGTCTTATTTTCAGTTAAAAGTTTTCAAAGTATTAAAAATTGTTACTGGTGTAAACGTTACTAGGACAAGTGTGTAGGCCAAATTTATAGAAACAGAAACACATCACTCTATAAATTCTTATTATGTATGTATAGTATAGTCTTTTCATATTAATTATCAGATCCACTATTCTGTAACTAGGCGTCCTCAACCCGATCCGTAAGTGTAATGTAGTGCGTGAGCGGTATTTTCTTTTTTCTTTCTTTTTTTTTTTTGTGTTTTTTTTTTTTTTTCGTTGAAAGGAGGCTGTTTTGTTCATTACATCTACTGATATTGGCAATGAAGACTTAGCCAATGGATTTTCAGGTATATTATCTAAGATGAGATAGTGATTCAGATATAGAAGGTATCTAACATCTAAACCAACTAAAATTCTAAAATTCAAGTATTTCAAGCAGATATTTACCGGCTACTGTGCATAATATACCATGACATCGATATCGGGTCAGAAAACAATTTGTCAGGTGAAAGGTTAAGTAGCAACTCACAGAACCATACACATGCCACAGCTGTTGCCATACACATACCACAATGTAATCTAGAAATTAGAATTAACAATATATTTCTGACTGGCATTATAGAGTGGATCTTAATACTCACCATTTGTGGTGCCATTGACACTCAGTGATAGCAGTAGGAGAGAAACAGCAAGATTGCAGATGAACTGGAAGACATAGTTGCCCATGATCAAATGTTTTATCAGACAATCTGTATTTAAAAATTAATGCCCAAAATGAGAGCGGTGCGCATTGTTTGTCACGAGTATGTTCACGAATGTGTGTATTGGAAAGACCAAGAGTGAAGTGGAAGTGTGCTGTAGGCTGCAAGTTCCTCTATGACGTCTCTCACCATTTTTGTTTTTCTCTTTTCTTGTACCTGTTTCATCTTCACCTTCTTGGATCACAGGTTCTTTGACTTGTGTTGTTTCTCAGCATTGTTGTGTATTTTTTATTTTTTTTGTCAGCTTTGTATCCGTTTCTGATGCTTGTTCTTTTTGGTTTGCCTTCTTTCGTCACTGACAGTGTCAAACCTCATCTAGTATGCTTGTAGTGGTTTCAAGTTGTCTAAACCTTGTCCAGGTTGGTTGAACCTTCATGCAAATGCTGAGAAGAAAAAGAATGAAGAAACACAAAGACAGTGAACTCAGTGACACCTCCTTGTGGATAAAGACTGAACACCAGTGCAAGCTGCCTCTTCTGTCACTACATAAATAAGTAGAATTACTACTTATTTCAGTTTCTTAGTTTGGAATATAAGTTAAGATATTCTTGATGAAATCTGAGAGCTTTCTGACCTTGCACAGAGTGGTTCAACCATAATTTTATGAATCTATGAGAATACATTTTGTGCACAAAGCAAACTAAAATAATGGCTTTATTCAATTGTTCTCTTCTGTGTCATTCCCCACCGCCATTCACAAGAGTATCACAACAGTTTATGTTGCTGGGATGCCAATGGTACTGTGCTGATGTTTACATGATGTTTACATGGAGTGTCGAGTTCAGTGAGTTGCTGTGCTGTTGTTATTATTGCTATGATAAGAGTATGTTAGACTGTTCAGATAAAAATGTTGAAAATGTTAGACTGTGTGTTTCATTAAATTAAATGAAGAAGTATAGTTAAACTTGTAACCCCACTTAGCTCTTCAGTGTTCTTCCTAATCACAATAAAAATAAACCATGTTGTTGTTTGATGTAAAGTATGGCTTAGAAGGAGATTGAGATCTATGCAAACATGTTTCCTGAATCCTCAGGGACAGTGATTCTTTGAGTACAATGCAAATCCTGCATGAAACTGAGAAGTCTTTTTAAATGCATGCAAATAAATAGTTAGAATTTCTTAGGACTTTAAACTTTTTTAAACCTCTTTAAACCTTCAACACAAATGGTTAATCCTGGGTCCTGCACTCTAGCCGAGCAACTGCCATAGATTGCTTTCCTGATTTGCTTTGATTTTAGCATTGGCAGCAAATATGTGTTTTTTGTAGTTATTTTACGAAGGATTGTGAGATCAAAAGCTATCTTAGAGACACTGTGTCAGGATGACGATGAGTCATGCTTCTAGTAAGTTCATTTGAATAAATCCATCAAATTCATACTTGCATGGAACATGTGAATCTGTTGATCCTTTCATGTTTTCACACTTTGCTCAATGACACATTCATGTCAAGCATACTTAAAAGAAATGCAAATAATACATATCTTCACTACTCACTTTATTTTCAGAGGAAGTTGAGCTTCTCCATTTGTTAGGTTTTGTAGTTTGGGCTTCATAATCAGGTACTGGGACTTGATCACTCAGAAGTTCCTTATTTACTCAGAATCACTTTCTAAGGTTTCAGAGCAACAGTGACTTTATCAGCTGTATTTAAATACACTGTGATTGAAGAATACCATTGTGTGGCAATAACAAGCAAATTGGCAATAACAAGCAAAGCATTCATAACGTTCATCTGACTCTGTATTACCTGAATAATCTTATAATAGTAAAAGTAATAATAATAGTATACTGTAATTATTGCCTGAATAATAGTATATTATAATAACATTATAATGCTTTCCTTTTTCCTTTTTTTTTTTTTTTTAACATATGGAATAATATAAACCCATGCAGAAATACTTAACAGAGATTAGTGTTCTATACAGTAAGTACAACCTCTTCCACTGTCCAAAAACATTATTATTATCAATATTATTTTACATGGTTTGCACACTCTCATATATAAAATGAGTACAAAATTTATCACTGAGACAGTGCCCTTTTAAAAGGTACACCTTTCACAGCTAACAAAAATACAAAATATGGTCCCGTTATGTTATAAAAATGTTACTTCTGAATGTTTTAAAACAATTAAAATGTCCAGTTTTTCAATGAATAATTTATTTTCTTAGTTTATGTGAGCATTAGAGGAACATTCTATTCTATCATTTTGAAAATGTTTTCTTAACATTCAGAACATCCAGTTTTTAGACATTCATTAAGTACAAATAATGTCATAATGTCAAGTTTCACAAATGTTGTTCTAAGAATGTTCCCTTTCGAAGGAACTTTGAACTGCGTCCTCTAGAGGTCGCTATAGGGACCGTCTCCTACTTGACCCTGTCTAAAGCCTATAAAAAACTACATAGTACTGGCCGGCGACAGCCTATGATGTCACTGTTGTCACGACTCGTCGCTGTCGAACACATCTTCCTCTTCTTCGTCTTCATTCTGACCTTTTGTTTGTGTGCATTTCTCTCACCAGGACGGCTCATCTGTGACGGTGTGTGGTAAAGAGCAAGCGTTTTCAGCTCTCGAGGGAGTTTATTGCGCTCTTTGTTTGTCTTTTGCAAGAGACAAGCACGCTCTGATACCCGCAGCTTTCTATACGGAACTACACGAGCTGTGTATGTATGGTGAGGAGTAAGTGAATATCAGCCCCACCAGGGAGTTGAACGCGATCGTCGCATTCAATGCTTGTTTCTTGCGAGAGACAGGCATGCTCTCATACCTGCTTTCACGAGCTCGCGAGCTGTGTGTGTGTGGTTGAGAGTAGCGCGTCCAGCTCTCGAGGGAACTGGATGTGCTCATTGCGATGCATTTGCAAAAGGATGGAGGTGAGTCTTCAACTGTTTACCCGAGTTGTAATATCCGAATTTGCATGAGTGCATTCGCCTGTCACGGCATTAACAATGTATTCGTGGCAGTGGCGGCTCCGTTCTCGCCTGGTTCCCGGGGAATCTAGCGCGTGGGTGGAACGTGTTTTACTCCCACGGGAGCTGAATATATGCTGCACATTGCGGTTGCGGTCTTAATTTTGTGCCAAAACTCGGGTTTATAGACACCTCCTGAGCATAGCCATCTGAGGGTGGTTATAGTTCAGCCATGTTTATGGTGGGACAGACTTACTTTAGGGCAACTATCTGAGGCTAGCTGTGTGTGTTAACTTGCCCCTTCTTGGAACCATAGCTATCTGAGGGTAGCTATGTGCTTACTAAGAACCTTCCTTGGTGTTCTTAATAGCATCTTCTTGGAGCCCTGCCGAGATGGTGCTGTCTTCCCTTTCGGGTTCATATTTAAACAGCCTACGGCTGGAAAAGTGTTGGCAGTTATGTCCCATTTCCTAAAGCCAGCTATCTGAGGATAGCCATGTGCTAGTTCGGTGATTGCTCCCCTTTAAGTTAGCGGTCTCCTGAGCCCTACCCAGCAATACTGTTGCTCCTCTTTGGAATTTAGGTGGACAGCTTACTTTCTGTAGACCAGGTGGTTTCATTTAGCTTCTACCTGATAGCCCTTCCTACACACATCGATATCTGAGGATATCTATGTGCCAGCTCAATGACTGCTCTCCTTTCTAGGATCTTTTATGTAGTGGTTTCCTTGAGCCCTCACCTAGATAGCACCTTCTACCCTATAAGTAGATGGCCCACTCTGGTGGTCTGGGTTGTGTTTAGGAGGATTTATCGGGTTCTTCGAACTGGCTATGCGGGACTAGCTGCTGATAGTTCAGTGATTTCTCCCCTTTCTAGTGTTTTTTAAGTAGTGGTCTCTTGAACTTTTATCCAGACAGTGCTGTCTCCCCTGCTAGGGTTGTAAGTAGACGGCACACTTTCTGTGTGTTTGTCTCAGCTGGTCCCCTTCTGGCGCATTGACCTTGATGTGCAGGGTTATGTTCTATTATGTATAGAACATGATGCTCCGGACTCAGTCCTCAGACAAGCCCTTCTAGTGTGTCCGTGGATGAATCATGCTGGGGAGCCATGGTGATGAGTATGATCCTTTTCTTTTATCTCACTAGAACTGGTATTTGTTATTAGCCGCTTAGGCTTGTGTTGCAGTATGTTCGGTTGGGTTCTGCGTTCATATTATATTTCAGGGTAGGACACCCCCCCCACCGATGACAGGACTGGCTGCTGTTGGTGTCTCCATCCTGGTTCGGATTTGGAAGGCTTTCCTTATTCTGCAGCCGAACCACTAGGTACTACAAGGTAGTTCCTTTTTCATTAGGTCCTGCTACATTACTGAACCCCAGGGCTTATTAATCTCCATTCAGGTAACCTTCACCTTTGACATGCTTTCTGCTCACCTTTTCTTACCTCTAGGACTTGTTTTGTCCTTCCTCTAGGTAAGCTCTCAGAAGTTCTCTTCACGAGATGCCCCTGGACATCTCTGGCTGGATTCACCGCACTCTTCTCATGCCTCGCCCTGAGGGGCTTCCCAAAAGAATGAAGAAACATTGCAGAGCTATTCAACCAATTCTCATGCTTTAAGGCGTTTCTGCGGAAACCCCTTTTTAGTGCTGGCTCTGAGGAGCTGCAGCCTGACAGGTATGATTAGGCCCATTCTGTTCATGCACACCTAGGGGTTGGCTAGAACAGGGCCCACGCTTTATTTTGAGAAAGAAACCACGGACTACTTGGGTTGATAATAGCTAATGCCCCTCTTTGGCAGGGCATGGCGATGCCTCTTTTAGTCATTGTTGGTTGCCCTGGTTAGGCTCCCCTCCATGGAGGGCTAGCCTTGGTGCTCGCCTCAGCTACAGGCTGAATGTACTAGAGCACTTTATCTCATATGAGTTGATTTCAACTAATTTCCCTAAGAACGATTCGACTCCCCCTTGATGCTGGATCTCGTTCTATACCTCCTTCTGGATGCTCATCCCAGAATACAGTAGTGCTCACCTCGCTGAGACAGGATTTTTTGGAGCACGCTATCCTTCGGTAGAGTGGGTAGTTCCTCCCCCTCTTGGGGGTTAGGTACCTTCCCTATGGCTGCTGAATCCTCCCATCACATTATGTGTGTATGGAAGATGCACTAACCTATTTGGGTACTTGAGGCCTTTGCCTCCTGGAGCTTCATAGGATCAGCAACCTAGGTCATTAGACCTCTTCTCTACCCTTGTGATGTCTCTCCTGACATGCGATGAGCAGGGCTGTGCTCCCCTCACTAATGCAGGATCATTAAAACAAGCTGTTTTTTGGGCAGAAGGGGTAGGTCCTCCTCTCTATAGTAGGTTAGGTACCTACCCTACAGCTGCTGTGCATTCCATTGCTGTCACATTGGATAAGTCGGCTGCTTGCTGCCACCCAATGTGTCTCTGCTTCTGTCATAGTGTGTACAGAAGTTGTACTACCCCATTTGGATATTAAAGGCCTCTGGCCTCCTGGAGCTTCATAGAATTAGCAGCCTAGGTCACTTGACCTCGTTTTTGCCCTTGTATCTCTCCTGTCAGGAGATGAGCGTTGGCAGTGCTTCCCTCATAAGTAAGGTCATTTAAGCACACCATTCTTGGGCAGAACAAACAGGTCTTCCCCACTGTTGGTGAAGTATCTACCCTGCGGCTGCTAAATGCTCACCTTGGTTAGTAGGACTGAGCTTTTGTTATAATCTCATTGGATAAATCGGCCACTTGCTGCTGCCCGATGTGTTTCGCCTTTCGCCACTTTGACTGCGCCGGCTGCACTGACCCATTAGGGCCTTATAGGCCTTGGTCTCCTGGAAGCTCCACAGACAGCAGCCTAGGTCTTTAGGCCTCTTTCTCTGCCCCTGTGATGTCTCTCCTGACATTGCATGAGCTTGGCAATGCTCTCCTCACTGAGGGTCTTCTGTGAGCATGTCACTCTTAATTGGAGCTCATAGGTACCTCTCTATATCGAGAGAAGGGCCTTCGCTCCCCATGGCTCTGGCTATTCCAGGTGGAAGCCCTTGGTGGGATGTTAAACCAGCCTTCTTTCACTCCTCTCAAAGTATGAGGGTCTCCTGTGAGCACGCTGTTCCCTGTTGAGCAACTAAGATTCCTCTTGTCCTAAGAGAGTTTACTTCCTCTGCTCCGGGGTATCCCATTCAGGCTGCTCAGTATTGAGCTTTGCAGTGCTCCCCTCTTACAGAAGGGTCACTTTGAACACGATTCTGCTCCCTGAGAGCTTAGAACCTCCCTTATTTTGGATTTGTGTTCTCTGCTTCCCAGAGCCTCTTTTTGTGAACAGTGTCCAGGCTAGCCAGGCAAATTCTAAAATCCACGTTGTGGTAAGAATGCACGCTAGCTTTTTCTGTTCTTTCTAAAATCCTGTATGGTGGGGATCACGTGTTTAGCTTCATACCCTTTCTCGAGTTGTTCCTTGGGCCACACTCGACTTATGTATCTTATCGATACCTCTGAATGGGGTGCCGATGACCTGCCCAACCAGCTCCTCAAGTGAGGTCACGCAAAGCAGTAGGTAAACCCCCTGTTGACGAGCCGAGTTCTAGGCTACTGTCCTAGACTATAGGCTATATCCCTTAAAGGAATCTCTTTTCTGATTCCAAGTCTGAGCTGTGCCCTACGGTCAGGCATCTCTAGCCTGGTCCTTACAGGTAAGTTCTCGGGTATGCAGCTCAGGCCTTTGGCCGAAGGGATTAAGTCACTGACAGCCGACGTCTTTGGGGCAGCTCCCTCTACTTGGGTGGAGCTGGTACTTAGTGCTCGCCTTTGGCGTCTGGCTCACACTCCCCTCAGCATGGCAGTGTGGGTATAACTGTTCCCCATATTGACCTCTAGAGGATGCAGTTCAAAGTTCCCTCGAAAGGGAACATCTCAGGTTACGTATGTAACCCTGGTTCCCTGAGAAGGGAATGAGACACTGCGTCCTCCAGACTCGTGGCCATGCTTCGGACACGAGCTTCAGACGAAGAAGCAGAAGATGTGTTTGACCAGTGCCCTTTTGTACTATGTGGTCGTGCTGGTATGACGCGTGGTAGTGACGTCATAGGCTGTTGCCGGCCACTACTATGTAGTTTTTTTGTATATAGGCTTCAGACACAGGTCACATAGGAGACGTTCCCCATAGCGACCTCTAGAGGACGCAGTGTCTCGTTCCCTTCTCAAGGAACCAGGGTTACATACGTAACCTGAGATGTTTTCTCTCAATGTTATGAGAAGGTTCATAAAGTAAAAATAACATTGTAAGGATCTTCCATGAATGTTGTACTCATAATGTTTGATGACACCATTATGAAAAAATGTAGCAAATAATAAGAACATTTTAAGAATATGCTGAGAATGTTATTCTGAGAGCATTTTCTCTCAATATTATGAGAACATTCAATAGGTACAAATAATGTCAGTATGTTCCAAGAGCGTTGTTCTAAGAACATTTTTATCAACATTATGAGAACATAATAAACTACCAATAACATTATAAGAACGTTCAATAAACATTACCTTCAGAACGTTTTGTCCTAACATTTACATAACTTTTAAAGAACGTCAGTAAAATTATGGGAATGTTCCCTCTTAGCTGTTGGTTATATCTGTCTAACTCTAATTATTCTAAGTTCAGAGTGGAGAAAAAAAAGTGTAAATGTATCGGCCCAATACATACTGAAATATTACACAAAGGATCAAGTGTTCCATTCAAACTATCACAGGAAATAATCTGTCATGGGGCCTACTTTGATAACGGGACATAACTGTCAGGACAAGTAAACTAAGGGCCCAAGCACAAGAGCACTTACAGTTAGGGGTGAGCGGGGCACAAACTAACGCAGGGTTAGTTGTAACACGCATGGTTTAAATATTTCCACACAAGCTAGCATAACCAAATTTAAGGCATTTACTAGTTGCCATAGCAACACTATACAGACAAAAAAGTGCGTCAAAATATCTTTTGAAGATATCGCTGAATATTTATTTTACCATAGTAAAAGTAAATTTCTGGCTGAAGTAATTTAAAATGAGACAAATCTGCTATTATTTTAATATCCAATCTGTTATTTATCAGTTTAGATTATTAATGCTTAATAATAGTTTATTAATGCTTGGCAAGTCAGCAGAAGACACTAACCAGTTTTATATTCCAGTCGCGCTGATGGGGAACGTTGTAACACTCCGTTACAATCTGCCCGCTACATTAAACTATGCTGTTCTATGACATTAGCCATGTAATTTTTACTATTTACTTTTATGGATTTTAAAAAGAAACCACAAGAAACAGGTAAATAAAGACTGACAATCAAGGTTTAATGTTGAGATATTATTATTTTAAGAAATGTAAAGCATTTCGGCTCGTTTATGTGTCTTGTGTTCCATGAGAGCTGTGTTTGGAGGGAGGGGAGTGTTTTTTTGAATGTCTGAATGTGTTTCATCTATTTGCGCACATTGTTTTGAACTATACTGTATAGCTGTGTTTTGCGATCATAGCCATCCCACGCATGGTTGCGATATGTTCATTGTGAACCTCAAAAATTAGACATTTTTCAATTCTTAAAGAACGGCATTATTTTATTTGAAAAAGTTAATCATTTTATTTTATTGGCAGAATATTTTAGTTTGTCGTGTATATTTTTTCATCGGATCAGACAACATTTTAAGCTGTCATATGGTCGTGTTACAACGTGCCCCTCACATGTTACAATGTACCCCACCTACGGGGCATGTTGTCACTTTTCACTTTCTTTCTTTTGAGGTAAATAATGAAAAACGTACACACTGTAATTATGAAGCAAAGCTACATATTTGTATTAGACAACTGTGAAAATAATGTGGATAAAAAATTATACTCTGAACCCCACGTGGATTTACACAAACTTCAAAAGAGATTCAAAGTGTTGTGCCCCGTGGTCCCCTACCTATAATTAGGCAATTAAATAACACTTTACTCCAGTACTTCACTTGAATTGGTGGATCTGTCATCAGTATAGGTAGGATTACGAGTGAAAAGCAGGGACATATTCTTCTCTATAAGAAATAAAAGTGTGATTAGTTTGAATGGTAGTAGGAAATGGTGAATGTTGAGGGGCTGAAGACCTAAACAAACTCCAGATACTCCTCAAACTCCTCTTGGCATGCACAATTTTCTAATTATATATATATATATATATATATAAATGTTACCTTAGCAAGTAACTGAAATAAAATGTTTAAGTTACTAAAAAAAAGCACTAAAAGTAAAGCTCAAGCAAAATATTAAAAAGAACTAAAATTAAAATGAAAACTATGAATATATGATTATAGTATATAAATAATACTAAAACAACAATTCTTTAATCATTGTTGCTGTGCAGTCAGAGTATAAAGTGTGTATTATGAAATGAACAGGCAAAAGAAATAAAAAAAGAACCCCAATAAAATTAGTTTATTTCAGATAATTTAATCAAAAACAGTCAACATGAGATGGCAAACGCATTTTATCACAAAATGATACATTGTAAAAAGGTGGCTCTAGGCGAAAAAAAGAAAGGTCAGCCGACAGGTCAGCTTATTGATGAATTTTAAGAACATGTCAATGTGTGATTTCAAGCTGTTATATTTACCTTTAATATTTCTTAAAACAGCAATAATGCAATTTAAAAAATATTGTAAAAGCCTAAAATTTCAAATAGCATATTGGATAGAGCAAAGATTTTGTTGTGATAACAGATCTACTGGTATGAACTTTTAAGAAAGCAGTTGGGCTCTTAGCTGATAAGGTTTTGCACACAGATAAACAAACATAATTGATTCTCAAAGATGTAGTATCATATTCCATGTTCTCTTCAGTTCAAACAGCATCAGAAAATTTTCCTAAAAATATTATGTTAACAGTTAAAATATGCACATAAAACACTTAGCATGTTAAATTTGCTTATTCAATAAAGCTCATTGTCTTAACTTTTGCTAAACTACTTTTCTTCACTTACCTTTCTTTTCAGCTGCAGAGGAAGTTGAGCTTCTCGTCACAGTCTCTGTTCTCCCATTTGTCAGTTTTTGTGTTGCGGGCTCCACAGCGATAGGGCACTCTGGCAGTGAAGTCTCAATCCCCAGAGTCTTGTTGTTGACCCAGAACCACTGACCAACCAGATTACGCAGACCTGTCCACACACTTTCAGTCTGAGATTGCCTCGTCTCTGTTTTCATCAGCTGTAATTGTCTCTCAGTGGTGATGGTGGCCAGATCACTGCAGTACTGCAGCGCTTCCTCCCATGTCTTGTTCTCTTTAACAAGAATGAAGACTGCCTTATAGCATAAAAAATTAAATAACAAATTACAGCTATAGTCTCCCCACAGGAGCATAGATGATACACAGTTTTGATTTCCATTCAAATTATTGGGTTGATATAGTCCCCACTTTGAGAAAGAAACTGGATGTCCATCAGACCACAGAAACTGATTATGTTGGATGTGTTCTTATAAAGGCCAGTCCACTTGTATGAGAGTTCTGTTGTTAGTTGTGTAAGCATATCTTGTTCTTCTTGACTTGTGATGGTTGAAAGATCTTTGTAATATTTCCTGCAGTAACTCTGAGCATCAGTCCAGTTGTTGGGAGTTTTCACGTAGAAATGCTCTCTAATCAAAGCTTTAGTCAGTCCACAGAGGACAATCAGGAGAATGATGGATACTTTCATCTTTCCAATGAGGTGCTGAATTAGTGCTAGTATGAGGCTTGTGTTGTGACCCTCTAAGATGACATATTATTTATAAATCATTTGAAACATATGTAAATTAATAAAAGGAGTTGTCTGGACCCACCCCCTGATAAACTAAATTATGTAAACTCATGTAAATGTTTGCAGGACCTGTATGTAATGGAATTTTTTAAAAAGGATCAGGTGTCAGGTGTCTCAAATTGTCATAATGGAATTACAGAATTCACTTTGATAACACGGTGTAATGAAAACTATTTTACTGAGTAAGACAGTTGAATAACCATACAGAAATGTTGCCTAAACAGCAAACAATTAATAAATACCATCATAAATATATTCTATCATAGTCAGATATTCCTCTCCAGTTTAACAAGAGCATGAAAATGCATTATATTACAAATTCAGATACATGAACAAAAACAAACAAACAAATTAACTATACTTTAATTTCATAACCATCAACCCCTAAATTATTTTTTTTTATGTTTTATTTGATGATTTGTTAAAGAGGACAACGGATGCCCAGAGTCTTTATGAAATGTCTGCAAAATTCTTTGGTCAAAAGTCCTGAATGGTTGTGTAAACCAACACCCTATCTGTAAAGTGGGGAGGGAGACGAGAGGCGAGTGGATCCAAATGCAAGCTTTTATTGTAACGAGACAGAGTCATAATGAAAACAGGCAGGGTTGGAACAATAGCAAAGGGCGAGGCAAGGGGATAATCCATGAAACGAGCGAGAAGTCCAAGAGGCAGGCGGCGAGACAGAGGAAACGAGGTGACCAGGCGAGAAAGCTAAACACTAGGGAACTAGGGAACTAGAGAACCAAAACACAAAACCACAATACTCGGTGAGATTCAGAGGGCAGTCCGAGGCTTATATAGTGTGCCTGATTGGGTACAGGTGCGGGGTGTAGTGCAACAGTCTGTGTGATGTGAACTGTTAGTGGGATGCACAGGCGATCTCTGGTGGCGGGCAGATAGACAGGATTCATGACACTATCAGTGCGGTGAACCGTTTCAGTGCACGTCTCTTTAAATGATAATCTACAGCTCACCCCGCACCTCTCTTCTTTATTTATTTATTTATTTATTTATTTATTTTTTGGCGTGTTACCATTGAAAACAAAACTAAAACTGGGCCTGTTAAAATTAACATGTTAACTGTAATTGTTAATTTTTTTTTACACAATAAACACAGCATTTTTTCCCTGTATCCTTTGGCTAGAATTACTGTGGACTATATGAACACACTAGCAAGCATGATAAGAAACAAAAGAGCTCCTACAGCTTAATGAATGATATGTAAACTCTTATGTAAATGTTTGCAGGACCTGCATGTAATGGAATTTTTTAAAAAGTATAAAGTGTTGTCATAATGGAATTACCGATAACCATATGTAATAAAAAACTATTTTATTAAGTAAGGCAGTTGAATAACCATAGTATATTCCATCATAGTCAGATATTCTTCTCTAGTTTAACAAGAGCATGAAAATGCATTTTCATGATACATACAATTTCAGATACATAAACATATGTACAAATTATTTGCCTATTTGTTAAAGAGGACATTTTCAACAATTTTCCATTTTCCATTTTCCACAATTTGGCATGATTCTTTACAGTCTTCATGAAATGTCTGCAACATACTTGGGTTAAAATTCCTCAATGGCCGTGCAAAACAACACCCATTTTACTTTGTCAAAAACAGCTCTGTTCACAGCAACCCATTTCAGTGCATGTCTCTTTAAATGATAATGAGCTACTGCTCACCCAGCCCCTCCCTTCCATTTTTTCATGTATTCTTTGGTGCATCACCATCAAAACAAAATGAATCCACTGCATCCTCAGTGGCTTTGATATCGGGAGAAAATGAAGACCCTTATGTTCACTTTTACATCCAACTACAAAACACCTGCATTGCTTACGAGACGTTGTTGCTACAGCTGTTTCAGCACAGAGAAAATGCATCCGATAATTGTTGTAATTGTTAAAAATATTTCACACAATTAACCCAGCATCCAGTGGACTATATGAACATACTAAGGCACGTTAAAGAAGAAGTTAATTTCCAGAACAACAATTTATAAATAATTTACTCACCACCTTGTCATCCAAGATGTTCATGTCTTTCTTTCTTCGGTCGTAAAGAAATTATGTTTTTAGAGACAAACATTTCAGCATTTTTCTCCATATAAAGGACTGATATGGTACCCTGATTTTGAACTTCCAAAATGCAGTTTAAATGCAGCTTCAAACGATCCCAAATGCGGTTGTAAACGATCCCAGCCGAGAAAGAAGGGTCTTATCTAGCATAACGATAGGTTATTTTAATAATAATAATAATACAATTTATATACTTTTTAATGCCAAATGCTTGTCTTGTCTTACTCTGCCTGGACTGTTTTTGTTCTGGTTCATGACAGTTAGGGTATGTCGAAAAACTCCCATCTCATGTTCTCCCTCAGCTTCGAAATCGTCCTATAATCGCTGTTTTACCTTTTTTGCTAAGGGTGTTTGATCTTCTTTGTATGTTCACTTTGCAAAGACTGGGTCAGATCTTCTGCAATGATGTAGGATAATTTTGAAATGATTTTTGAAGTCGAGGGAGAAAATACGATTGGAGTTGTTCGACATACCCTAACTGTCTTGAGCCAGAATACACAGAGTTCAAGGAGAGCAAGGCAAGACGAGTGTTTGAGATTAAAAAGTATTTAAATTGTATTTTTTTAATGAAAATAACCAATCGTTTTGGTAGATAAGACGCTTCTTCCTCGGCTGGGATCGTTTACAACCGCATTTGGGATCGTTTGAAGCCGCATTTAAACTGCAATTCGGAAGTTCAAACTTGGGGAACCATATCAGTCCATTATATAGAGAAAAATGCAGAAATATTTTCCTCAAAAAACATAATTTCTTTACAACTGAAGAAAGAAAGACATGAACAATAATAATAAACAGATAAGTAATAATGATGATTTATTGTATATTGATTATTATTATTGCATATGTTCTACAAATACAAAACACAGTAACTTAGAACTGACCATTTGTCTACAAACTGAGAAATTCTCTAGGGTGAGGTAGAGAAAGTTTTTCATAATGCATTTGCATTGTAGAAAGTGTAACATCATGCTGTCCGATGAGATATTTCATACTCAGAATTTAATCTAGAAAAAAGTAAAATGTATAATAAGTGCTTTAGATAGATAGCATAAACACAAAACAGGTGGTAAAGCTCAAATCATCAAACATTATACATAAAAAAGTTTGTTAAAAAGCAGGCAAGATAACTAATAATGAATGAACTCAAGGATGTCAGAGCAACAGCAAAATTTCATCCATACTTTAAGTCTTACCTAGGATAATTTTTTAAATGTCCACTAAAACACACTATGTCCTTGCATATATTGGCAATATTTAAAGCACAAAGTATGCAAATATAAAAATTTGCATTTTGTAGTTACAAAAGTAATTTGTGTATGTAAATTAATAAGAGAAACTCTAATTAACCCATTATATTCATTGTAATATTACCATAGTTAAAAAGAGAATAAAGTGACACTCTTCTGTGCACCCATAATAAAAGAATAGATCAAGTATGTCAGAAAATGGTCATTTTCAATAGCTAGAAAGATTTAAATGAAAACATTTTAACTTGTCAGCTTGTTTAACTTCTACTGTACCACCCGCGGTACACTTCACATTTAGTTACATTTTAAAGGAATGCTAAGGGGTTACCAAAACTAAACATTAAAACATTAAAAATGATTATATTAATGTAACATTTTCTTTTTGACATTCAGTATTCAAGTTCAAGTTCTGGTTCAAAGTCTTCTGGCCCATCTTCTGCTGAAATGAAGTAAGTAAGTAAGTAAGGAAACAAACAAATAAACATGAGCACTGTATACCATTTATGATTGTACACTGATTTTTTTTTTTTTTTTTTAAACTTTAGTTTCCTTAAACAATTCTTTTACTAATAAAATGTTTTGATTTATTAATTTATTTCATGTAAATTGGATCTGCATCCCTCATTTACCTTTTTGTTCAGCTGCAGAGAAAGTTTAGCTTCTCTGCACAGTCTCTTTCTTCCCATCTGTCAGTTTTTATGTTACGGGCTCCACAATCATGAGCTGGGCACTCTGACAGTAAGACTTGAGCCCCCTGAGGATTGTTGTTGATCCAGCACCATTCCCCATCCAGATAATGCAGGCCTGTCCACACACGTTCTGTCTGTGATTCGCTTGTCTTATTTTTTGTCAGCTGTAATTGTCTCTCAGTGGCGATGCTGGCCAGATCAGTGTGGTAGGTCCTGCAGTACTGTAGTGCTTCTTCCCATGTCTTCTTCTCTTTTACCAAGATAAATTTATTTTCACCGCAGAAGAAAGTAAGCAATGAAGTACAGTAATAATCAAACCACTTGCCTGAAATCATGACACAGTTCTGGTTTCTATCTATATTATCAGGCTGTTGTTCACCCCAGTCAGTGAAGGAAAATGAATTTCCATCAGACCACAGAAAGTTGCTAGTGTTCGTTGTGTCCCTGTGGAGGCCGATCCATTTGAACCCTGTATTTCTTGCTGCCAGCTGTAAAAGCATGTCTTGCTCTTCTTGACTTGTGATGGTTGACAAGTCTTCATAATATTTCCTGCAGTAACTCTGAGCACCAGTCCAGGTCATTCGGATGTTTACATAGAAATGGTTTCTAATCAAAGCTTTAGTCAGTTCACAGAGGACAATCAGGAGAATGATGGACGCTTTCATCTTTCCAGTGAGGTCCTGAAACAGTACTAGAATGAGACTTGTAGGTCTTGAGTGTAGTGAGTTCAGCAAGTGTAACACATGTTTAAATTTCACACGCAAACAAATTTCAGGCCTTGGAGCACACGCCCAGGCAAACTAGTTTTCATGAAATGAAAATTTTGCCAAGGTTTTATGTCTATCCAATAAATTTGGTTGTAGTGTGCATTTTCTTCTAATATTTTTTGTTTAAGTAATGAGTCACAGATCAACCATAAATAAATATACGTTTGTGCATTAACAAACCTTTTCTGTCAGTAAATGTAGATCTTTCAGACGAATTTGAAGAGTGCTGCCTGGTCTTGGTCACGTCTTGGTCTCAACCAGTCAAAGTCTTGGTCTTGACTAATGAACTAAAGAACTGACTAAAAAAAGACTAAAGAATTGACTAAATATTTTGGATCATGGGTTGTTGTTGTTGTTGTTTTTCTAAAAAGAGTCAAAAAGTAAGCAGATTTTGCAACTTTTCTGTAGGTCGAAATACTATCCTTCCATGCAATGCAAAATACCTCTATTTTTGCTTTCTTCCAATTGTGCTCCAATCTCTGGACTGCTCTTTTGAGGAATTGAGTGTGCTCGTTATACAACAGCATCGGACTGTTCTTCTTAATCATCTTTATGCATGGATGAACTGAGTCTAAAGTGCTAGAAAAGAGAGAGTCCATGTTTTTGCTATCGCAAATTCTGAGGAGTTGGGAATCAGGATTCAGGAAGTTTATTTACAAAGCAGCTGTTAGTATTAGAAGTGGTAGTTCTACCATATTTGTATCAAGGAGGCTCTCCATGTGGAAGCTTCCACAACAGATGGCCAACTCAACTGTGCCATCTACTGTTAAAACATAGTTAAGAACCACTGGGTTACAGAGAAGATGGATCCCTGGAATCAGCTTAATAGTAAATGTTTTGTACACAGCTACCTTGAGAAATCAGCAGTTAGGCTTTGTGTAGGGTAAACTACAGTAGAAAAATTCTAATTTATTGAAAGTTAAATACGAATAACACCTTGTGAAAATGCAGATTGTGAGTGACTAAGCAGTGAAAGCACAGAAGACAGAGAAAAAAAAAATCAGTAAATCAAATGAGATCTTTACAAAAGTTCAAAAACATTCCAAATGAAAGAAACACCTATTTAGATCTAAAAAGAGCAGGTAACAGGGTTTAGTTTACAACACTTCTTGTTTGTTTATCTGCAAACAGCGATTATCACACAACTCTTACCAAATTTAAATTAAATCAAGTAAAAAGTTGAAAATAACTTTTTTAGCAGTATACTGTTAATGAACATCCATGCTACTGAGAGTGGCATTTGGATGAATATGTAAATATGTCCTGCACACTTTCTCTTAGCTATAATTATTCATTGAAATTAAGATCTCAGAATCTGCCCGAAACAAACATTACAGAGTAGAATTACTGGCTATAGCATTATTTTTTTAGAGAAACAGCTATGTAAATATAACATGTTTCCCAAATATCTACAAACATATTATTTTATTTTTTGGCTTAAGAAGAGTCAAAAACTTACATATTGCACCTTTAATATTCAATACACCGAAGGAGACAAAATAGTTCTGTGATCAACGTGTAAATATTTAGGACTTTGTGCCACTCAAACACAGCCTTTTGAGCTGACTTTCTTGAGATGGCTGATTTGAAAAAGGGCTGCAATTTGTCTCCATTCATGAGACAAATACAGGAAAAATTCAGTTGGGTTGGGATGGTCATCGCCAAATGTTTTGTTGTGTGTGTGTGTGTGTGTGTGTGTGTGTGTGTGTGTGTGTGTCCCCACAAGGATAGCCAGTAAATTTTGTGGGGACATTTGTGAGGTCCCCATGAGGAAACAGGCTTATAAATCATGCAGAATGAGTTTTTTTGAGAAAGTAAAAGTGTGCACAGTCTCCTGTGAGGGCTAGGTTTAGGTGTAGGGTGACAGAAGATACGGTTTATACAGTATAAAAACCATTACGCCTATGGAATGTCCCCATAAAACATGGAAACACAATGTGTGTGTGTGTGTGTGTGTGTTTTACCTGCTTGTCATGCATTGGAGAGGTGGTCTTGATTGGATTGATTAATGAGTGATACAAATAGGACTGGAGGGTCTACCACTCGGTTCATTAGCTTGAACGTTAAAGGTATGAATGGGCCAAACAAAAGAGCTCGTATATTTGCTCATCTTGAAAAAATTAATACTGAAATAGCATTTCTGCAAGAAACTCATTTGCAGCTAGCAGACCATATGAGACTCAGAAAACCCTGGACTGGTCAGGTTTTCATTCACAGTTCAACAGTAAAGCAAGAGGAACAGCAATCCTAATTCATAAGAAGATGCAATTTCATGCTTCCAAGTTTGTTTCAGCCCCCCCAGGGACGTTTTGTTATTGTGACTGGTCATTTGTTTGATAATCCTGTTGCCCTGGTGTGTTTATGCCCCTAACTGGGACAATGTTAACTTCATTTTCAAAATAATTTCATTCTTACCCAATTTACACTTACATCGTTTAATTTTTGGTGGGGATCTGAAATGTGTTATTAACCCAGTACTAGACTGTTCAAATCCGAAAACGACATCTCAGTCCAAAATGTCTCAAGCTTTATCAAACTTCATGACACAAAAGGGCCGTTTGGAACCATGGAGATATTTCCTCAAAATATGTCTCCTATTCTCCTATTTTTTCCCCTGTCCATTCTTCATACTCAAGACTTGATTATTTTTCCTTAGATAAGACATTACTCCCCCTAGTGGAAAAGATTCAGTATTCTACAATTATAATATCAGATCATGCACCATTGCTTCTTGATTTACAATTTACTCACTGTACCCAGTGTACTACTTGGAGATTAAACTGGTTCTGTGGGAGACACTTTAAGTTGTCATCAGCGGTGAAATTATATCTTATTCTGTATATATTAATAAGTTAAAACATGCAAAACTACAGCAGCTAATATATTCAAAAGAAAAATTAGATCAACAACTTTCTATATCACCCTCTGAAGAACTACTGAAAAAGAGAGTGGAACTTCAAGCACAATACGATCAGTTATCAATTGAAAAAAAACTCAGCAAAATTTGCCTTGGTCTAAAGGGATTTTTTATGAACATGGGGAAAAAGCAAGCCATTTATTATCTCAACAGTTAAAAAGTCAAGCAGCTTCTAGGTTATACTTTTTTTCTTTTTTGCTGATTTATATACCTCAAGTTTTCCTTGGAGATATATCAGGTATGTCAGCTTTTTTAAATGACCGGAATATCCAGACAATTAATTCAAATCAAAAACAAAGGCTAGAACAACCAATTGATCTGCAAGAAATCTAAGATTCTATTTATGCAATGCAAAATGTCAAAACCCCTGGCCCTGATGGCTATATTGTGGAATTTTATAAGGCTTTCACTCCCAAATTAGCTCCACTTCTTCTAAAAATGATTGAGAATTCTTTAAATAATGCAAAGTTAACACAGTCTCTCACAGAATCATTTATTATACTCATTCTGAAGCCAGGAAAAGACCCACTTGACTGCAGTTCCTACAGGCTAATATCTTTGTTAAATGTCAATGTTAAAGTTCTTGCTAAATTATTGGCCTTAAAATTCACACCATTATACCTCAAAACCTATCTTTTTGGAAAAGTTTTTAAATGATTTTATTTTTATTTGCTTGTTACCTTGTAGCACTTTGGGATTCTGTGTGAATGTAAAGTGCGTTATAAATAAAATTTATTATTATTATTATTATTATTATACCAGAAATTGCATCACCAGATCAAACAGGCTTCATTAGGGGTTGCCACTCTTTTACTAACTTAAGGAAACTCGGTATTCTGTACTCTCCTGCATTCAGGGAAGGTATGGAGAAGGCATGTGACAAAGTGGAGATATTTATCTGCATTTGTTTTTTTAATTGGTTTTGGCCCTAAATTATATAGCCTGGGTCCATTTACTGTATTCTATATTCTAAGTAACTGCTACAATAAACAAAATACGTTCACAATTCTTTCCAATATTTAGGGGCACAAGGCAGGGCTGCCCGTTAAGCTCTCTTCTTTTTGCATTAGCGATTGAACCACTTTCTATTATGCTTAAATCTTTGCAGTCTATCCAGGGAATCGATCGAATGGGGATGGAACACAGGCTCCTTATATGCAAATGACCTGTTCTTAAAGAGTAGTTATCCGATTTTGGCATTTTTTTCAGGATATATAATAAACCTTTCTAAAAGCAAATGTTTCCCAATTAACTCCCTTACTTTACAAATTAATGTAGCATCCTTTCTATTTCGGATTTCTCAATCTGGATTTAAATATTTGGGAGTTCATATTACTCACAGTTTCTCAGGTTTATATGCGAACAATTTCTTACCACTAATAAGTAAAATTAAATCTGAGATGAGACGCACTACACTCTTAAAAATAAAGGTGCTTTAAGAGGTTCTTCACAGCGATGCCACAGAAGAACCATTATTGGTTCCACAGAGAACCATTCAGTCAAAGGTTCTTTATCTCTTTCTTACCTTTTTATAATCTGAAGAAGCTTCTTTTGCCACAAAGAACTTTTTGTGAAACAGAAAGATTCTTCAGATGTTAAAGGTTCTTTATGGAACCATTTAGACAAAAAGGTTCTATATGGCATCGTGAAACACACTTATTTTTAAGAGTGTACACTTAACTCTAGCAGGCAGAGTGAATTTTATAAAAAATAAATGTCCTACCTTGAGTCTTATACTTATTTCAGTCCCTTACAGTTTTTCTCCCAAAAGCTTTTTTTCATACACTTAATAAACATATTTTATAAACATATTTTGTGGAGGGGGAGCCGCTAACTAAATTGGATTGTATTATTATGTAGGTATTATTTATTTTTATGATACATATAACTGATACAGTATTGTCCAACTGTAAATGTGTACTTTGTGTATGTGTATTTTATTCTGTTTTGTCTTAATTCTTTTCAAATGGTCTATTTTTTAGCTATTCTGTTTGGTTTTATAAGCTATTTGGTTAACATGCTTATGTGCGTCATTAAGAAGAGGGGAAGGTAAAGCATAAGTATTTTTGCCAAACTATTTTGAAATATAATTTAAATAATTATGTCCAACACAATTCCAGTCACAATAGGACATTATAAGAAAATCACTATGGCATATCCAACATGTATCCGCCTACCTGGCAAAAACTTGATATTGTTGAGGACCAAAAATGTATAAAATATAAAATCAGCAATCACAAATCAAAGAAGATTTTTAAAATAAATATATTTAGGTGACGAGGATCACTCAATCGCTTTGTGTCAAACTCAAATGCAGTTACAGGGTTTTTGACCAGCGAATGTGTGCAAATGCGCATTCTGTCCATCATTAAAACGGCGGCATCACATTTACGTTTTACAAACAGGTTACAAAGTTTGTTGTAGCTATATGGGCGCTCAGTTTTTTTCTGTTGTAAAATACATTTGGCCAAAATGTCATTTTGAGATGAAATGCTACTGTATGCACAGGCTGTAAGTGTACTGGCTGTAGACTAGATGGCAAATGCTAGCCCTCTCTCTCCGGTCCCACGCGTCTCAGACCTCAAATACATAAAATATGAGCCTTTATAGACGTTTCTTGCATAAAGAAAACGCTGTACTTATTCAAACAATAATATCTTTATTTTCCCTTGCAAGACTTTGTTAAGCTCAGCTGCTGTGGAACTTTGTTCATTCCGTCAAGATAGAGGGGGGTGGTATTATTAGGTTTGACTGACAGTTTGAGCGGATCCAACAAGATTTAGTCACAAGCTTGTTTTAAACCTCTCACTCACTGGCTAAATATTTGTAAAATAGGCAGACAAATGTAAAGGGTGACCAATAGGCACTGATTTATTGAATAAGAAAAAAAAAAAAAAGGAACTTTTTTGAGCCCTACCTGTGCACATGCCTGCAGTATGGCAATATCACTTGTGATATAATTTTAGATCAATAAATTACATTTCTGTATGGGTGTTTATGGTCTAACAAGTATGCAAATGGTCAAAGATAAAACTGCGGATAAGTGATGTTTACGAAGGGTTGGCAGTTGCTTTTTGGAGGGTGATTAGTTATTATTGTAGGACCTAAAAGTAATTAAATAAAACAAAACAAAGCAGTATAATTATTCATATATCTTTATTTCTGAAACTTGGAGAGGAAATATGCCATTTTCTAATCTAATATTTTTGATTAAAAGTTATATTAAAGAACTTTGAAAATTGTCATACCAGCTAAGAATTATAATTTTATTTAAAAAAAAAAAAAAAAATTTGTTGAGTCAGCTTAAAATAATTTGTTACCCAGCTGCCTTAAAATTTTAAGTTCAGTCAACTAAAATAAGTTTAGTCAACTTGAAATGTTAAGTTGTACTAAGTAACAACTTAGATATTTGTGTTTGCTAAACTTAACAGATGGGTAAGTAACCCAGCTGCCTTAAAATTTTAAGTTGATTCAACTCAAATATCTAAGTTGTCACTTGTGTATAATTTAACAATTTAACATTCCAAGTTGAATAAAATTAAATTTTATGAATAAAATTTTAAGGCAGCCAGGTTACAAATTATTTTAAGTTGACGCAACAAATTGTTTTTTACAGTGTATGTTAATTTATGTATTTCATCGTGTATTTGAAGTTTTTTTTTTTTTTTTTTTTTTAATTTATGGTATGATTATTGTACGTATGAGTCTTGGCAACCAAAATGTTATCACATTAATTCTACGGTCAGTTAAAAAGACATGAATTAGTTGAGACAGAAGCATTCTGGGTCTTCGGGATGCAGTATAGTGAATCCCAGGAATCTGCAACAGCAAAACAAAGCCTTTTGGTGAAATTATCTGAAACAATAACTCTATACAAAGATGAAAGTTTAAGTTCTGTATTTACTTTGAGGTTTTGACTCATGCGCACTATAAAAACGTTTGTAATTTCAACAGTAAAAGGTTAAAAATGCTACGGTAGAAACCTGTTAATTGGTACATAGTAAATGTCCTCACTATATATGGTGGAAATCTAACGGAATGTTTACTGTTAAATTTACCATTTTTGGAAGTAAAAAAAATAATAAATTCTGGGGATGTCAATGTAAACTGACATTTCCAGAATTCTCTGTGGCATTTTATATGTGTTTCATTGATTGGTTTCTTTTAGTTCTTTTTTTTATTTTTTATTTTTTTAATATCTTTCATGTACACTATGGTTTCATTTTATATGTTGTAAAATTATTGTTTGCATGTATAATTGAATTAATTTAAATTCAGATTTTATTTCAATTTTATACATTTTGGCACATGTACCTCTATGGCTCATCCTCAAGCCTAGAAACAGATGAAGTGGAGCTTTTCTTCACAGTCTTTGTTCTCCCACTGCTCAGTCATTATATTGAAGGCTCCGCAACGATAGGGCTTGTCTGGGCACGCTGGCAGTGACATTGAGATTTCATTTGCAACAGGCTCTGTGTTCAACCAGTACCACTGTCCAGCGACAAAGCGCAGACCCACCCAGATACTCGTTTCACCGCTTAAATGGTTTTTCACCTGTTGCAGTTGCCGATTGGTGGTGAGACTGGCCAAATCACTGTTGTGATCTATGCAGTGCTCCATAGCATCCTCCCATGTCTTGTTGTCTGTCTCCCAAGTAAAATAGCAAAAAAAAGGCAAAGAATTGTAACATTCATAATCAGCCCATCCTGTTTCATCAATTTCTACACAGTTTTGCTGGCTGTTTGGCAGATTAGGTTGACCATCTTTCCATTGATAGAAGTTTGTTTGTAAGTCCTCATCAGACCATATAAACTGCTCCCGGTTTGAATAGTTCCTGTGCATCCCAATCCAAGCATGATGGCCCCCTAAAAATGGTCGGAGATGCAGATTTTCTTCTGTACTAGAGATGGTGGAAAGGTCTTTGTAATTTTCCCTGCAATAAGACCGAGCTTCTCTCCAAGTTTTCCATTCGTTCACATGGATATGCACTCTTGTGACTGCTGAGACTCCACAATGGATTATTAGAAGAAAAGACAAAAAAATGCTTCCCATTTCTTCTTTATTGAATTGCTTGGAGTGGAATGTCTCTGAATAACTGCTAGTATTTCTTGCGTGGAGTGCACAAATCCTAACTACCCACTGATCCTCCAGTGCCCAGTTAAAATGTGAACTCATTCAAAACACATGCAAATGAACACAACTGCAGCAATTACTTCATCATGGAAAATAAAGCTCACTCAAGAGACTTTTTCATTTACATCTTAATCCAGCCCAAGCTGTATTAAGCTGTATTCAGTCTCAGTTAATCTCCCAGCTTGCTCCGGTTAGTCTTTTGTAGAATAACTGAAGACTAGCTTGACGAGGCTGAGAGACCAGTTTAAACCAGTTTAAAGTGTAAAAGAGAAATAGACTGGCTGTGTTGGAAAACGTCCAAATGCTGCCTTATCAAATACCATCTGGAGTTAGGAGGCATCAAGGTATCCAGAAAACTGGTTCAAAAATGGAAAAGCAGCTTTGATTAATAGGTGCCCCCATACATGCATATCTGTTTAAGCCCTTGACTGATTAGGCAGCAGGCAATAAAAAAGCTGCCTTTACAGCAATTTACTGCACAGAGTTCATGGCAAAACATATGCAGTATAAAATAGCATATGTATTTAAAATACATTGCAGATTTACATTGCAAATAGATTTGCAAAATGCAAAAATTATAGAAGGACTATGATATAACTCTGCTTAGAGAATGTAAATCTTGAGTCACAACAAACCAAGTTTTACAGGTCTAATTCAAGTGTAACCTTATTTTTAAAATGATGCAAATTAATACCAGAAGACATATCTTTGTCTCAGTTGGAAGATTGCAAACACATAAAATTTTGCCTTGCTCTGGTAGGAACACTGCTGTGGACTTGTATACGTTTTGAGTGAGAAAACCACAGACTTACTTCGTATTTCTTAGAATTGTTATATACAGGTGCAAAATTCCATTGTTTTGAAGAGTGTGCATCAGTGTTATTACAAGTCACGCAAAATATCTTTATTTTACATCATCTCTGCATAATGATTTGCATGCCACTACCAACTGTCAAAGAAGTAGTGCACATTGTAGGATAGACCGAGTACAGTTTTGAAAAGAGATTGTCGTTTCATATTTGTAAATATCATATATCACATGATATCACACAGGCAGCAAGAGCAATATGACACGCGAGTGCTGATTTTGTCCCGATCTATCACAAGCTTAATTGTGATTTTTTTATACAACAGTTCAGTAAATAAGAAGTCTGATATTGTGTTATATTTTAAACACAATATTATGTAGGCTTATTTTTGCTCAATTTTGCAGAGAACATATTACCTTTAAAGCCACAGCAGAATTGTTTGTCTCCAAGCAATACAACGGTGTTTTTGGCATTTACCGGCATTTACCGC